>CM016618.1:17265898-17833324 GCA_005393395.2 Gossypium australe
TAACTTCACATTTTCATATATATAACAAAGAGCCAAAAAATATGACTATATACACAAGAGTTTCTCATTAAAAGGGCCAACACATTCTTGGCCAAAATAACAAAATAATATACCTAGTCTAGCCCCTATACATGCTATACTCCAAAAAACACTAAGTCTAGATATACCGAGATGAGCTGATAGTGTGGGCAATCTTCCAATTATCTACGTATCCCGATCCGGCTCTTTAACTCTATAAGACAAGGGAAAAGAAAAGGGGGGTAAGCTTTAAGCTTAGTAAGTTTAAATGTAAACAAATAACATTATAATATGTGCTAAACAATAAATAGCATTATATACTAATCAAAGCAATCCACATTCATAATCATGCTTACTCATTTCCTCCCTTACCACATTCCAAACATATCACAAGCTTAATGCTTACATTCATTAACTTGCATACCTGCACTTAACACCACAAATTCTCATGATGCAACACATCATAATTTCTCACTAAACCAATCACAATGCCAAATCACTCAGTGGTTTCGCACTTAGCCCACCATCAATCTTTAATAGGGTGGTATCACACATAGCCCACCAAAAGGATAGTTACGGTGGTATCACACATAGCCCACCAAATAATAATACAAACGATGGTATCGCACACAGCCGATGTAGTTAAGTAATAAGGTGGTATCGCACTTAGCCCACCGTTAAGTGTTGTTATTACACATTTACATATCTATTTCGTCATTCATACGAGAACTATTCAATAACTACCAAATTCATTCCACTTGAATCATACATGTTCTCAGTCATGCCATGCACCAATTAGCAACAACAATGTGTATATAAAATGCATCGTTTACACATAAACTTACCTCGGTGCAAAACATTTCAATTTGCGGTTTAATTCGTAACCTTGCCTTTTCCCCGGTCAAGGTTAATTCCATGCTCTTCTTGATATATAACAATAAAATTCACTCATTTAGATCATTCTATGATCATAATGCATCAAAATCTACATTTAGGCAAAAATAACCATTTTGCCCTTGTACTATGGCAAAATTATAATTTTGCCCCTAGGCTCATAAATCATTTTTCAACACATTTTCTCATTAGACAAGCCTAGTTGAACATTTATTTCTCTTACAACTATTCACAATTCCAACTATTTCATGCATTTATGACACATTCAATCTTTGCATTCAAGTCCTAATTAGGTGTTTTCATGCTAACACCTTTCACAAAAGTTGTTTCTCATCTCCCTAACATTCATTTTCTTCCCTAAAAACTTAGCTAACAACATAAATACTCTCATGGAAAGTCCTTAGACTTTCAACCATATCACAAATTAATCCCCTCATTAGCTAGCTTAAGCTTTGAGGACTTTAAAAGTGCAAAAATTATCAAATAACACTACCAAAATCACTTCCTTGTAGGGAGATAACTTGGCTGAAATTTTAAAGCATTCAAAACCCCTCTAAGCTTGAAATTTTTGATGGAGATGAAGAGTAAATAGTGAAAGATGATAGCTTTTCTTTTTACCATATTTTATTCATATTTTTTCACCTAATTTCACCCAATTTTGACTAAAATTAATGCTCTTATCCCTTTTGCTATCTATGGCCGGCCAACACATTCTCTAGGGCCTAATTGCACTTTAAGGACCTCCAATTTGGTAATCTATGGCTATTGGACACCTCTACCTTGAAAAATAGAACTTTCGCACTTTATGCGATTTAGTCCTTTTTCACAATTAAGCATGCTATCGCTCAAATTAAAGCACCAAAATTTTCACATAGCAATATATTAATACCATAACGCATAAAATAACATCAAAATAATTTTCCTTAACCTCGGTTTAGTGGTCTCGAAACCACTATTTCGACTAGCCCCAAAATTAGGCTGTTACATTACAGGACAATTCAGATCTTTTAAGGACATTTCATATCATAATTCAACGAATCAAATCCAAGTGTCCCCAGAATAGGTCTATAAGACCTTAAACATGCTTTAGAATAGGGCCGAGACTGAACCAAACACATAAGGAAATTCTTAGAAATTTAAAAATTTTACTAAGTTATAGAGGTCACACGACCGTGTGGGCAGGTCGTGTGCCTCCCACGGCCTCAGACACGCCCGTGTGTCTAAGCCGTGTCAAAACAGGGCATACATACTGACTTATCCAAACGGCCATGGACACGCTCGTGTGCCTCACCTGTGGTCGCTACTGACTTGTACCACACGGCCAGTCACACGCCCGTGTGTCTAGCCCGTGGTCGAGTCTGACTTGTTTTGAAATGCAACCACGAGGGACACAGTTGAGCCACATGCCCGTGTGCTCAACTGTGTGGGAAATTATAGGCCATTTTCATGGCCAATTTGCCACCCACACTCTAGTTTATACCTACAAACAAAATTAAGCATCAATTCAAGTATCACAGGCAATCAATACATACCAAAATGTTCATCATTTCTAATCACTCATGAGCATAACAATCACACCAACTTATATGCCATTTAGTTCAATCCAATCACATACATTTCCAAGTATAATTCATCACAAGCTTACTTTATCTTTATAACAACTATTCATCAAATATATGATTACTTTGCATCAACAAGCTTACCATTATTTTGGCCATCTCATTAGCTCAAACATTAGCCATCAAACCATACCAAACTATGCATCATTATACATGAGCTACTCATTTATATCATATTCATTATCTAGCCATATCACATGGCTATCTATATACAACTCAAACATAAATCAACACAACTAGCCTATACATGCCATATTTAACTATGTACACATTCAAAAGTACCAAAGTAGAGATTGATAGTGTGGTGACGATCCTTGACGATCCCCGGGCCTTTCGTAGCTTCAACGATCTATAAAACAAAGCAAACATACACACAGAGTAAGCTACCAAAAGCTTAGTAAGCCATATACAAATAAACTTAACATATAAGCATTCATTATTCATATCAAATATAAGATCACGAATAGATCACGGATAGCTCAATTGCACATTCATAATTCTTCTTTGGCTCATTTGTTTAACCAATTGCTTACCAACTTACATATCACCATGTACTTCATTTGATCATAGCTCATTCATTCATATATCACATTTTGTCTCAACAAAATATGTACTTATCTCATGTTTGCTTATTCATAATTACTTACCTTACATACTCAAATGTAGGGTACATTTCAAACGTACCTGAATCGATTATACATTTCTCATAGTTTTTTCATTTCTCAGAATTTTCCCGTTGAACCATTCGAAATCAAATTGGATACTCTGAATACTTAGAATAGTCTTATAATGCCAATGTCCTAGACGTGGTCTTACATGTAACCAAATATCGATGCCACTGTCCCAGACAGTGTCTTACACGAATCAAATACGATGCAAATGTCAAATACGATGCAAATGTCCCAGACATGGTCTTACACGTAAATCTCAATCGACCCCAACGTCCCAGACGTGGTCTTACACGATATCACATATCGGAAACCTACGTCATGACATATGTAATCCTATCTATTCCTAAGTTCCTACGGGACTTCTCGGACATTGATACATTGTCGACACTTCCTCAGAATTCATATATTTATCCTCTCGTAAACATTCAACACACTGAGATTTCATATAAGAATACATAAATCAATTCAAATACATTTATTTGTATAGACTTACCCCGGATTCGAGTAAACGAACGGATTCGGTTATTCAATTACTTTCGACTTTCCTCGATCTAAATCCGTTTTCTTCGGTTATTGATCTATACATATTCAAATTTAACCCATTTATTCACCAACTCATTTAATTCAATCCAAAAGCACATATTTAGGGCAATTTACAAATTAGCCTCCACATTTTCACATTTTGACATTTTAGTCCCTATTTCACAAAATCACAAAATACACAAAATCTCTATATACCCATGCTTAGCCGAATGTTCATGTAGTTCATACAAGTCCATACATTTCATTTATTTCACAATTTAGTCCCTCAAAATATTATTTTTACAATTTAGTCCAAATTACTCAAATTCACTAAAAATCCAAAGACAAAACATGTTAATCTAACACATATATTTCATATTTCATCACTAAACTTCACAAAGCTCATGAATTAATCCATGGCACATTTCAAATTCATCATCAATTCACAAAATTTAAGCATGGGTTTTGTAGAGCACGAAGCAACGATTACAAAAACGTAGAGATTATCAAAAATTGAACAAATTACATACCTTAGTTTTGCTTGAACCTAGCCGAAAATCACAAAGCTTCAAACATTCTTTTTCTTTTCTAATTTTGGTGGATGAGCACTTAAAATGGCTATTATTTTAAGCCTTTGTTTTATTATAACATATAGTATTAATCAAATTACATATTTAACCTTTTAATATTAACATTAAAATTCCACTATCAATGTACATTAATGTCCATCCATAAATCAAATGGTCCAATTGCATTATAAGGAACCCATATTTATAAAGCCATGTCAAATAGATATCTTTTCATAAAGCATACAATTTTGCATTTTTCACAATTAAATCCTTATGTCAAATTAATCACACAAACGAACAAATTAATCCACAGAACTTTAAAACATGCTTAGTCACATACAGTAGACACAGAAAATAATATTAAAAATATTTTTCTGACTCAGATTTGTGGTCCCGAAACCACTATTCTGACTAGGGTCTAAACTGGAATGTTACATGATTAATGTAAATTTTTTGGTATAAATTTATGAGATACCGCTTGGTTTCTTTACTGAGTCTTTGGGCAGTTAGGCGATTTTCTTAGGAAATTTTTAGAGTATGACGGGACAAATTTAGGGAAAGGGTTACAGACTTACTAGTGAGTAAGGGTGGTTTTAGTTGTGCAACGTCTATTGAAAAGGAAGAAGAAGGTGTTGTTTTCTTCCAGGATTTGTTCATATGTTAGTTTTAAGTATGAACGGTTGACCCAGCTTTGTTTCTTCTGTGGATGATTAGGGCACAATGATTATTTTTGTGAAGAAAAGATGGCGTTAGGATTTGAAATGGTCGAGATCGGGTGGGATCTGTCTTTAAGAGCCCAATCTAGAAGAGCTCTTGCAATAAGTAGCGTGAGGCTTCGTGAAGAAGGGGAATGGGTGACAAGTGATAGAGATACTGAGGGGCAAAGGGGGAAGGCGTAATTGGAATGATGTAAAGAGCAGGGAGGGTGGTTCTAATATTGATCCTATATTGGGAGTTAATTTAGAAAGGGAATTCAATCTAGCTTCTCATTTGGTTGGGGGAATTATCTTTAGTTTAGGGACAAGGGGCTATGGATCATGATTCTAAAGAGTGTACGATTGAGGGGGTGATGGGATGAAAAGACCGAGAAGGGAGGGAGATAAATCTATTGATTGGGAAGATTTGGGTTATCTGATAGTTAGAAGTAGGAGATCTTTGGGAAGCAATCTTTTTATATTGGCAGGTACCAAAGGGCAAGCCGACCAGTCGCAATGAAAATCTTATGCTAGAACGCTCGTGGATTGGGGAGCTTACGGGCGGTAAGAAGACTTCAGCATGGGCTGAAGATGTATAGTCCCAAAGCGGTTTTCTTTATGGAAACTAATTTAGGTAAGGTATGAATGGAACGAGTGAGAAGAAGTTATGGTGTTTTAAATGGCATTGAAGTGGCGGTTGAAGGTTCGAAGGGTAGTCTCTGCTTGGCATGGGAGGATGATGTTTCGATGAATCTTAGAACTTATTGAAATTAGCATATTGACATTGAAATTTCTTATTCTTGTGTAGAATGTCGGTTTACAAGGTCTTATGGATCTCCTTATGCACAGAACAGGGAGGATTTTTTGGGAGTTATTGAGAAATCTTAAAGGTGACTCAGAAAGTCCTTGGTTTATTTGTGGAAAATTTAACAAAATAATGTTTGCTAATGAAAAAATGGGTGGTTTGCCTAGAGATGAGAGGAGAATGAAGGCTTTTAGAGGGGTTCTGGAGGAGTGTCAGTTGTTGGATGTTGGGTATTATAGCGCTTGGTTTACATGGGAGAGAGGGAATCTACCGGAAACCAATATTAGAGAATGCTTGGATATAGGGGGTCGTGAACGTTGGATGGATGAACCTATTTCCTAACGTGTCAATTCAGCACCTTCCACATTCTTTTTCAAATTATTGTCCTCTTCTTTGAAACACGATTTAGCTTGAAACTAGGCTCAGAAGATACAAATTCTAATTTAAGGCATGGAGGGTTTTGGAAAGTTCTTTTTTGAGGAATTGGAGAGTATCTGGAAGGTCTCTTTGTCTGGATTGCTTAGTAAGTTGGATGTCTTGAAAAAAGGTTTTGAAAAATGGGCTCAACAAACAAAATGTTTAACACCCCAAACCCGGCCTAGAAGTTTAAGCAGAACTTGGACGAGTTACACCAACGCATTGAAAACCGATTCCTTTTCAGAATTTTAACTTTGAAAACTAGAAATTCATTTTTTCCAATTTAGGTGATTTTATGGTTTTGTGTTAGAAATTGACTGATATGGACAAGATTATCAAAAGGAAAGCAAGGCAAATCCAAAGACAATTTACAAACCCAAAAGATCAATTCACAATTATTAAAGTAGAAGACAATCTGAGCTTCCGTATGCCGTCCAATCCTAAATCTGATGTTTTCCTAAAAAGATGAAGGTAAGAAAAAGGGAGAGTTACCAATCACCACGTATAACCAAACTCAATACAAATAAGTAGAGCATACTATATAAATCGTAGTAACACAAAGAACTTAATAGTAATTGTAACAATCCGATTTTGGGGCTAGTTGGAATAGTGATTACGGGACCACTAATTCGAGGTTGAAGAAAATTATTTTAATATTATTTTATGTGTTATAGCATTGATTATAAGGATGCATGAGAATTTTGGTGCTTTGATTTTAACGATTGTATGCTTAATTGCAAAAAAGGACTAAATCGCATAAAGTGCGAAAGTTTCATTTTACAAGCTAGAGGTGTCTAATGGCTATGGAATATTAAATTGGAGGTCACTAATATGAAATTAGGCCAATGAGATGTTGTTGGCCGGCTATAGGGACAAGGGGGACAAGAGCATTAAATTGGTCAAAAATTTGGTGATATTAGGTGACTAAATGATTAAAATAAGACTAAATAAAGAAGATATCATCTTTTACTATTCCCATTTCTTCTTCCACCAAAAATTGAAGTGAAAGTAGAGGTTTTTGGAGCTCAAACTTTCAGCCAAGCTATTCTCTTGCAAGTAAGTGGTCTTAGAGGTCTTTCTTGATAATTTTTATACTTTTGGAACCCCTAAAGCTTAAGCTAGCTAATGAGGGGTCTATTTTGCAAAATGGTTGAAAGTTTAGGGATTTTCCATGTGAGTGATTGTGTTGTTTGCTGAGTTTTTAGGGAAGAAAATGAATTGTGGTTGTTAGATAAACAACTTTTGTGAAATGTGTTACCATGAAAACACCTAAAGGGACCTATTTGTACAGGTTATAAATTGAGTAGTAAATGTATGAAATGATTGGTATTGTGAATGGTTATAAGAGTAATAAATGTTCAGCTTGGCTTGTTTAATGAGAAAATATGATGAAAAATGATTTACTAGCCTAGGGGAAAATCATAATTTTGCTAAAGTATAAGGGCAAAACGATCATTTTTGCCTAAGTAGAAATTTTGAAGTGTCATGATTTATGTAGTGATTAAATGAGTAAATTTTATTATTTTAGATCAAGAAGAATGCGGAAACAACCTTGATCGGGGAAAAGGCAAGGTTACGGATTAAGCCGCAAATTAGCATATTTTGCACCAAGGTAAGTTTATATGTAAACGATACATCTTTAATACATATGTTGTTACCTATTAATGCATTGCATGGATGTAAATACTTATTGGTGAGATTGATTGAAAATGATAGGAAATGAGTAATTCTCGAATGAACCTCAGAATAAAGATATGGATACAGTCAAATATCCGTAATTATGTAATTGTTGGTGGGCTGTGTGCGATACCACATTGTTATCAATTCACGATGGGCTGTGTGCGATACCATCGTTTGTATTATCATTTGGTGGGCTAAGTGCGATACCACCGTAATTATCATTGTTAGTGGGCTGTGTGCGATACCACCCTATTATTGTTTAATGGTGGGCTGTGTGCGAAACCACCAGGTACTTTGTATCATTTCGAAGGGTTCATCGAGAAACTTGTTTAAGTAAATATTTCATGTGGTTTTGTGGTGATAAGTGTAGGGCATAAGTACAAATAAATGTGAGCAATGTATATGATATATGGTTGGGATGTGGTAAGAGTTGAGATGAGTAAGCATGATTATGAAAATGTGAATTGTTCTTACATAGTATGTAATGTTTTTGATTGATTAGTATATAGTATGATGCTTATTGTTTACATGTGGACTTACTAAGCTTAAAGCTTACTCCCTCTCTTTTCCCTTGTTTTATAGTGTCAAAGAGCCAGCTCGGGATACGAAGATAATCAGAAGATCACCCATACTATCAACACATCTTGGTATATTTAGACTTATCATTTTGAATATGGCATGTATAGGGACTAGGCTTAGTTGTATGTCATATTATTTTGGCCAAATGTGTTGGCTCATTCAAAGATGAAGTCTTTTGTGTAAGGCCATAGTTGATGGCTTTTTATTACTAATCTATAAAAAGATGAGGTTATTTATGATTGTACAAGTAGCATGCTTATTTTCTTGGTTTGGTTGTGCATGAATGGATTGATGGGTGAATATGAATTATGCTTGTAGGAGTTGGGGTGATAAAAAGAGCTTGGCAAATAGCCTTGTTTTTGTCCACAGAGTAGACACACGGGCATGTGTCTAGGCTGTGTGTGACACACGATCAACCTCATGGGTGTGTGGCTAGGTCGTATGTCCCCTTGCATGCTAGGTTTAAAAGTCAATATGCTCAATAGTAAACACACGGGAAGACACATGACCGTGTGTCTCAGTCGTGTGGAAGGCACGACCATGGACATGGGCGTGTGCCCAGGTCGTGTGAAGTCTGCACCTGAAATTAGGAATTTAATTCGCCACACAGTCAAAGGACATGAGCGTGTGCCTAGGCCGTGTGACATTTATGGGATGATGACGTCAGAAACAAAATGCCAAGGTTTTTGGCACACGGGCTAAGACACGGGCGTGTCGAGGCCGTGTGAGGGACACAGGCATGTATCTGACCGTGTGAAAATGATACGAGCACGCCCGGGGCACCAAAATTTTACAAAGTGACGAAGCTCGAATCAAATGCCCCAAGTGTTGAAAAAGTTTATTTGCACCTTGGTGCATTTCCAATTGAACCGGATTAGTCCATTTGGGTTCAATTTGAGCTCACTCGAGCTCATCTCAGCTCATTGAGCCAATGGTCTTAAATTTAATGTTTTAAATAAATTGCATCCTCAAATTAATTATTTCTTACCACAAATTAATACGGCCTAATAATTTAAATTAGTGACTAAATTAATTTGTCCAAGCTTTAATTAATTTGTTTGCATGTTATTTTTTAATTAAATTTTAAGTTGGTCTAGTTTTAAAATGCCCAATTAACAAAAGGACTGCCAAATTTAATAAACAAAGTGTCCAGCCTTAATTTTGTCCTAAGATATAATCAATGGGTTGTGTTCCTTTGATGCAGGTACGTGATTGTGGCGTCTCCAAGGTCAATCAATTTAGTATGTGGAAGATACAAGCTTATGAGACATAAAATAATGAGCATGATGAATGGAAGCATGAATTAAATAAACAAAAGCTTGTGCTATTGGAGAGAATGGTGGGACGGCAAAGCATGAATTAAATAAACAAAAAGCTTGAGCAAGGGAATTGGAGATGGACGGCAGAAGCTATGTGGAAGCAATGGATACATGAGGGAAATAAAAAAATATTTCAAACAAATGGAGCATGTCTTGGCTGAATATTTAAATGGAGCATGGGTGATCACAAATTATAGATTGAATAAATAATTCAAGATCTATGAACATAAGCTATGGATAGAACGGCAACAACATGAGGGAAATGAAAAATAATTCAAAGAATTGAAGCATGCGTGGATGAGAAGATTTTTGAATAAAACAAATTATGCAAATGGTTGATGAATTAAATAAACTGCATTTGGAAGGCCATGATGGATTGAGCATGTGGGAATTAAATTAGGCAAGACTTTGAATAAAATAATAGGAAACAAGCATGAGACTTGGACGGCATGGGTATGGATGGCATGGTGTAGCATTAAAATAAGCAAGTTGGATGAGTATGATGTGTGAAACATTAAATAATAAAGCAGGTGGATAAAAAATATGCAAGTGTGTTGTGGAAAGTGTTGGACGGCATGATAGGAGGTAGAATGAAGCTGAAATTTTATTTTTTTAATTGAAGCACAAATGTTCAATTTATCCATGTGCAGGAGTGGTGCTTAGTGGAGCCTTGATTAAATTATTTAGAAAGATTGGATGCATGAACAAAGGTGGACGGCAAGGCTAAATTACAATTGAGGGAATTAAATAACATATGCCAATAGTGGAACGGCCAAGCTCCCATGCCCCAAGATTTTTAATTATTCTTCCAAGGTGCAATGTAGAGACAGCAATTGAAAGAAGTATTGGCTGATAGGATTTAATTCTTTTATCAACGTATTCAGCCAAAGCAATAGCCTCCCCAATGCTTATAAATAGCTGGTGAATTTACAATGTAAGGACACAGAATTTTTGGATGAATGAAATTTCATGAACTTTGTTCATTTGAGTGAGTTTATCTCCTCTTCGTTTTCGTACAAGTTTCGTTAGAGTTATCAAGCTTGCTTGTGGCGTCTTAGACTTGTTTGAACTTATCACCAAATTTCGTTTGGTGTGGCGTTCATCAACCTATCTTTATCTTTCCACTTTAACGATATAAGAAACGGGGTGACACTGTTATATAGTGTTGAATCTTTCTTAAGTTAAGCTCGTATTTCCGTTTCCATCTTCGATTACCATTTTTCACCTTAAACATTATAGAATCCGGGGTGACACTCTTTAATGTTGAATCGCTTCTTGTTTAAGTTCTTTTATCCATCTCTATCCAATTATCCTTTTTATCTATTTTATTTTTATTTTATCAAACCAAACCAACTCCTATTTATTTCCTTAAAGCTTCCACAAATTCATCCATATTTTCTGATTATTTTTCAAAGGCTTAATTCCTCTTCGTAGACGACTGGGCAACCCGCATATGTTTCGACTCACCCCGAGCCGATTCGTATCAGAAAACCCCTGTAGGTTCGAATTGAGAAATAATTTCACACGGGTGTGGAACACATGTATGTGATATGCCACACGAGCGTGTCCCTTTTTCCACACGGGCATGTGGACTGTTTAATGAAAAATTTTCTCAGACTTTTAGGGATCTCTTAAAGAGTTCGATTTGATCCTGAACTATTCTTAAAGTGTGATTTAGGCATTGTAGGCCTGTTTAAGTGGTGTTAGTAAATTTTTCAAATTTGGAGAGAAAGTCAAGTCTTGGAATTGTATGATTGATTACGTATAAGCCTAGTAACTCCTTGTACCCTATTCCGGTGTTGAATACGGGTAAGGGGTGTTACAGTAATTGTATAACTAGTACAGACAAATCTAGAGTATCACAAAGATTTGATCAAAGGTGGTACAATAATACAAAACAAAAACAGAATAGAGTAAAACAAAATAAATCATACAGTACAAAATCAAATAAAGCATAACAAAATTGAATGGTACAAAGAAGAGCAGAATTGAACAAAATAAAACAGAACATGTAACACCCCTTACCCGTATTCAACGCCGGAACAGGGCTCGAGGCATTACCGGACTTATAACACAAGCATTCACACAATTCTGAGTTATAAATATGCGTCCAAATTAAAACCATTCATATTCAATCATAAAGTCCCTTATACGAGCCTACGAGGCCCAAAACATGCTTTGGAAGTGGTTCGAAACTAAACTGAGAACTTTAGAAATTTTTACAAAACATAGAAAACAAATTTCATGTTACATGGGTCACATGCCCGTGTAGTTCAAGGGACACGCCCGTGTGACCCTAAGACAAGCCCGTGCTACAGGCGTGTCCAATTTAGGGTGCTCACAGACTTGTGCCACACGACCGTGTGCTAGGCTGTCTGGTCAATTTAATTTTCATAATTTTTTCATAAAATAGGTGCAGACTTCACACGGCTGGGGCACATGCCCGTGTTCAAGCCCGTGTAGCACACACAGCCGAGACACACGCCCGTGTCTCTGCCCGTGTGCTCAATTCTGGACATTATGTTTCCAAAAATTAAGGTGTAGGGGACACATGGCAGTGGTGCGGACCGTGTGTCAGACATGGCCTAGACACACGCCCATGTGTCTACCTGTGTGGACAAAAATAAGGCTATTTACCAAGCCATTTGCCACCCTCATTTACACCTACACTTACACCAAGTCAATGGCACAATTCATGCCATACTTAGGCAACCAAAACATCCACAACCAAGGTATTAACATCACATCCACATGCTAACCTCTAACATACATAAACATCATGATCTATCAATACAAGTCATGCAAGTTTCAACATTCATGCAAGGCATCGTCATATGAATATCCTTATACCAATATTATCCAATTTCAAATGGCCTTATACAAAATGAACTTCTAACCAACATAAACCAACACATTTGGCCAAATCAAATATGACACATAACAAAATGACCAAGTCCCCTAAACATGCCATAAATCAAAATATTGACATTTTAATGGTACCCAAAATAATGGTTGATAGTATGAATGGATCTCCGATGATCTCCAATCCTGAGCTAGCTTGGTAACACTATAAGATAAGGGAAAGAAAGGGGAGTAAGCTATACAGCTTATAAGTTCATATGCAAATAATAAACAACATCAATTATACATTTATCATATGCATAACATAACATGAATCAACATAAATGTCATTAAAACTTCATGAACATAACATACTCAATCATATTCTTACCAATAGATCATAATATACCAATCTATTCCCATTGAGTTTTTCATACATGCCTGCACTAACTTATAACGTAATCACATACTTTCTCATCTTTGACATACCCGTTGAACCACTAGAATACTATCGGATACATGGACAACTTTGCACATAAGTGCCATATATGTAGCCAATGCTAACACAAATCTCATAACACATATAAGCTCGCTCTCGAGCTATCCTCGGGTCTGCTCACACAAGCTGTCGGTCGAGACGTAATTACGCGGTGCGGCTCACACAAGCTGTCAGGTATTCGCAACATATGCCAGTATACCCAGCCATCAGTAGGACGTACAGGACCAGCACCCATGACACATAAATCACATAATTACATGGGTTCCTAGTGGCATGTCACTTGTATCCTAATCTATTCCTAAGGTTCAACCTGGATTTCTCTCTTGCCAGAACTTCGTCGAATATGCTCATAGAATCAATCATACAATCCATGCAATATCAAATCATTAAAATACAATATAGCATTGCATTATTAACATACGAACTTACCTCGGTACAAAAATAGTGAAAATTGACCTAATCCTCAAACACTTTATTTTTCCCCCGATCTAGGTTCGAACCTCATTTTTCTTGATCTATAATAGCAAATTTAACGCATTTAATACTCACATTATTCAATTTAGTCTAAAAATCACAATATGGAAAAATTACATTTTTGTCCCTAACTTTTCAACTTTTTACACTTTAGTCCCTAGGATCGTAAAATGAAATATAGTCAATTTCTTCAAAACTCAAGCCTAGCCGAACCATTTTCATACTAATAACAGCCCACATTTTTCATTAAATCACACTTCTACTACATATTTTTCAAGTTTTACGAATAGGTCCTTTTAGGCATTTTCATCAAAAATCACTTAGTAAAAGTTTTTTATCCAACATCAAATTTGCATAATCTACCATTAAACATCAAAATACACTCATGTCTAACATGGGTCAAACCCTAGACCTTGATCATATCTTAAATTAGTTGTAGAAATAGATAGATCGGGTTACAACGACTTCAAAAACGTAAAGAGCATTAAAAACGGGAAAAGAACGGACTTACAATCGAGCTTGAAAGATAAAAAAACCTAGATATGTCTTCCTTAATGAATTTCAGACATGGGAGAAGAAAATGGATACGATTTTGGCTTTATTTTGCTTATTAATTCATTTAATTACCAATTGTCCAAAATGCTCTTTATTTAAAATACCCAAATATCACATAAATCATGTCCATTTTTGTCCACCAACTTAACCAATGGTCTAATTACCATTTAAGGACCTCCAATTTAAAATCACATATCAATTGGACACCTTTAACATATAGAATTGAAGTTTTGCACTTTTTGCAATTTAGTCCCTTTAACTAAATTGAGTGCCCAAACGTCAAAATTTTCAAATCAAAATTTCACGAAATCGTTCCATAAAACTGTAGACCATAAAAATGAACTTTACTACGTCGGATTTGTGGTCCCAAAAGCCCTGTTCTGACTAGACCGAAAATCAGGCTGTTGCAACTTTCCCCCCTTTAGGGATTTTCGTCCCCGAAACTCTTGCCAAAAAAAGAGGTTTGGGTACTATTTTCTCATAGCTTCCTCAGGTTCCTCCTCAGGTTCCCACGTAGCCTCTTCGACCCCGTGTCGTTGCCATAAAACTTTCACTAGAGCTATACTTTTATTTCCCAACTGTTTGACTTCCCGAGCCAAAATCTTTATCGGTTTCTTACCATAAGTCATGTCTGGTCGAATCTCAACCTCTGTCAGAGAAATCACATGTGAAGGGTCTGATCGGTAACATCGTAACATTGACACATGAAATACATTGTGAATCCTTTCCAACTCTATCGGCAAAGCTAACTGATATGCCACTGGCCTTATCCTTTCAATAACTTCATATAGCCCAATAAAACACGGACTCAATTTGCCTTTCCGACCAAATCTCAGAATTTTCTTCCACGGAGATACTTTCAGAAATACTTTATCACCAACCTGAAACTCAATTTCTTTTCTTTTCAAATCCACGTATGATTTCTATCTATCCGAAGCTGCTTTCAAATAGTCACGGATTACTTTCACTTTCTCTTCGGTCTCTCTAACCAAATCAACCCCGTGAATCTGTCTCTCACTGAGCTCGGTCCAGTACAACGGAGTTCGACACTTGCGGCCATACAAAGTCTCATACGGTGCCATCTTACTACTCAACTAAAAACTGTTGTTATAAGCAAATTCGACTAAAGGTAGATATTTTTCCCAACTACCTTCGAATTCTAAAACACAACATCGGAGCATATCTTTGAGAATCTGAATCGTTCTTTTGGATTGACCGTCGGTTTGCGGATGAAATGCGGTACTAATGTTTAACTTTGTACCCAAAGCTTCTTGCAACTTCTTCCAAAATCTCGACATAAACCTCGGATCTCTATCCGAAATAATAGAAATAGGCACCCCGTGCAACCTAACAATTTCAGCAACATACAGTTCAGCTAGCTTATCAAGTGAATAGTCAGTACGTACCGGAATAAAATGAGCCGATTTTGTCAATCTACCAACAACGACCCAAATGACATTTTTCCTTTTCGGAGTCAGAGGAAAACCCGTTACGAAATCCATCGTAATTCTATCCCATTTCCACTCGGGTACCATCACTGGCTGAAGTGAACCCGAAGGCACTTGTTGTTCGACTTTTACTTGTTGACAAATCAAACATCTCGAAACAAATTCTAAAATATTTCGTTTCATACCCGACCACCAATACAATTTCTTCAGATCATTATACATTTTCGTATTGGCAGAATGAACAGATAAACAACCATTATGTGCCTCATGAAGAATTTTCTGAATAATCTCATCATTTTTGGTACACATACTCTATCTCGAAACATTAAGCAATCATCAGAACCGATCTAAAAGTCTGAATCACTACTCGATTCTTACTGAGATTTTTTGGCTTGCAATTCACTATCACCTTTCTAAGCTTCACAAATTTGCTAAAGGAATACCGGTCTAGCTCTTAACTCAGCTAGAATCGAACTATCCTTAGATAAAGTCAACCTCGTATTCATAGCTCTCAAGGCAAATAAGGACTTTCTGCTCAAAGCGTCTGCGGCTACATTCGCCTTTCCGGGATGGTAGTCAATTGCCAATTCATAATCTTTTCGTAGCTCAAGCCATCTTCGTTGTCGCAAATTTAAGTCCTTCTGAGTCATCAAGTACTTTAAACTTTTATGATCCTAAAAGACATGACATTTCTCACTATACAAATGATGTCACCAAATCTTCAAAGCAAACACTATGGCAGCCAATTCTAGATCGTGCGTCGGATAATTCTTCTCATGTGGTTTTAACTGTCTCGAGGCATAGGCTATCACTTTTCCTTCTTACATCAACACACATCCAAGATCGTTCGGTGACGCATCGCTATAAATCACAAATTTTTTTTCCAGTTCAGGTTGCACTAAAACCAATGCCTCAGTCAATAATGTTTTCAACTTCTCGAAACTTTACTGACATTTTTTGGACCATTCAAATTTAACATCTTTTTGCAACAACTTAGTCATAGGAGTAGTAGTCATCGAAAAACCCTTAACAAATCGCCAATAATAGCTGGCTAAGCCCAAAAAGCTTCTAACCTCTGATACATTTGTCGGCAGCTTCCAGTCAACAATTGCTGAAATCTTATTCGGATCAACCCGAATGCCATCTCCTGAAACAATATGTCCCAAAAATCTGACTTCTCGAAGCCAAAACTCACTTTTACTGAATTTAGCAAATAATTTCTTATCTTTCAAAGTTTACAATACAGTTCTCAAATGCTCGGCATGCTTAGTCTCATCTCGAGAATATATCAGAATATCTTCAATAAACACAACCACAAATTTATCTAAATATGGTCGGAAGATTCGATTCATCAAGTCCATAAAAACAGCAAGAGCATTAGTTAGTCCAAAAGGCATGACAAGAAATTCATAATACCCGTACCTTGTTCTAAATGCGGTTTTCGGTACATCCGACTCTTTAACTCTCAACTGGTAGTAGCTAGACAATCTTCGAGAACACTGTTGCTTCTTTCAACTGATCAAAAAATTCATCAATTCTTGGCAATGGATACTTGTTTTTTTATCGTTACCTTGTTGAGCTGTCGGTAATCAATACAAAGTCTCATAGATCCATCTTTCTTCTTTACGAATAATACTAGGAGCACCCTAGGGTGAAAAACTCAGTCTTGCAAAACCCTTATCTATCAACTCTTGAAACTGAGCTTTTAATTCTTTCAATTCGTTCGGAGCCATTCTATACGGAGCAATCGATATCGGTGAAGTCCCTGGCACTAAATCAATACCGAATTCAACTTCTCTAATCGGTGGCAACCGAGGTAACTCTTCTGGAAAAACATCCGGATATTCACAAACTACTAGCACTGATTCAATTTTCAATTCAGACACTTTTGTATTCAACACATAAGCTAGATAAGCTCACAACCTTTTCTTACATATCTCTGGGCAGACATCAAAGAGATCACAACAGGGAATTCACTTGACACATCTGAATCAATCCGAAGAATTTCACCGTTTTCACATTTTAATTAAATAATTTTCTGTCTACAATTCACTACTGCATCATGCAGTGTCAACCAATACATACCCAAAATAATGTCAAACTTATCAAATGGCAACAACATTAAATCAGCCGGAAAACAGTGACCTCGAATCATCAAGGGACAATTCTTACAAACTTTATCAACTAATACATGTTTGCCTAAAGGGTTTGACACTTTAATCACAAACTCAATAAACTCAACAGGCAAGCTCTTACTAGCTACCAATTTCAAGCAAACATAAGAATGAGTTGATCTGGGATCAATCAATGAAACTAAATTAGTATTATAGAGAGAAAGTACCAGTGATAACATCGGGAGATGTCGCTTCTTCGCGAGCACGGATAGCATAGGCTCTAGTAGGTGTTCTAGCCTTAGATCTTACAGTTGAATCTTTAGTTACTCCTTTACTACTGGTCGCATTCCTCGTATTCCTCGGGGGTCTCCCTCTAGTGGTAGTGTTGCCTGATCTTGCATTCTAAATCTTGTCTTTCTCAGCCATCTCAGGGTAGTCCCGAATAAAGTGGTCTTGTGAGCCACACTTAAAGCAAGCCTAGTTATTCATTCTACATTCACTGGGATTTCACCTACCACAATGTTGGCATTCAGGACGATTTGATCTAACATTACCAACACTCGCTATCGAAGTAGTTTGGGCTTTAGAACTCGAATCTTGTTTCCCACGATCTCTGTTGGAATACCCAGCTGAAGCACTCGAACAAGTATACAAATCTCTCAATTTCTTAGACTAAGATTGGAATGACTTTCTTATCGGCCTTTTTATTGTATCTCTAGCCTCAGACTCAGCTTTCCTCTTCTCTTTGCTTAATTCTTTAGCTTTACAAGCTCAGTCGAATTGCACCACAAATTCTTTTAGCTCAAGGACTCCAACTAACAATTGGATATCCTCATTCAACCCGTCTTCAAATCTTTTGCAAATGATAGCCTCGGTGGAAACACACTTCTGAGCGTACTTACTGAGCCTAACAAACTCTCACTCGTACTCTGTTACCGACATTCGGCCCTATTTCAACTCTAAGAACTCCTTACGTTTCTGATCAATGAACCGTTGGCTAATATATTTCTTCCTAAACTCATCTTGGAAGAATTCCCAGTTAACCCTCTCTCTTGGTACTACTGACACAAGAGTTTTCCACCACTGGTATGCTGAGTCTCTCAAAAGTGACACAACACATTTCAGACATTCATCCGGTGTGCAAGACAGTTCATCAAATACCCTGATGAAGTTTTTGAGCCAGAATTCCGCTCTTTCAGGATCATCGTCGGCATTTGCTCTAAAATCTTTAGCCCCATACTTTCGGATCTTATCAACCGGAGGCTTACTCAATCTCATAAATTCCATACCTTGTGGACCTATGAGAACCGGCTGAGGAATAGGTGGGGGTGGAGGGGGTTGAACATTCGGATTTGTTTGAACAAACTCCGTATACCATTCATTCATCATGTGGAGGAAGGCTTCCCTCGCCCCTTCTCCTTGACCAATTTTCACTGGTCTACTTTCGGATGGCGCGATCCTTTGAGCGGGAGCCGACGCATTACTTTTTACATTATCAACTTCGGCTCGATTGGGATCCATTTACTATATGAAAACACAATTTAAAGTTGTCAGGAGTTATCGCATTATCATGATTTAATTATGGCATGTATAGCTAGACTCTTACACACGCTACATTAGTCTGAGATTTGACCAAATCTAGGTCTGATACCACTAAATGTAACACCCCTTACCCGTATTCAACGCCGAAATAGGGCTTGAGGCATTACCGGACTTATAACACAAGCATTCACACAATTTCGAGTTATAAAATTGCGTCCAAATTAAAACCATTCATATTCAATCATAAAGTCCCTTATACGAGCCTACAAGGCCCAAAACATGCTTTGGATGTGGTTCAGGACTAAACCAAGAACTTTAGAAAATTTTACAAAACTTAGAAAAACTTTTCATGCTACAGGGGTCACACACCCGTGTGGTTCAAGGGACACGCCCGTGTGAACCTGAGACACGCCCGTGCTACATGCCGTGTTCAATTTAGGCTGCTCTCTGACTTGTGCCACATGGTCGTGCCACACGCCCGTGTGCTAGGCACTGTGGTCAATTTAATTTTCATAATTTTTTATAAAATAGGTGCATACTTCACACTGCTGGGCCACATGCCCGTGTTCAAGCCCGTGTAGCACACACGGGCGAGACACTCGCCCGTGTGTTCAATTTTGGACATTATGTTTCTCAAAATTAAGGTGCAGGGGACACATGGCCGGAACACATGCTAGTGGTGCGGACCGTGAGTCATACACGGCCTAGACACACATCCGTGTGTCTATCTGTGTGGACAAAAATAAGGCTATTTACCAAGCCATTTGCCACCCTCATTTACACCTACACTTACACCAACTCAATGGCACAATTCATGGCATACTTAGGTAGCCAAAACATCCATAACCAAGGTATTAACATCATATCCACATGCTAACCTCTAACATACATAAACATCATGATCTATCAATACAAGCCATGCAAGTTTCAACATTCATGCAAGGTATCATCATATGAATATACTTATACCAATATTATCCAATTTCAAATGGCCTTATACAAAATGAACTTCTAACCAACATAAGCCAACACTTTTGGCCAAATCAAATATGAAACATAACAAAATGACCAAGTCCCCTAAACATGCCATAAATAAAAATATTGACATTTCAATGGTACCCAAAATAATGGTTGATTGTGTGAATGGATCTCCGAGGATCTCTAATCTCGAGCTAGCTTGGTGACACTATAAGATAAGGGAAAGAAAGGGGAGTAAGTTATACAGATTAGTAAGTTCATATGCAAATAATAAACAACATTAATTATCATTTATCATATGCATAACATAATATGAATCAACATAAATTTCATTAAAACTTCATGAACATAACATACTCAATCATATTCTTACTAATAGATCATCATATAGCGAATCTATTCCCATTGAGTTTTTCGTACATACCTGCACTAACTCATAACGTAATCACATACTTTCTCATCTTTGACATACCCATTGAACCACTGGAATACTATCGGATACGCGAAAAACTTTGCACATAAGTGCCATATATGTAGCCAATGCTACCACAAATCTCATAACACATATAAGCTCGCTCTCGAGCTATCCTTGGGCCTGCTCACACAAGCTGTAGGTCGAGACATAATTACGCGGTGCTGCTCACACAAGCTGTCAGGTATCCGCAACATATGCTGGTATACCCATCCACCAATAGGACGTACAGGACTAGCACCCGTGACACATAAATCACATAATTACATGGGTTCCTAGTGGCATGTCACTTGTATCCTAATCTATTCCTAAGGTTCAACCTGGATTTCTCTCTTGCCGGAACTTCGTCGAATATGCTCATAGAATCAATCATACAATCCATGCAATATCAAATCATTAAAATACAATATAGCATTGCATTATTAACATACGAACTTACCTCGATACAAAAATAGTGAAAATTGACCTAATCCTCAAACACTTTATTTTTCCCCTAATCTAGGTCCGAACCTCATTTTTCTTGATCTATAATAGCAAATTTAACTCATTTAATACTCACATTATTCAATTTAGTCTAAAAATCACAATATGGGAAAATCACATTTTTGTCCCTAACTTTTCAACTTTTTACACTTTAGTCCCTAGGATAGTAAAATGAAATATAGTCAATTTCTTCAAAACTCAAGCCTAGCCAAACCATTTTCATACTAATAATAGCCCACATGTTTTACTAAATCACACTTCTACTACATATTTTTCAACTTTTACAAATAGGTCCTTTTAGGCATTTTCATCAAAAATCACTTAGTAAAAGTTTTTTTATCCAACATCAAATTTGCATAATCTACCATTAAACATCAAAATACACTCATGTCTAACATGGGTCAAACCCTAGACCTTGATCATATCTTAAATTAGTGGTAGAAATAGATAGATGGGTTACAACGACTTCAAAAATGTAAAGAGCATTAAAAATGGGGCAAGAACGGACTTACAATTGAGCTTGAAAGATGAAAAAACCCTAGATATGACTTACAATTGGCTTTATTTTACTTATTAATTCATTTAAATACCAAATGACCAAAATGCCCTTTATTTTAAAACACCCAAATTTCACCTAAATCATGTCCATTTTTGTCCACAAACTTAACCAATGGTATAATTACCTTCTAAGGACCTCCAATTTAAAATATCATAGCAATTGGACACCTTTAAAATATAGAATTCAAGTTTTGTACTTTTTGTAATTTAGTCCCTTTAACTAAATTGAGTGCCCAAACGTCAAAATTTTTGAACAAAATTTTCACGAAATCGTTCCATAAAACTGTAGACCATAAAAATATAAAAAAATAAATTTTACCGCGTCGTATTTTTTGTCCCGAAAGCACTGTTCTGACTAGACCCAAAATCGGGCTGTTACATAACATAATAGAATAGAACAGAGCATGTATGTTTATGCACATGCAATATTTTCAAACAAATCAGAATGTAGTTTTATGAAAAGCATTCTACCCAAACTCCACTACACACCAAGATAGAGTTCTCCACTCAACTCATCCATCCAAAGCACACTAACAAAGTCATCTCCAGCTGCCTGACAACAATGGCTTATCAATATGCAGTTAAACTACCGATCAAATATATGTGGTCAAGCCACTAAACATGAAGATCATTAATTTCTAGTACAAAATCTTCCTCCTTTAAACATCAACCCAAGTCCCATGCACTGAGTCATGGCATGCATATGCAAAATCAGGGTAATGAGCATATAAGACATGCTATCTTTCAATAACAGAACCAGTAAACATGAGAATCAATTTTTTGTAAAACAAACATGAAAGTAGCGTGCACGGTTATTAATCAAAATTAGTAACAATCATTCTAACATATTTAGATATCGCATATTCTCCATCAATAGAATAATGCAGAGGCGTTCCAGCAAATTTAACATAATATAGATCGTACCTGGATAATTCGCACACATCATACAATAGCACTTTACGTTTTGACAGATTTTATCCACTTAGATTCGGCACCCATCTAATACAGACTCGATGTAGGATCAACAAGGATGAATCCCCGTCCCTAAATGACAAGCAATTGCCTAACAAAATGATTAATTTGCAGTCAAATTGCTAAAACCTAACATTCCAAAATCACAGTTACGTCGAAGAACTTTTGACACAAAAACTTAAATCGAACTTATCGGCCAGTGAATTAACTAGAAGAAGTCAGACCACATACAGAATCGGTGTAACGCACATAACAAAAAGAAAGGCCGCTTGAAAATAAGAAACCAAAATGAAAAAACTGAAGGAATAAAACAAAATGATAGAAAACGTTGTAGAAAAGAAAGAACAAAATGAAAATAAAAGCACCGGAGGTTTCTGGAAGGTTTTAATTAACCAACTGAAAGTAACTACCTTATAACAAGATTCAAAGAAATACAATATTCCTTATTGCTTTCATCGGGATTTGAACAAAAGACCAATGATTACATAAAAGCTTAACCATTGAACCAACAAGCTCATTCTTAACATCAATTGACTGGATTTAATTTATAAGCCAAACTTTCAAGGTAAGGGTTTAAGCAAAATAACAAAAATTTCCAGAAACAAGATTCGAACCCAGAGCCTCGCACACATACACAAAACACTTAACCACTGAACCAAATCAATTTACTTGTCAAAATTTCCAAAATCTAAACTCATAATCGACGGATGACCACTTTTGGTTCAGAACCCCATTTCTTCTAACCCGATTTTTGAGATGTTACAACCCTCTCCCACTTAAAAGAATTTCATCCTCGAAATTCCCACAGTCTCATCAGTTCCTAACCCATAGAATCTATAATGTTCTTATTCATACAGGTCACCACGCTATTGCTGCGCAACTCAAATTTAATACAAACATGTACGATGTTTCTAACAACTTTTTATTCTTTCACGTAAATTATCACAGTAACGCATCTCATAATCACGAAGAATTCTTAGATTGTGGACTCCAGTCAATGGTACTCACACTCCTCTTATAGTCCGGAGTAACTCAAACGTAGACTCCTGACCCACAGATTCGAGTTGGGTCTTATCAACCCTTGCTAATCACTGAACACAACCCGGTCGCCCCTAGACTTGAGCGTCCTTACAGATTCATAGATTCTTAGATTGGGCTCATTGCCCTGAGCAGAGGACTTGACTCGAGTCATTAAGTTATACCTAACTCGCACTCGTCGAATAAGGGTACTTGTACCCATGATACTAATCTATAATTTCAGAATTTTACGAACTAACTTAAGTTTACTAACAATACTAAATTTGATGTTTTAACACAGATTGCACAGAATTTTTATAGTTTTAGCTAGACCAAAGTAACCAAAACACTATAGTTTGTCTAAGATCAGTTAATATAGCTAGAGAAGAGCTACTTACAGGATCAGCGTCAGAGTCTCGGATTCTTTGTTTATAGAATTGTAAATAATCAAAGTCCAAACACACATATTTTAGAAAACTCAAATCTTAGAGTTAGCCAAAAGTTCCACTTAAAACATTTTTTTTCATGAAGAGTTTTGAACCCAAAATCCATGGTCAAGTTTTACAAACTTGACTCAAATACCATTAAATGTAACACCCAAACCCAGTCTAGAAGTTTAAGTCGAACTTGGACGAGTTACACCAATGCATTGAAAACTGATTACGTTTCGAAATTTTAACTTTGAAAACCAAAAATTTGTTTTTGTCAGTTTAGGTGATTTTATAGTTTTGTTTTAGAAGTTGACTGATACAGACGAGATTATCAAAAGGAAAGCAAGGAAAATCCAAAGACAATTTACAAACCCAAAAGATCAATTCACAGTTATTATGGTGCAAGAAAATCTGAGCTCCCGTACGCCGTCCGATCCTAAATTCGATGTTTTCCTAAACAGATGAAGGTAAGACAAAGGGTTTTAGAAAATGGTTTTAAAAAATGAGGTATCAGAATCTTGTTTTTATAAATCAAGCCGTAAATATTTATAAAAATATTTACGGAGTGTTATTAATATTGTGTTAAAGTTTTGTTATGAAATTTTAATGTTTTATTAATTAATTAAGCAAAAAGGACTAAATTGTAATAGTTGAAAAAGTAAATTGCTATTAATTTAAAGGTGTTAATTTATTAAATAATTATAATTGGATGGCCTTAATGGATAAATTAACCATCCTTAAGATAGCGGGACAGTGAAAAGTTGAGGGTAATTTTGTAAAAATGTAAAAATGACTAAATTTCATAAAATGAATTGGTTTTACTATTTAAATTAATGAATTGAATGAAATTATTAATTAAATTAAGAACGAGTGGAAAATCGAGAAGAGAAAATTACCAAATAGCCCCTGTACTTAGTCGTTGCTGCAATTTAGCTAAGTAAGTTCATATGAACTATAATCACTTAAATGTTGATTAAATTGAATGTTTAATGTGATGTTCTGTTGTGTATATATATATATATATATATATATATATATATATATGATTATGTCCACATTATGATGAATTGACGGTTATTGAGCCCAGTTTGAACATTAGGAATATATAGGATACAAATGACATGTCATTAGGGTTACCATGTTTCGGGTGTTGGTCTCGAATGTCTTACCGATGGTTGAAGTGTAACACCCCTATCCCGTATCCGTCGCCGGATTAGGGTTACGAGGCATTACTGAACAAGACACCACTTCAGAGCAATCACATATGCACACATGTCATATTCTTATAATTAATTCATATGTCTGATTAAACAATAAACATACATTATAAATAATAAAACAATTACAATTCGTACAAAATTTAACCAGATCCATATCGTGCATATAGTCATAATTACACCATTCGAATCTTATATAAACTTTATTCATGCATTTAAATTATCAAAGTAATAAGATAACCCAATTACATTATAAATACCATGTGCATACATATTGACATTCAAGCATATGTCTTATCATTTTATAAATCAAATATAATGCTTCATACCTCTTCACATGTGCATATTAACTAAGCAAACCATATAACATAACTTATAATCAATTATCCTATGCAGTATTATCATTTTTCACAAAATGGTAAATAATAGGTTTTGGCCATTATTACATTATACGCATATCACCATAGTAAAATGAACCATTTGTTTAATGTATTAAATACAAATTATAGCATACTCATTTTGCATATTCAACTACCAAATTCGTAGGCTATATAACAAGTTTCATATGCTCATTCATACAACTATCAAAATGGTATATGATTTCCTCTATCTTTCTTAATAAACTTTATAATCTAACTTACCAAATTCGCATATAACCATGTGTTAAAACTTTATATAATTCACTATTCAAATGGTCATAATCTAAATACATTAACCGAATTTAAACATACCAAATACATCAAATCCATTCTATCAATTCAAACAAGAGCACTCAACACTACATACACATCATATATCATATTGTGTACTTATCAATATAAATTTAATGCCAAAGCTGAATATGCTCATACACAACTGTTCACCATTTCTAAACCAAATACGCATGAACCTTGCCATTTCAAATCGACACAATTAACCATTTTACAACCAATATACGTATTCATTCATTTACTTCATTACTAAGCCGAATCATATAATCAATTACATTTACAATTCAAACATATTTCAAGTACACCACATGCATATATATATATATATATATATAACATGCCTATTACCTAACAAACACATAACATACCTTAACTCAACTAACATCCATTACTTACCTTATTACCGAAACACATAACTAAGCATCATATTATATATACATGATATTACTTTCCAATTATACTTACACCATAATCAAGCATAATCGATTTCAAGCATAGAAATCAAACACACCAAGCATTTTACCAAGAACATATAAAACCAAGCTTAAACATAATGATCAAGCCATTTTCGCATGGCTTTAAATATGTACAATCTTAAAACTAACCAAAAACATAAGCAAGCCTATACATGCCATAAGTTCAAGTTCAACTTTTAACAAAATATCGAAAAGAGTCGATAGTGTGATGGACTTCTCTGGTGATCCCCGAGCTCGTAACCAACTTCCAAAATTTATAAAACGGAAAGCAAATACACACAGTAAGCTATCAAAGCTTAGTAAGTCATAAGCAAATAATTTTCCAAATAAGCATTAACATTATATTCAATTAGCCGAATCAATCCAAACCTTAACTAAATGTACATATTTTACACTCACAATTTTGTATATTATCAAAAATACATTAGCATTTTAACATCATATAGCCGAATGCACATATACTCATGAACATAAATAATTCTCACTTTTAACATCACATATACATCATTTGGCCGAATATGAGCATTCATATATACACATAATTCACTTTGTATTATATATAATTTATATTACCATTTCAAATAAAAAGCTTACCTTATTTTCAATAGCATAAAAATTGGCACATACCTGAACATTTTAGCTCGATTTCACATTCAATCATAACTAGTTAATGGCCGTTGAACCATTCGAAATTAAAAAGGATACTCGGATAGTCAGAAGGCTCATAAAATGCCAACGTTTCAGATGTGGTCTTACATGTAATCACATATCAATTCCACTGTCCCAAACAGGGTCTTACACGAATCAAATACGATGCCAATGTCCCAGACATGGTCTTACATGTAAACACAAGTCGATGCCAACGTCCCAGGCGTGGTCTTACACGATAACACATAACGGAACCCTATGTCATGACATATGTATCCTATCCATTCCTAAGGTTCGTACGGGGCTTCCAAACAACGTAACTCGATCGAATCGATCTCGAAAACATTGCTCTCAAGCATATAGACATTCGGCCATCATTTAAATACATTCATAAAATTCAATTCAGCATATAAAGTTCACATATATTTAAAATTAACAACATTTATTTGCTTATAAACTTACCTCGAATATCGATGGACGGAATAAACGACTATTCGATTATTTTTGTTTTCCCCCGATCCAAATCCGTTTTCTTTGGTTCTTGATCTAAACATGTTCAAATTAAACTTATTTAAACACCATTTTATTCAATTTAGTCTAAAAACACATAAATGGGAAAATTACCATTTTGCCATTGACATTTTACACTTTTTGCAATTTAGTCCCTATTGCATAAAACACAAAACATGCAAAATTTGCACACATCATGCTTAGGCCGAATGTTACCCATGCTCATACAAGTCCATACATTTCATTTATTTCACATTTTAGTCCCTCAATTTATTATTTTTACAATTTAGCCCTAATTACTCAAATTTATCAGAAATTCCAATACAAAACATATCTTTCATAATCTATCATCTAACATGACAAAGCTCATAAATTCATCAATGGCTTAACTTAAAGTATTCATCGAAATAAAAAATTAAAGCATGGGCTTTGTACATTTCATAGCAACGATCTCAAAAACATAGAAATTATCAAAAATTGAAACCAAAACATACCTTAATTAAAGAACATCAAGGCCGAATATAACCAAAGCTTAAAAATCTCTTTTCTTTTTCTTATATTCGGTGGTGGATGGATGAACAACCCACTATCATCTTTCATTTGTTTTATTTATTACATATTAATGTTTTATTTACTAAATTAACCTTTAAATTTTTATAAGTGAACCATATAAACTAAGCCCATAACCGTCCATCCCAAAGTCTAATAGCCAAATTACAACATAAGGGCTCATATATAGAAAGACACATCAATTAAGCACTTAATCAAATAGAAGGCTACTTTTACATTTCATGCGATTAAGTCCTTTTTATTAAATTAGACACTCAAACGATAAAATTAAATCACGAAATTTTCACAGATATAAATTCTCATAGTATAAACACAGAAAATAATATTTAAATATTTTTCTGACTCAAATTTGTGGTCTCGAAACCACTATTTTGATTAGGGTCAAAACTGAACTGTTACATAAAGTCCTGCATTTGTTGTAGATACTCATTAGCTTGTGTGAGAAACATCATGTAGCTTACATTCTGACCGTCAGCTTGTGTGAGCAGACCCATTTTGTGGCTCGTGTGAGCAACGATGTAAAGGAAAAGGAATGGTTTTGACCATATGTTTAGCACACTTTGTGTGAGCTTTCTTGCATATCTGATATTATTCTAAGTGGTTCAACGGGCCTGAAAAGGGAAGGAACGATAAGTGTTTTGATGGACTATGTCATAAACCTATAGAAAGGTATGAAATGAAAATGGTCAATGAATGTATATCTATGTTTATGGAAAGTATGAACTCAAAAAGGCACTATGTTTATTTAAATCTAGCATATCTTGTGATAATTCAATTGAGTTATGTGTTAATGCACTAACATGTGTTGTTGATAATGCTTAGGCTTGTGTCAAGCTTATGGTTGGATTATATCATGCTGAATTGTAATGTTATACATTGAAATGGTAAGTTTCCAAATAGAAATATGCTTATGTTTATGAGAAGGTGGTATGAATCAAAAGATGCATTTTCTAATGAAATGATTTATCATGTGATTGATCCTGTAACAGCTTGATTTAGGGCCTAGTTGGAATAGTGGTTGCGAGACCACAAATCCGAAGTAGAAATATGTGTTTTATGATTTTATAAGGCTTATGAGGTGTTTGCATGATTTTGTGAAAATTTCGTGAAGAAATTTTATTAATTAGTGATCAAATTGTCCATTAGGACTAAATTGCAAAGATTAGAAAATATGAGATTCTAGAAGATTTAAGTGTGAAATAGAATTATAAAAATTACTAGAGGTCCTTATTTAGCAATCAGACCATTAAAAGTCAAGATGGACAAAAATGGACATGGGAAGGAAAAATCTTAATAAAGGGGCCTTAAGGGCATTTTAGTCATTTGGTTAATTAATGAATTAAAAGGGAAAAAGAAGTCAAAAATGAGTGTCCATCTTCTTCACCATAGCCGAATTTTACAAGCCCTCCATAGCTAGGGTTTCTTCAACTTTCAAGCTTGATTGTAAGTACCTCTTAGCCCCGTTTTTAATGTTCTTTGTATTTTTGAAATCCTCGCAGCTCGATTTAGCTATTTCTCGCTATATTTTGACCTAGGGTTCATGTTCAAAAATTTACCCATTTATGACATGCATGTATTTTGATGATTTATGAAAGAATATGAAAGTTTGATGTATGCTAAACATCTTTTTCTAAGTGATTTTGATGAAAAATGAATAAAAAGACAAATTGCAAAAGTTATGGAAATGGTCATACATGAGTGAAATAGAGGAAATTATGGGCTGTTGTAGTTAAGAAAATAATTCAGCTAGGTCTAAAATACAAGAAAGATGAATAAAAATCATTTTACGAGCCTAGGAGCAAAAGTGTAATTATGTAAAAAACTTAGGGGCAAAATTGTAATTTTACCAATGTATGATTCATGGGTCGATTTAGTCAATGTGAGTATTAAACAAGTGAATTTGCTATTATAGATCAAGAAACACGAAGCCAGGATCGAAACCGAGGCAAGAACAAGATTTTGGACTAAATCAAATACCTAAACATATTTTGAGTATCGAGGTAAGTTTGTGTGAAATTAAAGCTACATATGTTACTATGTTCTAAATTTCTTATTTATATGAGAAATGTATATTATTTTCCATTAAATTGATTAGTGACTTCTCAATAAAAATTATAATGAAATAATGATAAGTTGAAGTCCCGGTTGAACATTAGGAATAGCATGGATACCTATGTCACAACATGAGATAAGGAGGTCCCGTGTAAGACCATGTCTAGGACATGACATCATCACCAAATGAATATAGGTTTCGTGTAAGACCATGTATGTGACATGGCATCAACACCGAACGAAGGTCCCATATAAGAACATGTTTGGGACATGGCTTCGGCACCGAATAAGGAAGGTCCCGTATAAGACCATGTCTGGGACATGGCTTCGGCACCAAAGGAAGATCTCGTGTAAGACCATGTCCGGGACATGGCATCGACATCTATGTACGATCTCGTATAAGACCATGTCTGGGACATGGCATCGACATCGAGCTAAGAGATCCCGTGTAAGACCATATCTGGGATATGGCATCGGCATCAAGAGGAGATCCCATGTAAGACCATATCTAGGATATGGCATTGGCATCGAGATACATGTATGATGAGATTGACTATCCTCCAATATTCCAAGTAGTCCAATGGGTAAAAGAGCTAAATATGCAAAGATGACAAAGAGCTAAGTTATACAAAAATGATAAAGAGTTACATTTAAGTTAAGGATGATAATGATTCAAGTTTATGTTCAAGATAGCATAAGTGCTAAATTATGTGGTGAAGTGATACAGGTACCTTGAGTAAAATACTAGTTATGAAACCGTAATGTGATATGTGTTGGGTAAGCATAAGTATGAGTAAGTATGGCAAAGTACTTGAGGACTTGTGTTGTATTTTTTCTATGAGATGAATAGATTTTACCACGAATATTTATGTTGTTATTTTAATTCATGCAAACTTACTAAGCTATATGCTTACCCCTCTCTTTTCCCTTTTCCTTGTAGTATAGCCAAACTAGCTCGGGGATCGTAGAACGTCAGAGCTCGGATCACACTATCAATCATTTTTTTAGTATAGTAGAGTTGACTTTTGAGTATGGCATGTATAGGAATCTTGGTCATTTTGTGTTATTTCATATTTAGAAGCCAAAGTGTTAGTTACTAATGTTATACACTCATTTTGTAAATGGCCATTGGGAATTGGCCAATATTTGTCAAGTTTCATATTTTATTGATAATGAGTTTTATGAGATGAAAGTTCATGCAAATGATGGAGTAAGATGTCAAATGTATGATTGATGATTACTGATTCTTCATAGTGTACTATTGCCATGTTATGTGTTGCTTGAGTTGGTATAAGTGTGTTTATGTTTTAGGGTGGCAATTGGCTTGGAAAATAGCCTTATATTTGTCCACACGGGCATGTGTCTAGGCCGTGTGCGACACACGGTCAGCTCCATAGGTGTGTTGATAGGCCGTGTTTCCCCTGCATCAAATTTGTAAGAATTCGATTCGTCACACGAGCTAGCACACGGGCGTGTGTGTAACACCCCTAACCCGTATCCATCGCCAGACTAGGGTTAAAGGCGTTACCGGACATATTGGAAACATATGCAGAAATTTCATACAACATTCATTAATAACAATCATAGTGTCCCTTAAACAGGTCAACGAGACCTTAATCAAGCTTTAGAGTAGGTTTGGGACTAAACTGAACACATACAGAAATTCTCAGAAAATGTAAAACTTTTTAAGGTTTCAGAGGTTACACGCCTGTGTAGGCAGACCGTGTGCCTCCCACGGCTGCTAGACACGCCCATGTGTCTTCCCCGTGGTCGAATCTGACTTTACTCCACGGCCACCAAGCACGCCCGTGTACCTTGGTCGTGGTCAATACTGACTTAGCTCCACGACCACCAAGCACGCCTTGTACTTTGGCCGTGGTCGATCCTTTCGAAACCACACGGCTACCAGGCACGTCCATGTGCCAAGGCCATGTATTCTTAGCTAGCTACTGACTTAACTCCACAATCACTAGGCACGCCCGTGTGCCACAACCATGTGGCAAAATAGGCCATTTGCAAGGCCAAAATGCCACCCACTTAGGGTCATATCTTACAAGCAATTTACCAACACACTTCATACATATTTGATAACCAGGAACATACTAAAATAACCATTCAATCTATACATTCAATTCCAATTTCAACCATGTCAACTTTCAAGACTAAACTTATATAAACACTTGCATAAATTCATCCATACTTAAAACTTACACCACACATATATCATAATCACAAAAGCATATAACTAACACATAACTACCAAATCACATGGCTAAGTTTATTTCATATACATATACAAATTTCTAGCCTATACATGCCATATCTAGCTATATACATTTCCCAAAATGTACCAAAATAAGGTGAGTAGTGTGATTTCGATCCTCAACAGTCCCCGAGCCTTCTGTAGCTTTGGCGATCTATAAAACAAAGAAAACACACACAGAGAGTAAGCTTTCCAAAAGCTTAGTAAGTCATATACAAATAAACATAACATACAATAAATACAACTAATTCAATACATTGGTACTTATAGTTCTTATATCCAATTCATCATATGATCTTTGGCACTTTTACTTATACAAAGCATACCACAACTTCTATTCATATATCACATAAGTAGTTAGCTGATTCAAGCATAATTTCACATATCATCTCTTTAATCCATTATGCATAATCATCTTAGTAAGATCATATAGATACTTACCTTGTACATACACTTAGTGTATAAATCAACGTACCTGAAACGGATTTACAATTCACATAGCCATTCGTATCACATACTTGCCCGTTGAACCGTTAGGAACCTAATAGGATACAGAGAAAGCTTGGAATAGTCGTACAATGCCAACGTCCCAGACGAGGTCTTACATGTACTCAGTTATCGATGCCATTGTCCCAGACAGGGTCTTCCACGAATCAATATGATGCTGATGTCCTAGACATGGTCTTACACGTAAATCTTATATCGATGCCAACGTCCCAGACGTGGTCTTACACGAAATCTCAAATCAACGCCAACATCCCAAACGTGGTCTTACATGATAAAACAAAACAGATACCTATGTCATGACATAGCTAATCCTATCTATTCCTAGGTTCGCAGGGGACTTCTCGGACATTGACACTAAGTCAACCTTATCTCGGAATTCATGTACGGATCATCTCATAGGCATTCATAGTTAACAATAAATATATGAACATACACAGTTCGAATACAAATACGTTTATTTGCATAATGACTTACCTCGGATTTGATTTAACGGAAATGGAAACGGCTACTCGGTTACTTTCGTTTTCCCGCATCTAAGTCTGTTTTCCTCGGTTCTTGATCTATACATATTCAGAATTAACCCTTTTATTCACCAACTCATTCAATTCAATCCAAGGACACGTATTTAGGGCTATTTGCAAATTAACCCTCACATTTGCACAATTTACCAATTTAGTCCATTTTTCTCAAAACATCAAATTCACAAAATCATCTTTTAACCATGCTTAGCCGAATGTTCATACATCCCATACAAGCCCATATTTTCCATCAAATCTGTAATTTAGTCCCTCAAATTGCTAGTTTCTCAATTTAGTCCTATTTAGCTGAATTCACCAAAAAATTCAAGAACAAAACATGTTCATCAAATACATATCTTTCATATTTCACTATTAAACATCATAAAACATATGAGTTCATCTAAGTATCATTTCAAAAACATCATCAATTCTCAAAATTAAAGTATGGGTTTTGAAGTAGACAAAGCAACGGTTACAGAAACATAGAAATTATCAAAAACTGAAGTAAAACCATACCTTAATTAAGAAGGCAAAGAGCCGAATAGTAGGAAGCTTCAAACCCCTTTCTTTTCTTTGTATTTTCGGTGGAAAGATGAATGCATTCATGTCCATTTCATGTTTTGTTTTGTTATAAACATAATATTAATCTAGTTACCTAATTAACCTTTTATTAAACATAAGAAACTTATATTCATTAAGGGCATACTAGTCCTTTAACCATCCACCAACTAACTATTGGTTTAATAACAACATAAGGCCTCCACCTTAATAAGCCACAACACATAGGCACTTTAACATATAGCATACAACTTTCACATTTAATGCAATTCAATCCTTTTGTCAAATTAAACACACAGACAGAAAAATTAGCATACGAAACTTTACGACATACTTAATCACTAAACAAGGACACAGAATATAATATTAAAATATTATACAGAATCGGATGTGTGGTCCCGAAACCACTGTTTTGACTAGGGTACAAACCGGACTGTTATAGTGTGCCTAGGCCGTGTGCCCCTTAAGAGTTGCTGACGTCATAAACATAATACCCAGGTTTTCACACATGGGTGAGGACACGGGCTTGTCTAGGCCGTGTGAGGGACACGAGCCAAAGACACAGGCGTGTGCCTGGCTGTGTGGAAACCCCTATAGGTTCGAAATGAAAAATAAATTCTACACGGGCTAGGGGCATGGGCGTGTGTGACCACACGGCCTGCCCACACGGGTGTGTCCCATTTCACACGAGCGTGTGGCCCTATTTAGGCAAAAATTTTCTAATTGCACAAAGGTTTCTGGTTTAATTCCGAGACCCTCCGTATGTATGTTTATGGCCCCGTAGGCCCATATTAAGGATGTTGTGAGTATGATTGAAAAGTTTTAAGTTTGAATTGAAATTTTATAGCCTGATAATGCATGTTCAAGCAAGTTTAGTCCGGTAAAGCCTCGTATCTTGTCCCGGCGTCAAACACAGGTAAGGGGTGTTACATTTAGTGGTATCAGAGCTAAGGTTTAGTCGATTCTCAGACTAACATAGTGTATACATGAGTCTAGCTATACATGCCATACATATGAGTATTTATGTAATGATAGTGTGATGACTCTTGACAACTTAAATTGTGTTTTCATATAGTAAATGGATCCCGATAGAGCTCTGGCGGATGATGTAGAAAGTAACGCGCTAGCTCCCGCCAAAGGGACGGTGCCAAATGAAAATGAGAATAGACCTACGACCGTGCGTTAGAAAGGAGGAGAAGAGGCTAAGGAAGCCTTTCTCCACATGATGAATGCATGGTACACGGAGTTCGTTCGAATGAACCTGAATGCACAACCCCCTCCACCCTCACCTATTCCTCAACCTACCCCTGTAGCTCCCCAAGTGGTAGAAGTGGTAAGAAGAGAAAAGCCTCCGGTTGATAGAATCTAGAAATAAAGAGCCAAAGAATTATGGGCTAGTAAAGACGATGATCAAGAGGAGCAGAATTTTGGCTTGAGAATACCATCAGCATATTTGATGAGTTATCTTGCACACCTGAAGAGTGCATGAAGTGTGTGGTGTCTCTTTTGAGAGGTTCCACTTATCAGTGGTGGAACACCTTTGTGTCGGTTGTACCAAGGGAAAGGATTACATGGGAGTTTTTCCAAGAAGAATTTCAGAAGAAGTACATTAGCCAAAGATTCATTGATTAGAAGAGAAAAGAATTCCTTGAACTAAAACAAGGTAAGATGACAGTAACTGAGTATGAGCGTGAGTTTGTGAGACTCAGCAAATATGCTCGAGAGTGTGTATCCACCGAAGCCATCATGTGTAAATGGTTTGAGGATGGATGAAATGAAGATATTTGATTGTTCGTCGGGGTTCTGGAATTGAAGGAATTCATTGTACTAGTAGATCAAGCTTGCGAAGCCAAAGAGTTGGTTAAAGAGAAAAGAAAAGCTGGGATAGAGTCTCATGACTCAAGAAAGAGACAAATGAGTAAGTCATTTCAATTCTCATCTAAGAAGTCAAGGGATTTAGCACCCAATCAGCCACTTCAACTGGGTTTCCAAACCGAGGTAAGAGTAAATAGTATTCAGGGTTTAAAGCTTAGACCACTTTAGTTGCTAGTGTGGGAAACACACGACCAAATTGACCGAAATGTCCAGAGTGTGGCAGACATCACCCCGGTGAGTGCTGAGCTCATGAGAGGGTCTGTTTTAAATGCGGTTCCCCAAATCATTTTATTAGAGAGTGCCCTGAGATGATTGAAAAAGAGAAAATTCTGAGTGCGAGATCGGGAAGCACTACTAGAGGGAGACCGTAGAGAAACCCAGGAAGCAGAATGAGTAGAAAGAATTCACCCAAAGAACAGACTGCAAGGCTAGAGGTAGAGCGCCTGCGAGGACTTACGCTATTCGCGCTCGCGAAGAGGCGTAATCCCCTGATGTAATCACAGGTACATTTTCTCTCCATGATACTAATGTAGTTTCTTTAATTGATCCGGGATCTACTCATTCATATATTTGCATGAAACTAGTATCTAGTATGAGCATACCCATAAAGTTTACAGAATTCATGATAAAAGTGTCCACTCCTTTAGAAAAAAGTGTATTACTTGATAAGGTATGCAAATATTGCCCATTGATGATTAGAGGTCGTTATTTTAAGGCAAATCTCATGCTATTTCCATTTGATGAATTCGATATAATTCTTGGTATGGACTGATTAACCACTCATGATGTGACAGTAGACTCTGGAAAGAAATACATTGAATTGAGATGTGAAAATGGGGACACTCTTCGTGTTGAATTAGATGAACAGGACAGGGAGCCTGTAGTGATCTCTTACCGAACAGTCTTTCTTTTTCACAAATAATACTGGAGCTCCCCAAGGAGAAATACTCGGCCGAATGAAACCTCTGTCTAATAATTCTTGTAACTGTGTTTTAAGTTCTTTTAACTCAGTCGCTGCCATTCTATATGGCAGAATTGATATCGGAGTTGTCCCGATAACTTTTCAAGAAACACAACTGAGAATTCACATACTATTGGTACTTGACCCACCCTTTTCTCTGGTACTCTGGTGTCCAGAATGAAAGCTAAAAATGCATCACAACCTTTTCGAACCAGTTTTTACACTTTCACTGTCGAGATCATACTCCAAATACCATCGATTTTATCAAATCCAAAAGGAATTATCTCACCATCAGAACATCTCAAATCAACCCTTTTTCTTCGACAATTAATCACCGCATCATGCAAATTCAACCAGTCCATTCTCAAAATGACGTCAAACTCATTAAAAGGTAACAACATTAAATCGGTGGGAAAATTGTAACCCTAAATTTTCAGTGGACATTGCTTGCATACTAAATCAACTATAACACTTTGATCTAAAAGGTTCGTCACTTTGATGACACAATCAGTGCGGTCAACAGGTAAATTCTTTTCTGACACTAACGTAGTGCATATATATGAGTGCGTTGACCCTGAGTCAATTAATGCATATACACTAACATTAAAAAGAAGAAAGGTACCAGCAATGACGTCGGGAGTTGAGGCCTCTAGCTTCAGGTTTATTCGACTTGTCCTTAGCTCCACTCTAATTAATTCCACTCGAATTGCTATTTCCAATTTGCCAACCCCGTGTAGGAGTAGTCACAAATTTTGTATTTTGATCTTTAGTAGGCTCATTTCGATTCAGGTAATCCCTTTTAAAGTGATGGAGATCGACAAATAAAACAATTCCGATCATTAACCCTACATACTCTAAAATGGTATCTATCACATTGTTTGCACTCGAACCTGTTGGTATTTTGCACGCTGGCCGTACTTGCCACTGAAGGAGTTGGAAATTTCTTGCCACTCTACTTTGAGCAATCCTTTCCCTGAACTTCTAATGGTTTTGAGAATCTATCATTGGATATCCTCGGTTTCTTTTGCAGAGAACCAGATAAATTTTTTGACCCAGTGTGTTTGCCAAAATCATGGGATTTTGCCTCATTTCGTCTTTTGTTAGCACAAATTTCTTCCATCTTTTAAGCTCGATCAGACAGAATAAAAAACTCACGAATCTCCAAGGCTCCAACTAACATTTTGATCTCATCATTTAATCTATCTTCAAAATGTCTAACATTTTGATCTCATCATTTAATCTATCTTCAAAACGTACACACATGTCTTCTTCTGAAGGTACAATCTCACGAGCATATTTACTAAGCTGTACAAATTGTCTCTCATACTCGGCCACGGTTCTATTCCCTTGCTTTAATTCAAGAATTTTTTTCTTATTTCGCTCCAGATATCGTTTGCTAATATACCTCTTATGAAACTTAGATTTAAAGAAATCCCTGATGACTCTTTCTTTTGGTACCATTGACAGCAACGTGGACCACCACTGAAAAGTCTATTCTTTTAACAATGACCCCATACACCGCTAACAATCTTTTAGAGAACACATTATTTCATTGAACACCCTCTAAGTATGATCCAACCTATACTCAACCTTAGTTGGATAATCACTGACATTACCACAAAATTCCATGGCACCGCACTTTCTAACCTTATCAATAGTGATTCTCGAAACATTTTAATAAGTCAAACTTTGAGGATGTAAGGAGCCAGTTTGTTAGGCTATTGAGTTTACCTTTAAGTATGCCTCATACATATCACGCATCATGCAAAGAAAAGCATTAGGTGCTACCTCTCTAGATCCTTGCGGTTCAGGTTCATTTCGCGCACTTTCCTCATCAGTAGGTGGAATAAAACTTTCTGTCTCATTAGAATCTGCTCGATTAGATCCGGATGTGACAACTTTTATCTATATACATAAATTAAAAATTGATCAAGAGTCTTTACACTATCATCGGTTATAAAGTGGCGTGTATTTCTAAACTCGACAAACACTACATTCAGTCTTAGAACCGACTAAATTGTAGCTCTGATACTACTAAATGTAACACCCACAACCCGTGTTCGTCATCGAATTAGGGTTACGGAGCATTACCTTACAATAAAAAATTTTAAACTTAATATCATTCAATAATTTAATCGTACCATAAACCATTCATATACATGCATATTGTCCCTAAATCGAGCCCTCAAGGCCCTGAAAATTTGAAATGTCTAGACATTTAGGAAAACGATGCAAAATTTGAAAAACATGGGTCACACGACTGTGTGGCCAGGCATGTGCCCCACACGGCCGAGACACACACCCGTGTCTCAGGCCGTGTAACCTTCGAACTAGGGACACACGGCTGTGTCCCAGCCCGTGTCCTAACCCGTGTAACTCTCTGAGTTGCCCTACAAAGCCGTGTGCCAGGCCATGTGCCTCACACGGCAAAGTCACACGCCCGTGTCTTAGGTCGTGCGGACGCAAATTTACATAAAATCAAGTCATAATTAATCATTCTATACAATTTAGTCTTTTATTAACATTTTACAAAATTTCCCTCAACTTTTCACTTTTATTCAATTTAATCTTTAAACCCCAAACATGCAACTGACCCAATTCTTTTACACTAAAATTCTAGCCAATTCTTCCATGGCATCATACCTACCCCTACTTGCGTTTATTTCTTTTCAAGTACAATAATTTCGCCATTTTAGCAATCTAGTACTTAAACATTAGAATCATCAAAAACTACTTTACGAAATAGTCAAATCTAAAAACAAAGGTTAGAAATCTTTCAAAAGTTTCAAGAAAAAATCTCAACTCAACAATGGCACAATCCACCTAGTTTGACAATTTTACAAATTAATCCTCAGGCATGCTAGGTTAAGCTAATATGAGTCCAAAAACATAAAAATTACTAAAAACCGCATCAATACACTTACCAAATCAAAGCTTCAATAAAAAGGGTAAAAACCCTAACTTTTCCACCTTAGCAGTAGAGAAGATAAAGAGAAATTCAAATTTTCTCTTAATTTTAGGTTTTAATTTAATATATATACTTTGGTATTTTTTGTAAATATTTCAACTTTCTTAATCAAACATTAATTAATCTAATATTAAGCCTAATAAATCCATTTCCACTAATGAAAACCATCATTCCATTCACTAACTAAATTTCATGGTTTAATTGTCCTTTTAACCACTTTAATTTAACTATTCAACTTTTACAGTTTATGTGATTCAGTCCCTTTTACTTATTAAACCATCTAAATGATAAAATTTCTTTTCCAAAATTTAACATGACTATAAAGACTTCGTAAATATCCTAATTAAATAATATTTATGAATTATTTCATCGAAATTATGGTCTCGAAACCACTGTTTCCGTCACTACTGAAAATTAGACTGTTACAATGTACTTACATGCCAGTATAATTGCGTAGGTTTATTTGATAATACACATTTATGTTAGCATGATTATTTCAGTTTTATATGATGGTGCAGTTACGATGCTAGATTGAGATACATGTTAGTTAATCTATGTATTTGACTTGAATCCGATCAAGATCAATAAATTTATAGCATATGAATAGGTTAAAAGATATTTTAGTACTCCACCTTTTTCCAAGTAAATTTGAAAGCAGTTTTCGGAATGTCTGAATCTTTTACTCGCAACTGGTAGTATCCCGATCTCAGATCTATCTTAGAAAACACAGTGGCTCCTTTTAGCTGATCAAACAAATCGTCAATCCTGGGCAACGAATATTTGTTCTTTATTATCACTTTGTTCAACTGACGATAATCAATGCACATTCTCATCGTGCCATCTTTCTTTTTCACAAATAGAATGGGAGCACCCCAAGGTGAGAAACTCGGTCTTTCGAACCCTCTGTCAGTTAACTCTTGCAACTGTGACTTTAACTCTTTCAATTCTGTTGGTGCCATTCTATATGAAGCTATCAAAATAGGAGTCGTACCAGGCAACAGATCAATACTGAATTCAACTTCACGTATCGGAGGCAATCCCGGTAGTTCTTTAGGAAATAAATCAGGGAATTCACAGACAACAGGCACTTAGTCAACTTTCTTTTTGTTTATTTTCGAGTCAATCACATAGGCAAAATAAGCTTCATAACCCTTTTTCACATAATTCTGAGCTTTCATCACAAATATCACAGCCGGTAATCCATTCAAATCATTAGACTCAATTCGAACTCTTTCATCATCCTGACATCTCAAATCAATAGTCTTTCTTTTGCAGTTTACAACAACATCATGCAATGGCAACTAATCCATACCCAAAATTATGTCAAACTCATCAAATGGTAATAGCATCAGATCAGCAGGAAAACAGATATCTCGAAACATTAACGGACAGTTCTTGCATACTTTGTCAACCAGGACACTTTTACCTAAGGGGTTCGATACTTTTATAACAAACTTAGTATACTCAACAGGTAAAGTCTTATTGGATACTAAGTTCATGCATACATACGAATGGGTAGAACCTGGGTCTATCAATGCAATCACGGAAGTATCATAAAGAGTAAATGTGCCCGTTATAACATCAAGAGACGAAGCTTCCTCACGGGCTCAGATAGCATATGCTCTAGCAGGCGCTCTAGCTTCAGATCTCGCAGCAGTGTCTCTCGTGGATCTCTGATTACCACTGACATTTCTTGTATTTCGGGAAGGTCTACCCCTCGCTGAAACATTATCAGATCTCAGATTCTGAACAATCTCTGGCTCAACAGAGTCTGGGCAATCACGAATAAAATGATCTAACGATCCACATCTGAAGCAAGCTCAATCATTTAATCTACAACTTCCCCGATGTCTTTTACCACAATGCTTGCACTCGGGTCGCTCAGATCGAATATTTCCAGCACTCGCCATTGATGTTGCTGAAGCTTTGGAGCTCAGCTAGGACCTAGCTCGGTCTCTATTCGAATGTCCCACATTAGCCTTTGATCGACTATGCTCATCTTTAAATTTCTTCGAAGCAGACTGAAATGATTTGCTCGAAAATCTCTTTCTCGCATCTCTTACTTCTGACTCAGCTTTTCTTTTATCTTTCCCGAGTGCCTCAGCTTTACACGCTCAGTCAACAAGCACAACGAACTCTTTTATCTCCAAAATTCCGACTAGCAAGCGGATATCTTCATCAAGGCCATCTTCGAATCTTTTGCACATTATCGCTTCAGTCAAAACGCATTCCCGAGCATATTGGCTTAATCTCACGAACTCTCGTTCGTATTCAGTAACAGACATGCGGCCCTGCTTCAATTCCAGAAATTTTTTCCGTTTCTAATCAATAAATCTCTGACTAATATATTTTTTTCGAAACTCAGACTGAAAGAAATCCTAAGTGACCCGTTCCTTAGGAACAACGGAAATCAAGGTCTTCCACCATTGATAAGCTGCGTCTCATAGCAGTGAAACAACCCATTTAATACATTCTTCAGGAGTCAATGGCATCTCATCAAATACTCGAATAGTGTTTTCAACCAAAACTCGACTTTTTCAGCATCATTGTCACTAGTAGCCCTAAACTCTTCAACCCCATACTTACAGATTTTATCGACCGGAGACTTGTTCAACAGATTCAAGTTCATAACCAGAGGCATATCTAAAGTCTAAGGGGGATTAGACGAGAGCGAAGGTTGTGAAACAGTAGGATTATTTCTCACAAACTGAGTGAACCACTCACTCATCATCTGGAAGAAAGCTTGTTTAGCTTCTCCCTCTTGACCGCTCGTAGCCGGTCTCGAATTAGATGGCGCTATCCTTTGAGTGGGAGCAGGTGCATTGCTTTCTAAATTGTCAGTTGCGGCTCTTTCGAGATCCATTACTATATGATAAATACATTTTATACGTCAGGATTAATCACACTATCACAGTTCAAATATATGGCATGTATAGCTAGACTCTTACACGCTCCGTTAGTCCGAGAATCGACTAAACCGTAGCTCTGATACCAATCAAATGTAACACCCCTAAACCGTAACCATCGTCGATTTAGGGTTAAGAGGCATTACCGGACAATCGAAAACTTTTACAGACATTTCAAATTTCAATTTATCCAATGCAATCAAAATGTCCCTTAAATAGGTCAACGAGACTTTAAGCATGCTTTAGAATAGGGCTGGGGCTAAACCGAACACATACAAAAAGTCTCAAAATTTAAAAACTTTTTCCAAGTTACAGAGGTCACACGCCCGTGAGGGAAGGCCGTGTGCCTCCCACGGCCTCAGACACGCCCGTGTGTCTAAGCCTTGTCAAAACAGGGCATACATACTGACTTGTCTACACGGCCGTGGACACGCCCGTGTGCCTTACCCATGGTCACTACTGACTTCACTACACTGCCAGTCACACGCCCGTGTGCTCAACTGTGTGGGCAAATATAGGCCATTTTCAAGGCCAAATTGCTACCCACACAAGGGTCATCCCTACAAGCTAAAACAAGTAATATCCCATACACAATTGGCAACTAAAATCATGTCATAAGATTAACATATCATCCTATTCTATCTCATCTATAATCAAGCCAACTTGTATACCAAATTGCACAGCTAAAACACATGTAAAAACAAGCATGGTTCATCCACAAATTCACCAATTCACTATGGCTTCAATCCATCAATAAGCTTACCATTCATAAGACCATTTCATTACCATCAAGCCATACCAAAACATGCATCATATACTATAATCACTCATGCAAATTATCAACATTTATCTAGCCACATCACATGGCTATTTACACATCTCAAACATGTTCCAAAATAATTAGCCTATACATGCCATATTTAGCTATTTATACATTCAAAAGTACCAAAGTTGAGTTTGATAGTGTGGTGATGATCCTCGACGGTCCCCGAGCCTCTCGTAGCTTTAATGATCTATAAAACAGAACAAACAAGCACAAAGTAAGCTTTCCAAAAGTTTAGTAAGCCATATACAAATAAACTTAACATAAATCATTCATAAGCATAGCTATTTGAATTCATTAACATATCTTCATTCCAAGCACATAAATAATCTCTTTGGCTCACTTGGTTTGCCATTGCTTACCAATTCATCATATCTCAAGTATCTCACTTGCTCATATCTCAAACATACATATATCTCAAATATTCCTTTACCTCAACGTACATACTTACTCACCTTTCATGCTTATACTAAGCATACATATCAACGTACCTGAAACGGATGTACAATTCATATAGTCATTCATTTCTCGGACTTACCCGTTGAACCATTCAGAATCTAATAGGATACTCAGAGTGATCGGATAGTTGTACAATACCAACGTCCCAAACGTGGTTTTACATGTATCTAGATATCGATTCCACTATCCCAGACAGGGTCTTACAAGAAATCAATACGATGCCAATGTCCCGGGCATGGTCTTACATGTAAATCTCATATCAATGCCAAAGTCCCAGACGTGGTCTTACATGATATCTCATATCAAACACCTATGTCATGACATATACTATCCTATCTATTCATAGGTTCAAACAGGACTTCTCGAACTTTGATACCTTGTCGACACATTCTCGGATTTCATATATTATCATCTCGACCATTAATCATAGCAATCCAAATTTCATATATGTACAAATAAGTCAATTCAAATACATTTATTTGTATATCGACTTACCTCGTACAGGAAGTACAGAGATAAATGGCTATTCAATAACTTTCGACTTCCCTCAATCTAAATCCGTTTTCTTCGGTTCTTGATCTATACACATTCAAATTTAATCTATTTATTCACCGAATCATTCAATTCAATCCAAAAACACACATTTAGGGTAATTTACCATTTAGCCTCTACATTTTCACATTTTGACATTTTAGTCCCTATTTCTCAAAATTACAAAATACACATAATTTCATATGACCCATGCCTAGCCGAAATTTACTCATGCTCATATGAGTCCATACATTTCATCTATTACACAATTTAGTCCTTCAAAATACTATTTCCTCAATTAAGTCTAAAATACTCAAATTCATCAAAAACTCAAAAACAAACTATGTTAATCAAATACATATCTTTCATAATTTACCATCAAACATCACAGAACCCATGTGTTCATCAATGGCACATTTCAAAAACATCATCAATTCACAAAATTGAAGCATGGGTTTTGAAGCATACGAAGCAACGATTACAAAAACGTAGAAATTATCAAGAACCGAAGTCAAACATACCTTGAATCAAGATTATACTTAGCTGAAACCTAGATGTTCTTCTTTCTTCTTTTTCTTTGCTAATTTTCAGCACAAAATATGATAACAATGCTATTTTCATGCTTTTGTTCCATTAATAATCATGTAATTTACAAATTACCAATATACCATTAATGAAACAATTTTATCATCTTATAATGCATGGATATAAATGTCCACTTACTAATAGTGGCATAATAACCTTTTAAGGACCTCATATAATAAAGACATTAACAATTAGATTCCCTTACAAAAAGCATGCTAATTTTGCATTTAATACAATTTAACCCTTTTTCTCAAATTAAACACACAAACAGACAAATTAATTTACAGAAATTTCACACATGCTTAATCACATATCATAGGCACGGAAAATAATATTAAAATATTATTTTAATTCGGATTTGTGGTCCCAAAACCACTGTTCCGACTGGGGTTAAAATCGGACTGTTACAATCTGTCTCCGCGGAGTCGTCAAAAAGGGGTTCGTCAGAACTTTAAAGACGATCTCTGAATGGAAAAGCCCATAGCCATGACACTATATTGTGTAAGACCATAACTGATGGGTTATGGCATCATATAGGAAGAATCAAAAGAATGTTATTACCTAATTGCGCGACACTGAATGATAAGGGGCAAACCTCATGAAAAGTGAGTTTAAGCAAATCTCTATCATGATAACGCCAAAAGGGGAAGCCTTTGTAGTAGTCTATGAAATGGATCTTGTGGCAACCATTGAAAGGAAACGTCTTTGTGGCGGGTCTGAAAAGAAAGAAGTTATATGCATGATGAATTCAAAAGAGTAATATGTATGGCAAACTCTAACGATATGGTAAGCATAATGAACTCTAGTAAGGAAGGCCTCTACGGCGTACCCTATTAATGGTAAACTTTGACGGAACAGTAAGCATGATGAACTTTGAAAGAATGGCTCCAGTGGAAATAATCAGAAAGAAGCAACTTTGTTTCTCAACTCAGGAAAAATAATGTTTGCAACGAACTCTAAAGTTAGAAATTTATGGCGGAATATTCAAGAAATACCCTTGCAGAAAATTATAAAGGAACAACCTTTATGGTGAATTCTATAGGAAAGGCTTGTATGGCGTGCTCAGGTTGGGTTGCTCTTGTGGCATGTTTAAGAAGGACTCTCAAGAATGATTTGTGAAGTACGCCCTTGTGGCGCACTTAGTGCTAAAATGTCGGCGTATGCTACGTCATTCTCAACATGAGTAATGAAGTCGATAAATATGAAACATGTCTATGATGTATGAATAAGTTCTGAAATGAATCATGACGGAGTAATGAGTATATGGTATGGAAATGGACAAGAGGAGTGCTCACCCGAAAGAAAGAGGCGATTACCATGTGAAGATCTCTTTCCAAGACTTGGTGAACATGCCTAATGGTGAGGGAAAAGTAAGGAAGTGTTCGCTAGTGATGATCTAAGGGACAAAAGTAATGAATTAGTCATCAAACTGTCAAACGCGATGAGCAAATTTGACTCAGGTAAATGGTGTTACACTCACTAAGTTCTCTCGAACTTACCTTCATATGTTATTGTTTCAGGTGAGCTTGATGGATTTGTGCCTGGTGGGACAACGCCAATACTACGCTGAGGGAATGGCATATTAGGCTGTTATGCATACATAATTAGCTAGCTGGAGAGGTTGAGTCAAGTCTGCATTATAAAATCCTCTTAAGAGGCATGTATAAGATCGAGTTAATCAACCTTGTCATGGATAAGATAAGATTAAATTCCCTACGTGAATTTATTACCCCTATATCAGAGTATTGAACCAGTCATGGTTGTAATTTAACCCATTGTGTAACCAGTATAGTCCTTCATTGGTTTATACTCTCATATTCATTATAAAATCTCGCAATCAATGGTTTAATTTAGTTACAAAATTGTATGAGTAAATAATTAGTTCAATAATTAGAATGGTAACAGTCAAGACTTGGGTCCAGCTTATTAGATCAGATTTGGGGTGTTGCAATTCAAAAATGAAGCAATACAGTCTCTGAATAATAAAAATATCAATAAGAATTCTAAAATATTTTAATAAAACAAAACCGAGCCAAGACCCTCTAGATGTTGTGTCCACATCCTAATCTGGTGGGTTATCTGTAGAGATGGAAATAAAAAGGAGTGATCTATGAAGCTCAATGTGAGTTCCATCACAAGAAAACCAGTGCAAATAAATAAACCAAACATACATAATAAAAATTTTCAGTACAGTAACAATCATATAGTATAGCAAAAATTGGCAGTTCATTCGAGCATTCTTATGCGTGTTCAATAAAATAAAAATCTAACTTGATTATATATTATTTTAATACTTTAATTAATTATTTATGATCCTAATTTCAACATCTACTTCAAATCCTCGGTTCATTTTAAAACGCACAAAGATAACATTATAAATCAAGGCATGACCACTTGCAGTTTTCACAAATCCAATTCTTCTAATCCAATTTTTGGGGTGTGACATATATAATAAATATATAATAATATTTTTGAAAAAAATATAATACTGTAAGATAATTATTTTACACGTTATTAATGAAATAAAAAATTCATAAAAGGGATTAAAATGTTGCCATGTGTCCTTTTCTTTTTATAAGGACGTATCATAATATGTTAAACGGGTTGGTAATTTTTTTTCATTTCACTAATAATATATAAAATATTTTTTCATATTTTGAATACAAAAATAAAAATACATTTTTTTTCTCTTTGGTCACTTTCTTTCCCTCTTTCTTTCCTTTTATTTTTATTTTCCTTTCTCATTCTTTTTTTTTTTAATTTCTCTCTGTCCTTGACTTATTTCCTTCTAATTCCTAGAGGTGAGCGTTCGACCAAATTAAGTTAAAAAAATTCAAGTTAATCGAGTTGACGAGTTCTATTTTATCATTGTAACTTGATTTGAATTTTTTTCTCGAATCAAGTCGAGTGAAATGAAATTCAAAAAGAGGATTCTAAAGCAGGAAGACTGTTTCCACCCTCACTCGAGTCCGAAGAAAAGCACAAAATCAAAGAATCAAGTTTAATCGAGTTAAATTAAAAAAATTAAACATGTCAAATTAAAATATTATTACAGTATAATTAATTTTATGTTAGAGCACATAAATTTGAAACTATATATATTTGAAACATTTTTCAAAGAAAAAAAATAATAAGATACTTTAGTATGATAAATTTAATCATTAATTTATTTATTTTGAATTAATTTGTAATTTTTGTTGAGAGAGTGATCAATTTGCTCATTTTCAAGTTGACAGGGATCAAAAGGGTATTTATACCAATATATTATTCGAATTGTAAAATTCAACTCAATTCGAACTCGAAACTCGAATTACTTATTTGAATTGACTCGAATAACTCAATTGTTTAACTCGAAATTTGAAATTTTTTTCAAATTTTTCGAATTGAATCGAATTTTACTCACCTTTATTAATTTAACCAAGGAAAAAGAAAATCAATGTATCAACATTATAAGGCATGATTTCTACAGTACGTTGATGTATTTTGTTTTTACTTATTGTCATAAATAAGTTGATATTTAATGAATTTATTTTAAGAATAAATGTATAATAACATAACCGAGGTTGATAGAGGGGCCTAATTTATATTTTAATATTAATTGTTTATTAAACTGTCGATTAAAGAGTTTGTCACTTATCATAATATAAATTTATTCGCAGATTGTTGTTAAGGTTGTAAGTGTATCTTGTAATATATAATATGAATTTTTATTTTCGTGTGATACATAAATTAATTATATGTGTTAAATATAATATAATAATTAATATTGTAAAATAATGTATTCTAAAAACAATATGAAGTACACTATATGTATTCTCACAACATAACATATTAAATTTAATTTTATGAAATTATATTAGATATATGTTTTGAATCTGTGCTTTAAATTAGGCTTTATCACGTAAAATTAATATTTTAAACTTATCACTTCAAATTTCAAGTTAAATCAATTACATTGTGATAATTGTGAATGTTTTAAATTAAAATTATTTTTTGGTACATAATTAAAATTGTTTTGTTATAATTAATAAAAAAACCCCTTACCCCAATTATTTAGGAGTAAAATTTAGGTTCAAATTTACTGAGTGTTATTTTATACATGGGTCAATAGAAATAACATGATTTTTTAATAAACTCATAAAATTGTATTAAGTTACCACAACTCAAGTAAAAAATTATTATTTCTTAAACCCATAAAATATAATGATATAAACTGATAAAATTGTATTAAGTCACCATATAGTAAAATAGTTTATTTAAATTTTAGATTTAAATTTTTACTTATAAATTACAAATTTGTACTTGAAAATAATATTAAGTAATACAATTAACAATTTTAAATAAACTGTATGCTATGCACGGTCAATTCCCAATATATATTTTTTTATTTTAAATTCTAACCTGATTGTAGTAAAATTTATTGAGTTATTGCTTATCGTTTTCAAAAAAAAAAAAAAAATTATGATGTGAACTTTAAGCATATATCTAAATTCAAACTATTGCGATGTGGTTTCTATAAGAAGGAATATCGAATATAATAAAAAGAATGAAATTTATAAAAATAAAAATAAAATTAAAATTAACAATCACGTTGATATTATCGACGGTATGCTTAATCAAGATCAACTTTGTTAATAAGTGGAAGCATCCCAACACAGTTGAGCAAAACTTTTGGATGTATATCACCTTTTATTGCCGTGTCATTATTCAAATTTCACAACTCATCGCTTACCAGTATTAAAGATTCCATTTTATTCTTTTTTTTTTTGGTTATTGTCACCTTAGACTTCATATAAAGAATGATTTTAAATAATATCACCTCATAATTAATTAAACAAAAGAATAGATATAATTTTAAAAAAATAAAAAAATGGTTAGAAAAGGGAAAAAAATAACATAAGCTTACTAATTGCTCTTGACGTGATTAAAACGCCAAAAACTCTAAGGTCATCCTAGTAAATTACTTGGCCACCAGCTTTTTGAATTCAAATAAATTCATCAGGTTGATCCAGCTGCAGTCAAATAATATAAGCAATTTCATTTTATTTTTTTTTTATTATATTCAGTGAAACTATACGAAATTAAACTTAAAAACATTTATCTGATAAAATAATTGCTGAAATAATTTTTGTTTTAAAATTATTTCAAATTTCTTTATTTTATCTAATAAAAAATAATTTAATAGATAAAATAAATATTTTTATTTAAAAATAAAATATAATGATTTCAAACTATCAATAAATTAAAATAATTGTTAATCAATTTTTTTAAGGTTGGAAGCATAAAAAATTCTAAATCAAAATTTGTTAATCTATTTACTTAATTTGAATTTATTACTTAAAAACTATTTTTGCAAATAAATATTGTATTTTATTTTCATAAATAAAATCATAGAATTATTTCAAATATTTTTTTTTTCAAGCTTGTAAAAAACGTTTATAACTGTTAGGAAAAAATTAAAAATTATTTAAATAAAAATAATTACCAAAAAATTGTTTTTAAAACTATTTTTGTAACACCCCAAAATATAGTGATTAATTGAAAACAATAATTGAGAATTGGACTTTAGTCTTAGTGGTTAAATAGCTTGTACAATTTTTTGAGATACTAGGTTCAAAACCCCTCTCCCTCATTCCTTTTCATTTCCCTTCCAGGGAGTAATGTTGAAAATCACATTACCCTCTCCCTCATTCCTTTTCATTTCCCTTCCAGGGAGTAATGTTGAAAATCACATTAGAATATATATTATATATTAAATAGAGTGAAAATGTGTTAACTATCGGTAGTAGCTCAAATGGCCTTAGTATTTCTAATTGAACTTTTCTTTTTCCATTTTTAATTTCGACAATAAGGGTTAATTGCCCAAGCGAGCCCTCAAATTTTGAATACCTAGGTATTTAATCCCTTCTCTAAATCAAAATAGAACTCTAGTTTTTTTTCTAATTGAACTAGAAGTTTTGCTTTCTTTTTCATATTTCTCTTTGCAAATATTTTTCCTCCATTGTTGAAAATCTTATTTTGATTCCGAACCTGAAATCAATCTCTATTCAACAATTCTTCTTATCGGTTTAGAGTAACTCGTCAAATTTTGTCTCTATCGTTGCCAAGATTAGTAAGAAAATTCCAAATCTCGATGTTTAGATCTCAAATACCTATAGAATTCTTGTTCTCATTAATTTCAAGATCGATTCAACGATCTTTTGCGAATCTTTTACGAGTTTTCCTGAAAATCTTGGTAATTTCGATAAATCTTAAAAGTTTATATTAATTCTTGTGTTTTTGTCGACCGAAAGACCTATTGTAGGTATCTCGGATCAATTGTGGACTTGAATATCATTGGTTGAGACCTCAATGACAGATGTGTGTTCTTTTACAAGCGAATTGAGGCAAAATCGTGCTTAAGATAGGGCCACACGAGCATGTGGACCACACGACCATGTCCCCCTATAAACCGTAGGATAGTTTGTTCTCACATGGGCACTACCTTCCACTTAATATGCCACATGGGCATGTAGATCACACAAGTGGACCACACGACCTACCACACATCTATGTCCTCTAAAAACCCTAATGTAGTTCATAAACAACATGGCTTGGCCACACACCGGTGTAACCCTTCCACTCAACCTAAGGCATCTCACACGACCATGTGCCCCTTTTTTAAAATTTTAAAGTTTTGACCCAGAATTTTATATCTTGTTTAGTTTAGTCCTTGATTAATTCCCAATATGTTTTTAAGGTTTTACTTTGTTCAATTAAGTCAATAATAGAATTATTTAAGCTAAAAATCATGATTGATTGATTTAAATTATCAGTATTATGTAAAAGAATGATATGTTTAGTTTAATCCTTGTACATTCCCTAAATTTTTTTAAAGTTTATCCTTGCTTAGTTAAGTTTCTAATATTGAGTGAATTTTGAAATTTGTGTTTAATGGCCTAAGTTCTCTTATTACATCACATAATATGTGAATGCTATGTGTATTTTGATAAAGTGAAATTGTTAAATGAAAAGTGATAATATTGTTACCGCCTTGTGAAGAACATGACATGTTAAGTGTTAGTGATGAATTGAGTACATGTTACATGTCTACTAGTAGTGTTGATTTGTTACATAGCATGACATAATGCATTGCATGGGGCGGACATTGTACGAAAGAAGAGTGACAATTTATTAAATCTGCCAACAAGTGGTGGCTCGTCCACAAAACTCAGTGGCAGTTTGTTTAATCTACGAATATGTTGTGCACTCACAACAAGTGGCAATAACTACAAATCTGTGGCTTGTCCACAAAACCCAGTGGCAGTTTGTTTAATCTGCGAATATGTTGTGCACTCACAACAAGTGGTAGTAATTGCAAATGTTTTATCTAAAATACTAGTGGTTTGCCCATGTTTTTCTTTACAAAGTGGCAGTTTAACTGCAAATCAATGGTGCCTCATCTACAATTCGAAGTGCTATATATAGTAGATGAGTTCTAGGGAACTCATAAGTGAGGTGTGTTGTAACACCCCAAACCTGGCCTAGACGTTATCGTCAGATCTAGCATGTCACTTCAATTGTTGTTTAAAAGCTACATGTTTAAAACCCTCCCTCTGTTTACAAACTTTGTGACTTTTTAAAAATTTCGAATTTTGTTGCTTACAAAACATGATTTGGTTAAAGTTATATTCTTGCAAAGATGTTATAATTTTAGAAAACTTTGTTAGTTGTAAAAATCTGACTTAAAAAGTTGCGGAAACGTGATATTTTGAAAACGGTTGTGGATATTTTAAAAAAAATCGTGATTAACCGATTAACAATTATTAACTAGCAAAATTACCAAACGAAAGTTTAAAAGAAAAATCCACTGGCCTTATTACAACAAATATTAACCCAAACAAAGATAATGATATAAAATAAGTCAAAACCGAATTTACTAAATTTCGTACTAATCCGACGTATGGCCACCTCCGAGTCCTCCGCAGCTCCAAATCCTCTAACGCTGGGGATTACCTGCACGGTTAAAAGAAAGGGGGTGAGTTACGAGATTGTAATCCCTTAAACGTGTAACAACCCGATTTTGAGCTTAGTCGGAATAGTGGTTTCGGGACCACAAATCTGATGAGGAAAAAAAATTAATATTCTTATATTTTTATGATCTACAATTTTATGAAATGATTTCGTAAAAATTTCGTTCGAAAATTTTGGTGTTTGAGCACTCAATTTAGTCAAAAGGACTAAATTGTAAAAAGTGCAAAACTTGAGTTCTAGAAGCTAGAGGTATCTAATTGCTATGAAATTTTAAATTGGAGGTCCTTAAAAGGTAACTAGACCATTGGTTAACTTTCTGGAAAAAAACAAATGGACATTAAATAGGTTAAATAGAATATTTTTAAGTTAAGGGCATTTTGGTCATTTAGTGATTAAAATGAGTTAAAAACAAAATTAAAAGCTAATTTTTGATCATCTTCAACCCCTTGGCCGAAATTCTCATAAGGAAGACATAGCTAGGGTTTCTCAAGCTTCCAAGCTCGATTGTAAGTCCGTTCTAGCCCCGTTTTTAATGATTTTTACGTTTTTGAAATCCTCGTAACAAGATTTACCTATTTCTACCATTATTTTGAGCTAGGGTTTGTGTTTAAAAATTTACCCATGGATGAAATGCATGTATTTTGATGTTTTATGGCAGAATATGAAGCTTGAAATGATGTTAAAGAACTTTTGCTAAGTAATTTTAAGTGAAAACTAGTAAAATGACATAATCGGTAAAAATTCCTAATGTTCATAAGTGTATGTTAGAGTAAGAATTTGATGTTGCCATAGAAGGGAAAAATGATCAGCATGCTATAAAACATAAGAATAAGGTCTGAAGTTTAATTTTCGAGTATTGGGGCAAAATTATAAATATGTGAAACTTTAGGGGCAAAAATGTAATTTTTCTATAGTGTGATTTTTAGACTAAATTGAATAATGTGCGTATTAAATGAGTTAAATATGTTATTATAGATCAAGAAAGTCGAGGAATTGACCTTGATCGGGGAAAAGAAAAGGTGGTTGACTGAATTGCAAATTCGTCATATTTTGCACCGAGGTAAGTTTGTATGTAAATAATGTATTGTTTTTACTTACATTTTCATATTTTGATAAACGGCATGAATTGTGGCTGAATATTTGATGTAATTGACAAAATATCGACAAGTGAGAAATTTCCCGGTTGAACCTTAGGAATAAAAATGGATTCGAGTGACATGTTCACTTGAAACCTATGTGAAATCTAAGTGGAATAAGTGATCCGGGTGCTGGTCCGTACGTTCTACCAGTGGCTGAGTTATCCAGCATGTGTTACGGATACTCGACAGCTTGTGTGAGCAGCACTGAGTAGTTACGTATGACCGACAGCTTGTGGGAGCAGACCCGAGATTGTGATTATGTGAAACGGGTGCTGGTCTTATAAGTTCTACCAGTGGCTGGGTAATCCTGCATGTGTTGCGGATACCTGACAGCTTGTGTGAGCAGCACTGAGTAGTTACGTATGACCGACAGCTTGTGTGAGCAGACCCGCGAATGTGAATAGCTCAAGAACGAGCCTATGTGTGATAAGTGATGTGAAGTAGCTTTGTCTACAAGTGTGGCACTATGTGCAATATTCTGATGTATCCGTTAATATTCTGATATGTTCAACGGGAAATGACTAAGTGTAAATGACTGTGATTATGTGATGAATAAGTGTAGGTATATGTGTGTAAACTTATGAGCAATGTGCTCGATATGTGATAGAACTTTGGTAAGATTGATACGGAGTAAATGTTACAATGAAAGTTACTGAAATTTAGAAATAAAACAGTTTTGAACAGCAGCAGTTATGTGTCTTTGAAAAATCACCAAAAATGGTAGAAATTGAATTAGAATTTGAATAAGATATGAAATTAAATCTTATTGAGTCTATTTTCATATGGAAGAAACAAAGAAAGAAAAGAAGTTCTGTATTTTGAGATATTTAGATTTTTGTGAGACTGGTTCAGAGTGATTTCGAGATCCCCTGTTCTGACTTGGAAAAATCATTAAAAATTGTACAAAAATAATTTTGGGACATAATTTATATATTTAGATTCCTTAATGAGTCTAGTTTCAAATGAAACAAGTTACAACATCATTTGAATTCTGTACAAGGAGAAAATTGATTCGTAGTGAAAAGTGGTCAGAATAGTCAAACAGTGAAACAGGGGAAATTTTAATGAATAAACTGTACTAATTGGCTAAGTCAAAAATTCTGGAAATTTTATGGTATAAAGATATATGAATCTATTTTCAGGGAAAATTTACGGATCTTAATTTGGAGTTTCGTAGCTTAAGATAAAAATAATTTAGTCACTGTAACTCGAATAGACAGCTTGCTCCAAACTTGAATAAATAATGAATTTGATTGTAGGTTTGAATGTGTTGTTTTGTAAAAATACTAAATCCATTTATTAATTATTTATATACTTACTTACTAAGCTATATGCTTACTCTCTTTTCGTTTCCTTGTTTTATAGTGTCATCAAGCTAGTTCGGGATACGGTGATCGTCGGAGATCTATTCACACTATCAGCCTTCTTTTGGTATTTTGAAAACAATATTTTGGAAATTATGGCATGTATAGAAGGCTTAATTGTTTAGTTATTTATAGTAACGAATGGTTATTTTGCTTATGGGTATTGACGAGTTATTTTGCTTATGGGTATTGACGACTATGTATGGGAAAAGTTTTAACTTTATATGGATTTTACATTTTGAATTTTGTACAATAGCTTGGATCATGTCCGGTAATGCCTCGTATCCTGTTCCGGCGACGGACCTGGGTAAGAGGTGTTACAAAACGGTAGTTATCCGGGCCTGAGCCCTTACGGAAATAGTCTGGGCCGAAGCCCTATAATCATGATAATGCAGTCAAAAGAATGCAGCCCACCCAATCCAACCATCACACCACCCGTACCAACCAATCGCACTGTATGGGGATCAAGTCAACCCACCCCGCCAAATGCACTAGTATTGCAGTCAAGCTGCTAATCATGGTATTTGTGGCTGAGCCACCAAAATAATATATGTGGCATAGCCACTAAAACAATATGGCAGAAGCACCAGGCTACACTTCCTCCAATCATCAAACCCAACCCATGCAACGTGATAATTATGCAATGTATCAAAAGTATAAATAAATATTCACATACATGACGTTTATCCACAATCAATGGTATAACAGTCATTTTCTCATGTAAGGGTACAATGGTAATTTCCACCCCTTTGGGGGTATTTCGGTATTTTACCCATTGAGGGTACTTCGATAATTTACCCACTAAGGGTATTTCGGTGATTTTACCCTCTAGGGGTATTTTGGCAATTTCGCAAACCAAGGGTATTTCGATAATTTCATAAATTTGGGGCATTTCGGTAATTTTGGAAACTAGGGGTATTTCGATAATTTTGCAATCTAAGGGTATTTTAGTAATTTCACAAATTAGGGGTATTTTGATAATTTCAAATATTAGGGGTATTTCAGTAATTTCACAAATTAGGGGTATTTCGGTAATTTTACAAACTGGGGGTACTTCGGTAATTTCGCAAACTGAGGATATTCCAGTTATTTTGTAAACCAAGGGTATTTCAGTAATATTGTAAACCAAGGGTATTTCAGTAATATTGTAAACCAAGGGTATTTCAGTAATATTGTAAACCAAGGGTATTTCAGTAATTTTGTAAACCAAGGTATTCTAAACAGATATAACGATGCGAATAGGCCTAAGGCCCATTCTCGACCCAAATGGGCCCACACGCTCGTGTGGCCCATTTAGCCCAAATCTAGCCACAGGTATTCACATAGACCAGTTCACTATCCACTACACAATCATACAACTTATCCGATTGGGCCCACGGGCCCATTGGCCCTACATGGCCCCTTTTGGTCCAATCAGCCTAAACCCACAAGAACACTCATGATGGCCTCAACTATCGCGTCGAAGCCCCCATACGTACGCTCGCGTGCTTGTGTAGCTACCATCACCGTGTGACCGGCATTTTGGCATTTGCCACTCTATAGCTAGAGTAGGGCGAAATACACACCTGATAGGAATCTGGAGTTGATCCGCGCTCCGAACACTCCTCTGCCCAAACGCCAACCCAGGTATGCTTAGTCTCCTCATAGATTGCTCTATTTAAAGCCAGCTTCTCACCTTCCCTCTTACTAGCTTCCCATGTGGGATCCCTCCTTCAGCAGAGTTTAATTCCAACACAAACTCTGGCCGTCCCAACTTAGCAAAATAAATATCCCTTTTTGCTTGCGATGGGATTCGAACTCAGGCTCCCCTATAACTTAATCCACGCCGCTAGCCACTTTACCAACTAGCTCTTTTTGTGTCTAAAATCATGCGCAACTAAATATAAGTCTATGGGCCAAAGTCTAAGTTCACTTAAAAATAAATCAAAATGAAATGCAAGTGCCAAAACTTGAACCTTGGACCCCTTGCTTCCTTGTGTAACGTCACTTCCTTGTCTCCTATGTGGCGCATTGCCACTAGACCACAACTCCTTTTGTGTCATTTTTCTCCACGTTTTATTCTTAAAGCCTACTTACTAACTTCCAGGGTTTTATTCACCTAAAACCACAATTTTCCTAAAGCCCAAGTTTGATCCTGGGACTTCATAGAAGCCCCCTAACCTTCCAAAATCACTCACCTAATAGGTCTAACTTGCATTAGTGTCGTTCTCTTATTCTCAAAAATTTTAAACGCTCCCCTAGTCAAGGCCCTATAAGCCCAATTCTACTAGGCCCAAATTTGGGTCGTTTCAAATCTACCCCCTTAAAGAAATTTCGTCCTCAAAATTTCCAACTATATAATAGCCGCACAACACAGGTTACCCCACTACGCTTCCGTTGTGCACTCTCATCCCAATAACACTACAACACTTCTAACTTAATCTTGAAACCTCTTACACACAATCAACCATCTAACCAAAGGAACAAAATATACAAAATACAAAATATATAGTCATTTCAACATATAACAAAGTTTAAGATCAAGAAACTTACGGATTTGGTGCCGGAGGCTTGGTGTGCCATACTTCCAGTAACACTATCACTTTTCTAAACCAAAGGTTAAACAGATTTTGGAAAAAAAATTTCAAACCCATCCCACAGTCGAGTTTTGCAACCGGGCTCTGATACCATAAAATGTAACACCCCAAACCCGGCCTAGACGTTATGGTTGGATCTAGCATGTCACATCAATTGTTGTTTAAAAGCTATGTGTTTAAAACCCTTCCTTAGTTTACAAACTTTGTGACTTATTAAAAATTCTGGATTTTGTTGCTTACAAAACATGATTTGGTTAAAGTTATATTCTTGCAAAGATGTTATAATTTTAGAAAACTTTGTTAGTTGTAAAAATCTGACTTAAAAAGTTGCGAAAACATGATATCTTGAAAACGGTTGTGGATATTTAAAAAAAATCGTGATTAACTGATTAACAATTATTAACTAGCAAAATTGCCAAACGAAAGTTTAAAAGAAAAATCCACTGGCCTTATTACAACAAATATTAACCCAAACAAAGAAAATGATATAAAATAAGTTAAAACCAAATTTACTAAATTTCGTAAAAGGCTAATCCGACATATGGCCACTTCCGAGTCCTCCACAACTCCAAATTCTCTAATGCTAGGGATTACCTGCACGGTTAAAAGAAAGGGGCTGAGTTATGAGAACTCAGTGTGTAATCCCCTAAACGGTTGCTATCTGGGCCTGAGCCCTTACGAAAACAGTCTGGGCTGAAGCCCTATAATCATGATAATGCAGTCAAAAGTATGCAGCCCACCCAATCCAACCATCACACCACCCGTACCAACCAATCGCACCGTGTGAGGATCAAGTCAACCCACCCCTCCAAACGCACCAGTATTGCAGTCAAGTTGCTAATCACGGTATTTGTGGCAGAGATACCAAAATAATATATGTAGCATAGCCACTAAAACAGTATGTGGCAGAGCCACCAGACTACACTTCCTCCAATCATCAAACCCAACCCATGCAACATGATAATTATGCAATGTATCAAAAGTATAAATAAATATTCACATACACGATGTTTATCCACAATCAATGGTATAACAGTCATTTTCTCATGTAAGGGTACAGCGGTAATTTCCACCCCTTTGGGGGTATTTTGGTATTTTACCCATCGAGGGTACTCCGGTAATTTACCCTCTATGGGTATTTCGGCAATTTTGCAAACTAGGGGTATTTCGGTAATTTCGTAAACCAGGGGTATTTTGGTAATTTCATAAACTAGGGGTATTTTGGTAATTTTGGAAACCAGGGGTATTTCAGTAATTCTACAAATCAGGGGTATTTCAATAATTTTACAATTTGAGGGTATTTTGGTAATTTCACAAATCAAGGGTATTTCGATAATTTCACAAATTAGGGGTATTTTGGTAATTTTATAAACCGGGGGTACTTCGGTAATTTCATAAACTGAGGGTATTCCAGTTATTTTGTAAACCAAGGGTATTTCAATAATATTGTAAACCAAGGGTATTTCAGTAATATTGTAAACCAAGGTATTCTAAATAGATATAACGATGCGAATGGGCCTAGGGCCCATTCGCGACCCAAATGGGCCTACACGCTCGTGGGACCCATTTAGCCCAAATCTAGCCACAGGTATGAGATTCACATAGACCAGTTCACTATCTACTACACAATCATATAACTTATCTGATTGGGCCCACAGGCCTATTGGCCCTACATGGCCCCTTTTGGCCCATCGTGGCCTAATCAGCCTAAACCCACAAGAACACTAATGATGGCCTCAACTATCGCGTGGAAGCCTCCACATGTGCGCTCGCGCGCTTGTGTGGCTACCATCACCGTGTGACCAGAATTTCGACATTTGCCACTCTACAGCTAGAGTAGGGCGAAATACACACCTGATAGGAATCTGGAGTTGATCCGCGCTCCGAACACCCCTATGCCCAAACACTAACCCATGTATGCTTACTCTCCTCATAGATTGCTCTATTTAAAGCCAGCTTCTCACCTTCCCTCTTGCTAGCTTCCCGATGTGGGATCCCTCCTTCAGTAGAGTTTAATTCCAACACAAAGCCTGGCCGTCCCAACTTAGCAAAATAAATATCCCTTTTTGCTTGCGTTGGGATTCAAACTCAGGCTCCCTTGTAACTTAATCCACACCGCTAGCCACTTTACCAACTAGCTCCTTTTGTGTCTAAAATCATGCGCAACTAAATATAAGTCTATAGGCCAAAGTCTAAGTTCACTTAAAAATAAATCAAAATGAAATGCAAGCGCCAAGACTTGAACCTTGGACCCCTTGCTTCCTTGTGTGACATCACCTCCTTGTCTCCCATGTGGCGCCATTCGCCACTAGACCACAACTCCTTTTGTGTCATTTTTCTTCATATTTTATTCTTAAAGCCTACTTACTATCTCCCAGGGTTTTATTCACCTAAAACCAAAATTTTCCTAAAGCCCAAGTTTGATCCCGGGACTTCAAATAAGCCCCCTAACCTTTCAAAATCACTTACCTAATAGGTCCAACTTGCATTACTGCCGTTCTCTTGTTCTCAAAAATTTTAAATGCTCCCCTGGTCAAGGCCCAATAAGCCCAATTCTACTAGGCCCAAATTCGGGTCGTTACATGTGTAGCGGAGTTATGTAAGAATTTTCTGTTAATTTGAAACTTCAATGCATTAATAAGCATGTGCATATAATATTGTGAATACTAAGATAGTGACGTGAAGTGAAGTGTTTTATGTGAAGAACCGTTAATCTCAGGTGCTTTATGGTTGTGTTTAATCTCATAATTGCTAATTCATGTGCTTTGTTGGTTTGTTGTTCTGTTCCAATTTTCTTGTGACTGAACTTACATTGAGTTTCATAGTCCACTCTCCTTTTATTTCCATCTTGACAGATAACTCACTAGGTTAGGATGCAGACTAGGCACACAGAGGACTTGACTTAGATCGATTTTACTTTCTAAAATATTATTAAGTTATTATTTGATATCTTATCATTATTCAAGGATTGTATTAATTTATTTGAACTATGGCATGGGACTTAGGTTTCGATTTTGGATTTATATAGCTTACGTGATAGCTCATTTTCAATGGTATAGGAAACAGTAGTTTTGGGACCACAATTTCAATGAGTAGATTATTATTTTCTTATTTATTTAGTGTCTACAGGATTATTTTAAGGTCGTATTAAAATTTTGTTAAGAAATTTTAAAGTTTAAATGGTTGATTAGGTAAAAAGAACTAAATTGTAAAAAGTGTAAAAGTTTAATTCTATTAATTAAAGGAGTCAAATGGCCATGAAATCTTAAACTAATGGACTAAGATAGTAACTATACCATTAAAAGAGTTAGTGGACAAATATGGACAAGGTTTACTTACTTGTAACACCCCTAACCCGTATCCGTCGCCGAACTAAAGTTACGAGGCATTACTGAACATAACACAACTTAGTACATGCATTCATTTCATTTCAAACTTCATAAATTAGTTACATCAATATACTTATCCTATTCAAATTTTGAACCTTATTACTACTATGTTCGTATCAATCGCATATTAAAATTTTATTTTAAACACTTCACATTACATATCATATATTGGGCATGTAACAAAACAATTATTTCATAACTGATTATCAAAAATATTACCTCCATACATGCGCATTATAAGAACCCAACATATTTCATTTCATTCACAGAACATTTTAAAACATTACCAATTGATCAAATATATTCATATACATTATTAATTCATGCGAAATTCACTAAAACCACTTTAATCATTTTTAAACATCAAGACATTTCATAGCATCTAATTCACATGCACTAAACCAACCAAACCATATACTTAGCCATTTTAGTTCATCACATAACCGAATACACAAGCACATTATAACCAAATTTTGTAGCAACCCATAAAGCCGAATATGCACAAATTATTACATATTATATGAACTAACTTAAAGAACATTCCATTAATAATATACTTAGCATCTCACGTCATTTATACATTTAAAACATATCCCAACATATAACATTATATAACATATATCGAACATAAATAAAAACAATTTTAACATAAGCTGATTCCAATCATGTTAATTCAATACATGTGCATGTTAAACCAACCGAATCATTTTATACCATAAGTCACATTTAACATTTGCATATAAATAACATTTCAATGTACACCAAATTCGCATGTGCATATTAGTATACCTAAACTACACATTTTATCCTGTTAACTAATCATTAATTCGATCATATCATTATCAAGATAATATGCATATCATAATGAATTAAATATTGTAACCAAACCTTATTACTTCACTTACCATATGGATTCGTATTCTAACAATCATGAAACATATTCATTACTTACCAATAGCAACCGAACCAATATAGCCAACCATTCAAGCATAAAAAAAGGTGCAAACATCGTCATTACAAACTGAATCAAAATATCATATACACATTCGAACATTTAAGTATCTTTTTATCATACTTCCAAACTGAATTATAGATAGCTTTAGCTTCCAACTTCCATATACATACTTCATTATATATATTTTATATATATATATTTATATATATCACATAGCCAAAATCATTAAACTTAAGATTATTTATTCTTACTAAATACATCAAACATGTATCACTTACCTTATTGCCAAAACACATAACTTAATTCAACTATCATTAGCATATCATATTAAACAAGTTACACATAAACTCACCTTAACCGAGATCATACACACAAACATAAACATAGAAACCATGTTTTGCATATAATAAGCCAAGGCCAAATTGCTAAAATGAAACATATCAAGCACTTAACCAAGAACACATAAAACTGAACTTAAACATAGTGATCAAGCCATTTTCGCATGGCTATATATATACATGTTCCAAAATCAACCTTCCATCTATGCTATACATGCCATAAGCCCAAATTCAACTTAGTAAAATACCGAAAAGCTGTTGATAGTGTGATAGGCTTTGCTGACGATCCCCGAGCTCATAACGTGACTCCAAAATCTATAAAATAGAGGTAAACAAAAAACACACCCACAGTAAGCTATTTAAGCTTTGTAAGTCATAAGCAAACATATATATCAACAATTGTATATTACCATTAAGTTAATAAGGCCGAATATAAATATCCTCAAATACAAAGTTATCATTTTAATCATACATACATATATCATATGAATAAATGCATAATTACACATGCACATATATATATATATAAATCTCACTACTAATATCACATATACCTCATTTGGCCGAATATACACAATCACATATGCATACATATAATTCACATTTATAACTTTAAAATTTATGCAGTCAATTTAACACACACACAATAAATCATCATCAAATTCAAAAATTCAAGCATGGGTCTTATAGTATTCGAAGCAACGATTACAAAAATGTAGAAATTATTAAAAATCGAAACTGAAACATACCTTAATTTGCTTGAACAAGGGCCGAACTCTAAGTTTTCTTATTTCTTTTTCTTTTCTTTTTGTTTCGGTTCAAAGAAAGATGAAAAACATGGCTTTTAATTTATGTTTGTTTTATTATAATAACATTATAACATGTTATTTATTATTTTAACTTTTATAATTAATATATAAAAACTATATATTAACCATAATGTCGTCCACTACCTTTATTATTGGCTAAATTACAACATAAAACCTCCATATTAAAAGAACAACCATTATTCAGCCCCTTTGAATTTAACCACTAAATTTTCATTTTACGCGATTAAGCCCTTTTATTAAATCGGGACTCAGACGACGAAATTAAAACACGAAAATTTCACACATAATAAACACAGAAAATTATTTTAAAATATTTTTTGGACTCAAATTTATGGTCCTGAAACTACTGTTCCGATTAGGGTCAAAATCAGACTGTTACATTACTTGAAATTTTTTATTATTAATAAGGGTAAAATGGTAAATTAGTAAATGAACCAAAAATAAATTAAGTAAATACTATCATCTTCCACATTTCTTCCTTGCTTTGGCTGAATTCACTATTTTTGAAGGGGAGAGAGCTTCAGTTTGAGTTTCTTCTTGCATGGTATGATTTTATACCCCATTTTTAATGATTTTAATATTTTTGAGTTCGTTTAAGCTTAATATAGCTAGCCCAGGGGTTAATTTACAAAATTGTTAAAGGTTGAGGGACTTTCCATTGTTGTTTTTTAATAGGTTTTGAATTTATTTCATAGATTATTAATCTTGGTTGTAAAATAAACATGTTTTGTTAAATGATTTTTTTATGAAATTGTATTTAGGGATTTATTTATGAAAATAGTAAAATTTTATGGTAAAATTATGAAATGATGATTTAAGTGGGTTGGTATGAGTCCCTAAGAAATTCCGCTAGCTTGTATGGAGGATTAAAATGGTTAAATTTCAAAATTTGAGCTTAAGGACTAAATTGTGAAAAGTTAAAATGTTAGGGGTAATTTTGTAATTTTTACATACATATGAAATATGGATTAAATTGAATACTAGAAGTACTTATTGAATGAAACCATCTATTTAGATCAAGATAAACAACAACCAGGCTTAAATCGAGGAAAGGCTAAATCTTTGGATTAGTGTTCAACTCTACTTATATGACCAAAGTTATCGAGGTAAGTTCGTATGAATTATGATTGTATTAATGATAGTTAAATTGATTATTTTCTATGTTACGTTAATATAAACGGACTTGAAATTGTATATGTATCGATGTATGAATAATTAATGTATAACATCCCATTTGAGCCTTAAGAATTCTTAGAATACGAATGACATGTCATTAGGGATTTTCATGTTTCGAGTGCTGGTCTTGAATGTCCTATCAATGGTTGAGGTCCTACATTTGTTGTGAATTCTCTACAGCTCGTGTGAACAGCATCGTGTAGCTAACATTTTGACCCACAGCTTATGTGAGCAGGCCCATTTCACAGCTCGTTTGAGCACTATTGAAAAGGAAAGGTTACGATTACATGGAAAGGCACACTATGTGTGAGCATTCCCGAGTATCTGATGTAATTCTAGATGGTTCAACGGGTAAGTAAAGGAAAATGCATAGTAAGTATACAATTAAAATGGTTCATGATCTTATGAGAAGGTTGATGAGTTAAATGATGAATATATGAAATCTACTTACTATATGATTGAATTTATATATATCATTGATGAATTTACTAACTTGTGAGTTTGATGATGCTTATACAGGCTTTTACTAAACTTATGGTCTTGGTAGTGACATTATGCTTATTCTATAAATTGTGCTAATGAAATGGTAATTTTTCTTTAAGTTTATACGAGCTTACTAAGCAATAGTTGCTTATGTAGTTACTTTCCTTCGTTTTATAGATTATCAAAAATTCAATCAATTAGAAGCTTGTCAGGGATCAATCACACTATCTAGCAACCATTTCGATAGTTTTTGGGTGCATTTTGGCCAAGGTTATAGATGACATGTATATGATCCTATATATGGTATTTCTTGAATGTGCAATGGTTGATTTGGCCTGTATATACTTTTGAAGTTTATGTTTATTTTGGTGAGCTTTGAAAACTTGCCACGTTAGGTCATTTTGACCACTTTTATGTGTTCGTATATAAGACCCTTTGGTATGTTTGTGTTGGCATGTAAATGGTCATTTATGATATCATTTGGTAGATAAAAGAGCTAGGTTCAATGCTTGAAATGTGACTATGTTGCTCTGATTTTATCAATGATGTTTTGATACTAATGTGGTGCCTTTGAATGTCATATTGGTTAGATGAAATAGAATGTTTGAAATGGTATGCTTAGGTATGATTTGGCCTTGAAATGGCTTGAATTTAGGGTCAATTTATTGATCACACGGGCTGTTACGCAGCCATGTGAAACACACGGCCTAGCTACACAGTCGTGTGTCATTTGAACTTTCTTAGTGTATTAAGTCAGTGAGTTACATGACCTAGCACACAGCCTGCGATACGGTCGTTTGTCGCAAGTCAGAGAGTTACACGGTCTAGCACACGGCTGTGTGACCCAACTCAGTGAGTTACACGGGTGAAGACACAGGCTGGGACATGACCGTGTGTCCCTTTGTTTCGATTGTTACACGACCTAGGCTATGTCACATGACCGTGTGACCCCTATTTTCAATTTTTTACAATTTTTCTTAAATCTTCTATTTTGTTTCAACTTAGCCTCGAATTGCTTCTAAGCTATTTTTAGGGCTTCGAAGGCTCGATTTAGGGACCAAATGCATATGTTTGATATGTTTTTATTGAGATTAACTTATTAAATGCTATAATGTTAAATGTCGTCCCCATTGTTTAGTAATACTCCATAACCCTAAACTAATGACAAAGACAGGTTAGGGCTGTTACAGCTTGCATGACATTTAAATTGTTTTTTTCTAAGATGATGAAATATTTATTTGAATTAATTATGCGTGAAATATAGATGTTAGTAAAACTAAGAAAATATCATTTTTTCGCTGCTAGGTCATAATTAAATTCTATCTAGTAAATACATTTGAAGTTAACTATGTTTTCAATGGTAATCACCTTTTACAAGAAAAAATATTAAATTAATTGTATTTTATCAATCCATGAGTTGTTTTCTAAAAATAGATTAAGTCGTTCTAAAGATAAACAAATGTTTTAATTTAACTATTTAAAATCTTTAATCACATTATTTTTGGGACCGCCGGCACTCCTCGTGGCCCAGCAGAAAAATTATTGCGGCTATCCTCAACCATGGATCCATGTACGAGGAACGAAACGGGTTGAAATAAGGTTGAAAATATACCTTCTTAATTGAAAAATGATGAAAGGATGTTGTTGATTCGATGTCAATTCCAAGCCACAACGAAAACAAATCAGCCTCTAAGTAATCCACCCATCAAAAAACGAACAACAAAATTCTCTTGAACTTTTTAGAGAGAATTTCAAGAACAGGTGCTAGACCCATTTTTTGTGTTTTCTTGGTAACCCTAACACACTAAGGGTGATAACATGTTAAATTCGCATGATTTTTTGTGTTTAAATCAGTTAATTCTTGATCTGATCCCTGCTAAATTAGTAATTTTATGTTTTAATCCTTTCATGAATGCAATTGGGATGCTATAAGTCAAAAACAAGTAGAAAAGGACTAATTTGTAGCACTGTCAATAAAGTGGGGCCTAATCAGGAACTTGGAAATAGTCAATGACTTATCAGATTTCTTTTGACCTTGTAAAAGTTAAAATTAAAAGGAAATCTGATTTTATTTTTATTTAATTCTAATTTTGTGTAGTGGGTAGTTAGGCCAAATTTAGTAAATCATTTGTATATAAATAAAACAAATAAAAAAAACCAACGAAAAAGAAAAAAAAGGGGGGGAAGAGAGAAGAATTGTGCCAAACAGCTAACTAATCCTTTATCAACCATAGAATGTCATTTCTCATAATTTAGAACAAGGTTAAATTCTAGGCACCTTTCAAAAATGTTTGCAAGATTTGACAAACACACCTCAAAAGACTTCACCATACACAGTAAAGTCGTCCATGAATACGTTTTTCTCGGCAAAGGAAATACCTTACCGGTAACAATCTCTAGTAAACTCTCAAAGGTAGAAGAGGAAAATTTGGTACGAGTTCTTAGAGATTATAAAGAGGTGATCAGATGGACGATAGCCGGCATTAAGGGTTTGCTCAACTTGCATGCACAAAATTCCAGTTGTAAAGAATGCAACTCCCTTTTTTTTTCAAATTTATTTATTTAATTTCGAGTTTTAGTAGGATTTAGGTTTAAAATAAAATAAATATTTTTTATTGAATCCAGTTAATATGATATTTTTAGGAACGTAATAAAGGTTGTCAATTTTTTGAAAATTGAATACTGATGGTGGCGTGGGCAAAGAGATTCGTTTCCTTTTTATTTTCTTTGATATCATATCCCTGAAAATAAAAACGAGATTATTCCCTTATTATTAGAGAAACAAATGGAAAGTTTGGAAAAAGATTATATTCTTTCCAAAAGAAGATCACTTTCCATGTCCTTTTATATTTTGGCAGAAATTATTGTAACTATTTATATTAATAATTTCAATAAAATATATAATTAATATTTTGTATGAATCAAATTCATATATTAGTTTTATCTATGTTCTCTATTTGTGTACAATAAGATTGTACATATAATGTGTTTAATATTTAACTATCAAATTAAATTAATTCAACAATTAATTTAATTCATGTGACAACTAAATATAATACCAAATGTATTTGGATTCTGTTCACTTCAACTATAGGGTGTGACCTTGTAGGCTCTTGTAATGTTGGTAGTAATACTAGAATGCTTCTAACATTACAAGTAATGAGTGACATCTAGATTGGACATAACATTACAAGCAATGCATCATTGCTACCCAAGTTACAAGAAGTCGTGATTCGACATAACATTTCTGTGATAATATTTTCATGTATTATATCCTTTTATCCTTAATATCTAGATTGGGCACACATGGAATAGTCACGCTTATATAAGTCAATCTCATATTTCTTGATTTTATGAGTAGACTACAATAAACAAATAAGTGTGATATCTCATATCAACTTATCCGAGCATGACCATGTATTTCTAGTCTCACTCCATCAAGAAGCCTAAGATATTGCTGTCATTATGTAGGAGGGATAAATCTTATCTTGATCAACCATATCCCACTACAAGGATTGTGGTATATCCAACATCAGTCTTTATAGTACAACCTGTTACGGTAAACGTTTGACTGTATCAAAATATACGACTCATGATGTTGGGACAATGATGATCTCAAGTCTGAGAATCATATACATAGTTATCACTATAAGTAATATTGTGACTATTACATAATAATCCAATAAACATACTCATAGCGGGTCAATCCAATATGTTGTTCTCTAGCACATACTCATGTATTGATTTTGACATCCATATGTCAATGACAACACTTTGTCATCAATCAACTACACATTAGTCTCAATGCATTATTATTGTCCAAACCCACAATAATACTTGACTAAGGACATTTTTAAGAATAATCATATTTTTTTAGAAATTTATTATAATTCAGTTTATTTATATATATAAAGAAAATAAAATAATAATGGCAATGTCTTATATAAATAAACAAGATTGATGTGTCTCTAACTAACTATGATCACAATAAAGGCAAGCGCACCTATTGTTTAATAGTATAGTTACGGTAAGACCGAAAATATCGTATCCACAAGGACTAAGAGTACTAGTAATAACTATCTTCTTATTATCTAGCCTAAGGATTGGAGTGATTTCTTTTAAACTAAAACTAATTAAAAGCACAACAGAGAATGAATTGAAAAAATACTTTTAGACAACTTTATGAAAGAGGCAATACCCAAGGAAGAATCCACCTAGACTACACTTATTGCTTTTGACTCATACGATTTATTCACTTGACTTAATCCGTAGAAATCCCTGATTTATGTTAATATCTCTTTCAAGACTAAAAATAACTGACTCTAGGTTGATTAATTGAAATCTCTTTCTAATTAAAACCCTTATTATCTCATTAACTCAATTTATGGATTCCCTTATTAGATTTGACTCTAATCTGGTAAATTTACGTCGTCCTATATCTAGGATTGCATCCAACTCCGCTTAATTGTGTTGATCTACTCTTAAATAGGGACTTTTGCTCCTCTGAATAAGCACATTAGACTTGAAATAATAACCTGAATTATTAAAACAAGAATAAGAACTCACAATTAAGAATAAGAACAAGTATTTATCTTATAAATCAAATAGTAATAAGATTTATCAAGGTATCATCCCCTCAGGCATTTAAGGTATTTAGTTCATACTGATAGAGGGAAACATCTTAAAATAAGGAAAACTACAAAACATAAGAAAACCCAAAAACTTCAAGAGAAATTGATAGGAGATCTTCAGTCTTGATGGAGATCTTTCTTCCAAGCTACTCCCGATGGCTATCTTCGAGTATTTTCTGCTTTCTACTCTGTGTGCCCTTTTAGGTTCTCCCCTGGGGTGTTTATATAGGCTTTGGAGCGCCTTTCTTGGCCTACAAGTAAGCTTTTCCGAATAAAATTAGACTTGGGTTTGGCAGGGACACGCCCGTGTGGCACGCCCGTGTTCGATAGCTTAGGCTGTGCTCGATTCTGCTCGTCACACACGGTTGTGTGGTCTGCCCGTGCGCTACAGTCCAGGCCGTGTTGATTTTTGAGGTAGGCCCATTTTGTCCCTTTTTGGCCCGTTTCTTATTCTTTTCGATTCCCTAAGTTCTCCTGAGTGTAAAACATGAAATTAAAAGATTAGGAACATCGAATTCATCAAATCTAATAAATAAACACCCAAAAACACGCTAAGCGTGGGATTAAAATGTGTTGCTTTTATGGTTTATCAAATATCCCCATACTTAAGCCTTTGCTTGTCCTTAAGCAAAATCCTCAACTCATAATTAAAATTAAACTTCCTCAATTCATAATTCTCATCAATAATGTCTTGTCATAATTCACAGGTAATTCATACATTGATAATTTAACTAAAAGAATCTTAAAGATTCAAACAATTCAAGTCACAAATTTTATAGCACAAAAACATAGGTGTTTCCCCTTATCTAAATAATTACCTTTGATTCAAAACCGACAAGAATTGACATCCTCACTAAAGGTTCACTGAAATCACTCAAAGTGTTTAAGGTTCAAATTCAGCACTCAAAAGTCAAACATGAAAACTTATTACCATAGGCTTGCATGAAAATCAAATCTCCACCACTATAAATTGAGATGATACACAAATCAAAAGGTCTTAAAAAGGGTTGTAACGGGGCTTAGGTTAAAAGTGTGGATAAAGGCTGAATTAGAGGGTTAGAATCGAGATTGAATTGACAATTTACCTAACTAGAAAAATAAACTAATGGTGAATAATTACAATTTGAAAAATAACATGAGCTTCTTCTCAAAATGTGAAATTAACTGCTTAAGCTCAAATAACATAGAACTAGTAATATATATTTCCACTTTTTTCAATACAATAATAAGATTAATTTAACAATTGAAATAAAGAATATAGTTAAGCAACTGATCAAATCAAATCTCGACAAAAGGGGAGTCAATAAAGTAGGAGAAGTAAACATTGGGTTTTGGGTTAACATTAATGGGTGAGTCAAGAAACGGTTTATTAGGTTTAAAGGGGTTCACTAGGGGTTAATTATGAAGGTATGTTTTTAATGGACTAAGTGGGTTGAAACCTAGGTGCCTTTATCATCTCAGTATATCAAATCAAGGGTGTGGTCTCGATATGCATAATCGAAGCAAGTTCTAGAATAACAAATCAATATTGACATACTCATAACCAATCATAAAGCGAGTAAGAAAAAATATATATGCTCTAAAAGGCTCAATATCTCACAAAAAAAAAATTACGGTTTTGGATGTCAACCTTGCAAATTTCAAACTTTAAAGTAATATTTAAATTTAGGGAGACAATCTAATAAATTTTTAAATTCTGAAAATAGACTTATCATCCTTGATTCTCTAATGTCTTAAAGTTTAAACCATCAATGCACAATTACCTATGACTTAATCCAAAACATATCAATAAAAATCATAAGTTAATAGAAATTTTATTCTAATAGTAATATGAGAACATTTACTTAAGAGCAAGACATAATTCAGGGATTTTCTGATAATTATATAATTAACCTCCCCACACTTAAGATGTACATTATCCTCAATGTACAAAGATAGATAATGATAATATAGTAAGAAAATCATAAGATAGGGAGAGAAGTGAAACTTCCTGAATTTTGGATGAAATCCGTGAAAAGAAGTCTGATGAATTAGGCAGAGGTGAAGGTGGGGGAGAATACTCTGGTAGTACCTTGAACCTTTTGAAATCGAGTCAATGAAGTAGCCTGCATGAACTAGTCTATGAGAAAGTGGTGGCATATCTGCTGTAAAGTGGTCGTGCACGGGGAGACCTCGCCAGGATCCTTCTGCTTTTTCGAAGCGGGGATGGCGGCCTTGGTCTTACCTCGAGTATTAGTCATTGTGTACTTAAAAATGATTTGCAATAAATAATTCAAGCATCACCACAAGTAATATCAAAATAGTCTTAAATAACAGGATATTCCTAACATAGTGAATTTAAAAGTTAAGCAAAAAGCAGTATTTTTAAATTAACAATACTAACTTATGGTACCCTAAGCTAAATCTAAATGGAATGAATAATAAGAACAAAATAATAAAGATAATAAAAATAAATAATAGAAAATAAATATGAATTCAAAATAAAGGGGAAAAAGAGTGACCAACAATGGCAAGGATGGAGGCCGGAGTGGGGTGAGACAGGTTTTGGGTGGGGGAAAGGCTGGCGGCATAAGGTGGTGGCAGTGCAAAGAAAGAATAAGGGAAAGGGGAAAGGGGAGGGAGAGAGAAAGAGGGAAAGAAGAGGAAAAGGGAAGAGTTTCGGATTGAGGGAGAAAGAAAAAGGAGGAAGGAGGGAGGAGGTTGGTCGGAGGTGGCCGGAAGTGGTAGGGGAGGGAGGGATGCGGAGGCTAGGTTTTGGGGGAAATTTTGGAGAAGAAAGTGAATAGGAGTCAGGGGTTTAAATAGGGATTGGGGCACACGGTTGGGGGCCATGCCCGTGTACCCTGTTTTTTAGCCTGTGTGTTTCGTAAATTTTGGTTTAGGGCGTGTCTGAGTCTTGGCCCACGCCCGTGTGCCCTGGGCATGTTAGGTCACATGATCGAATTGTACGACCGTGTGATGCTTTCGTGTCTCCCACGCCCGTGTAGAGGTTTCCACACCCATGTTAATTAATCAGTATCGACCACGGCCTATAGGCACGGATGTGTCGCACGCCCGTATGACTTACTCAGCTTCAACCATGACTTTTGGGCACGGGCATGTCGCATGCCGTGTCATTTACTCAGTATTGCCCACAGTCTTAAGGTACGCCCGTGTGGATCTATCGCTTCCCGTGTTCTTTAGTCAGTGTCGGCCAAGGCCGCATCGTACAGCCGTGGTATTTTGTCGCAGCCCGTGTTTTGGGGGGAATTTTCGTCCTGTTCCCTCACTGTCTCCGCCACACCGGTGTACCTACTTGTGGTGTCCACACGACCACGACCACGCCCGTGTACAAGACCGTGTGGGTAGGGAAACCTGCGCCTATTAATTTGGTTAGTTTTTAGTTAGATGCTAAAAATCGAAAATATGGACATTAGTGAGGTTAGTGCTCGGGTTGCCTCCCGAGCAGTGCTCGTTTAAAGTCTTAAGCTAGACTTCCCTTTCATTCGCATAATAATGGTGGTTCGAGGAGTTGAGTAACATCCGGGTTCTAGGGGTTATGCATTTAGTGCATAACACAAGTGATGGTAGGCTTATTGTGTGTTTGGATGAGTTTTAAGGGGTTTGGAGAACCCTAGAAGGTAGGAGAAGGCTTAGGGAATTATTGAAATTTTAGTGTTAAGAAGGGGAGCTTGGCTATAGAGGTCTTAAGAGAAATATTGGGGAGGTTGAGACACAAGAATTGAGCTAGTAGAGTGGCAAGGGAGGCGCCACTTGAGGCTTTGGAAGGTGACGCCTCAAGGAGCAAAGGGGGGACAGGGTTCGAGCTGCAAAGGCAGCATTTTGGCTTTTGTTTTTGCGTCAGGAGAGGGGGAGGTGTTGGATTCGGCCATGGCACTAAAAAGGAGGACTTTGAATGGGTCAAATTGTTTTAAATGTGTGGCTAAGAGAAGAGATGAGTGGTTTTAGTTTGATTTTGTTTGAAAGGAGGGTGTAGAGTAAAACTAGGAGGAAATCAAGGGTTTGGGTATGGGGAGAGGAGTTGGACGGCTAGGGGGTTCTCTTGAGGTCTTTTTTCGGTCATGAAGGTTAGGGGGAGTAGTCGAATCCTATTTAAGGGGGGTGTGCTCTTCCTTTAGCCGAATTTTAGCTTTTTCTTCTAAGCCTTCACCCTTTTTCTTCTCATACTCTACCAACACTAAAAACGCCTCTCCTCTTCACCTGTTCTCTTTGGCCGAAACTTCAAAAGACCATTGAGGTCACTTTTCCTTCCATTTTCTTTTTCACTTCAACGAAATCTCTCTCCATTTCCTGTTGCTGAAGCACCTCTTCAAGCCCCATCAATATTTCCTTTTCTTCTCTTGTTTCTTCAAAGCCGAAAGTACCCTTAGCCGAAACCTTTCTCTTCTCATTGCCGTTTTGCTAAAGCCGATTCTTGAGGTCGTCAAGTACTCTCTCTCAGTCTCTGCAAGCGTGTGGTAAGTAAGCTCTTCCCTAATGATCGGTTTTGTTTCTTTCTCTTGTGGGGTGCCGAAACCAAAGGGTGGTCTTGGTTTGGAGATGGCCGAATATTCTAGGGTCTTAATATTGTGTTCTTTCATGTGTAGCCAAAGGAAGGAAGCGTTAAGGATCTTTTAAGGTACGGTTTGCATAAGGTAAGGGCTAGTTTTGGACAAGGGGTTTTTCTTATGTAATCTTGTGTTAGAGCCGAATCTAACATGGACCATGCAGGGTTTTCGACAAACCTTTTTAAACAAGTGGCAGTTTCAGGTTTTGGTTAAGCAAGTAAGGGGCAAATCGGCAGAAGCATATAGTAGCCTCTGGGATTCAAGTGTGTTTTGGTAAGAAATATTTAGTAAAATTCAGTACTTAGATTTATGACTTGGAGGTTTAACCGTTTGATCTGATTAAGTGTTTTGATGGAGGCAAATACCAGTCAAGGAGGGCAAGGGAAAGTCCCTATTCCGAAGTTTAAGAAAAGAGCTGTCTCGGCGGTTCGGGATTAGCCACCGGGGTGTGGGCCAGCAGCAGGAGAAAACTATAGGCAGATAGCCGTAGTCTCGCTTAGCGATAGCGTAAGGATCGAGAGTTTAGAACTTCAAGTAATAAGGTGCGTAATTATCGCACTATTTTTCCTGATAATTGTGTATTGATGTATACTTGTGTATGCTGTGTGGTAGCCATCAGTAATGGCTTAAGTGGTGGATACCCATGTTGGGATAATCGGTTAACAGGTTAGTAGCATGTGTTATTAAATTACTTATGGTGTATGAGTGATATGGTAATAAGCATGTGATGTATATTCACTTTATATGTTGATCTGACATGGTACATTTACATATATGCATGGGGATTGGATTTGATCGAGGAAGGACGGAGTGTACATATTTATGTACGTGGTCTAATGTTAGCCTTGTGCTACATTAGCACTTGATGGTAGCTATGTTCTTCATCAAGGGAGGTGTTGGCTAGGTGCCCATCTCGGCAGTTGATAGCTGTGTGCATCACCGTAGACGGATTAATATTGGGATCACTCATGTGATCGGTGGCTCAGCCACGGCCTTGAGCAGCAAGTCTGCCAAGGTAAGATATGTGGATCACGATGTGATCAGTGGTGGATTAGCCACGGCCTTGGGCAGGGAGTCTGCTAAGGTTGGTGTATGGATGGAATTTAGGTTGGTTTGGGTTTCGTAATTGCATATTTTAATGAATGGATTGTGTGGATATGGGCTAAGCCATACGTGTGGAAACATGTGTAATGATTATGCACTGAGTCTGTTGACTCACCCAAATTTTTTTTTTACCAATATTTCAGGTGATGCATGATGCTCGGACCGGGTTGGAGAGGATACAAGGTGGCCCATGCAGAAGAAGATGTTTTGAATTATTTTTATGCATTTTTCATATTAAGTACTTTGTTTAAGTATTGGTTGTAATAAGGGCCTTATTATTATATTTGGTATTATTTTGATTATGGTTTGATTAAATTGAATTACTAAGTGAAGATGACTTTATTTTTAGCAACCTATGTACTTATATACACTGAAGTTTTAATTCGGATAATTTTTCTTTTCTTACAACAAAGTTTTACATATATTTCAAATGGACATGGTTTTTAAAAGATGACAATTTTTCATGTTTCATCATAAGTCAAAAATATTTTCAACCGTCTTTTCGAAATGACATACCAGATCCGGTCAAGGCTTGTGGGCCGGGTTTGGGGTGTTACAAATTGGTATCAGAGCCCAGTTCAAAGCTCGACTGTGGGGGCCCAAGGCCCAAAATGTTTTGGAAGGTCTTTGTGAAAATGGTTTTGGTTTTTGACAGCATGGCACCGAGTCTCCGGCACCAATCCGCCCAGGTAAGTACTCTTAACTACTGTATGAATTATTATCTGTAGAAGGGTAGGTATGGAACGTAGATAGTATGATAGGTATTTAAACCTTAGAACTAGTTTACCCCAACAAAGTACATAAGACTTTAAAGGCCTAATTAAACAAACCTATGATCAAGTCGCCGAGTTAGGGTGTGGTAACCCCTGTGCGCATGTCTAGGATTGGATCCGGAAGAGCTTGGTACTTAAGCAGTCCTAGTGACTCACCTCCTCTTTACTCGAATTCTACCTGGTGCGTAGCTACGGTTCACCTTAACCAAGAGGACTTGTTCATAGGCTAAACCAATTATTAAAACCCGAAAGGGATTAGCCTTATTGTTTTAAAACCCTTAGTTTTAAAATTTTCAAACTTACCCCTTTGGTTTGTAAACCCTAAATCTGATTTTGAAAGACGTTTTCTCGATTTATAAAACTACCCAAAATGACCCTAGTGGCAAAATTACAAAAAAAATGCCCCTGTATTCTTTTGTTAAAATTACTTTACAAAAATACCAAAATCTCGAGTTTTCAAAATATCAAGATACTCTGGTTTGGGGAAATTACGAAAATACCCCTGTGTTGTAAATTACCAAAATGCCCTTGGTTTCTAAATTTTCATATTACCCTCCACTTTTACTAAAATATTCCTATTTCACAAAATATCAGAAAATCTTATTTTGCAAAATATTGAGATACCCAGATTTGGAAATTTACAAGAATACCCCCAATTTATAAAATTACCAAAGTAACCCCCAATTTCTGAAATTTTTGGCAACACCTCTAATTTGAAAAATAAATTTTCAAGATGACCCCCAAGATTTTGTAAATTCTAAAATAGCTTTAATTTGAAAACTATTTTCAAATTGACTCTGATTTATTACCGAAATACCCCTATAGGAAAATGACGAAATTACCCCTGGGTTGGGAATGCTCAAGAAAGTGACGTGGATGAACGAATGTGTCCTTAGTGAAGAATGTGAATGTTTGAATTAGAATAGAGAACTTGGAATGAAACTTTGATTGATCGAAAGAACCACTTCCGGATACTTCTTTTCATAAAATTTGCTCGTGGATAAACAGTGAAACAAAATTTCTAATGCATAAAACTTTTCAAACAGATTAAGTCGTGACGCTAGATATGAGTTCTAGGGGGCGTGGTCGCAATACTCGTGGACGTGGTAGAGGTAGGATGGCAGTATTGGAACCAGTTGGGTCTGGCCATGTGTCAGAGAACGATGTGCCGCCACCACCAGCTGTTGAGGTTGAACATCAGGATCAGACAGGAGGAGACGACGCAGTATCGCAGGCTATGCTGCGGGTGCTCGAGCGAGTGGCAGGAGCTAATGTGGGCAATGGGACTCGGAAGTCAGTACCCGAAAAACTTAGGTCGAACGGAGCCGAGGTTTTTAGGGGAGTGTCTGGGGTAGCTCCGAACGTGGCAGAATACTGGCTAGAGGCAGTTGAAAGGATTATGGATGACTTAGACTTAACTGCTGAGGAGAAGCTTAAGGGCGCTGTTTCGTTGCTACGGGATGAGGCTTACCAGTGGTGGCTCACTGTTAAGGAAAGTACCCCTGCCGATCGATTGGACTGGGGTTACTTTAAGATCAAGTTCGAAGGGAAGTATATCGGAGCGAGTTATGTGGACGCTCAGAGGAAGGCGTTCCTCAATTTGGTGCAAGGTGGCAAGACAATAGCGGAGTACGAGGCTGAGTTCCTGCATTTGAGCCGGTATGCTCGGGGCATCGTGGCTACCGATTATGAGAGATGCGTCAGATTTGAAGATGGGCTGCGGGATGAGCTGCGGGTTTTGATTGCTCCGCAACGAGAAAGAGACTTCACCATTTTAGTGGAGAAAGGTCGGATAGCTGAGGAGGTCAAGAGGACTGAAAGGCAGAATAGAGATAAAGAAAGAAACCGGGATAAGAGGAGTTCTGGATCATCAGAATCGTTTGAGAGATTTTAGAAAAGACCGAGGGTTAAGACTCCTGCTCGTATTTCTAAGTCAACTATTGGGAATTCGGGCCGTCCGTGTGCTTGGTGTGGAAGGTATCATGTTGGTGAGTGCTGGAATCGGGATCGAGAATGTTTTAGGTGTAAGTCCAAGACTCATCTGATTAAAGACTGTCCCCAGGATCCGAATAGGACTTGGACATTAGGCCAAGGTTATGTGCAGTCGGGCAGAGGTGGTCAGCAGGCGACAAGGGGTCGTGGTCAGAACCATGGAGGGAATGGTTCCGGCCGAGGTCGTGGAGCATTAGGCCGCGGTAATGGTAGCACTGAGGCAAGACAGCCAGGTCTGGTTTATGCAGTCCGTCGGAGGGAGGATAGTGATGTGCCAGATATGTCGGCAGGTAAGTTTCTTATATCTGGAATATTCTTATTTGTTTTGTTGCTATAGTGGCAGTTTGTTTTATTGCTAGTAAAGTATCTAGAACCTTGAGTGTGGACTTGGAAGTTGTGCCAAGAAAATATGGATAGCTCTTTAAGATCAGAGTGCGCAGCAATAGCGTAGTGTGGTGAATTAGGATGTACGACCGTTAGGCAACCAAGTAATTTCGAGGACGAAATTATTTTAAGGAGGTTAGAATTGTAACATCCGGGTTCTAGGGGTTATGCATTTAGTGCATAACATAAGTGATGGTAGGCTTATTGTGTGTTTAGATGAGTTTTAAGGGGTTTGGAGAACCCTAGAAGGTAGGAGAAGGCTTAGGGAATTATTGAAATTTTAGTGTTAAGAAGGGGAGCTTGGCTATAGAGGTCTTAAGAGAAATATTGGGGAGGTTAAGACACAAGAATTGAGCTAGTTGAGTGGCAAGGGAGGCGCCACTTGAGGCTTTGGAAGGTGACGCCTCAAGGAGCAAAGGGGGGACAGGGTTCGAGCTGTAAAGGCAGCATTTTGGCTTTTGTTTTTGCGTCAGGAGAGGGGGAGGTGTTGGATTCGGCCATGGCACTAAAAAGGAGGACTTTGAATGGGTCAAATTGTTATAAATGTGTGGCTAAGAGAAGAGATGAGTGGTTTTAGTTTGATTTTGTTTGAAAGGAGGGTGTAGAGTAAAACTAGGAGGAAATCAAGGGTTTGGGTATGGGGAGAGGAGTTGGACGGCTAGGGGGTTCTCTTGAGGTCTTTTTTCGGTCATGACGGTTAGGGGGAGTAGCCGAATCCTATTTAAGGGGGGTGTGCTCTTCCTTTAGCCGAATTTTAGCTTTTTCTTCTAAGCCTTCACCCTTTTTCTTCTCATACTCTACCAACACTAAAAACGCCTCTCCTCCTCACCTGTTCTCTTTGGCCGAAACTTCAAAAGACCATTGAGGTCACTTTTCCTTCCATTTTCTTTTTCACTTCATCGAAATCTCTCTCCATTTCCTGTTGCCGAAGCACCTCTTCAAGCCCCATCAATATTCCCTTTTCTTCTCTTGTTTCTTCAAAGCCGAAAGTACCCTTAGCCGAAACCTTTCTCTTCTCATTGCCGTTTTGCTAAAGCTGATTCTTGAGGCCGTCAAGTACTCTCTCTCAGTCTCTGCAAGCGTGTGGTAAGTAAGCTCTTCCCTAGTGATCGGTTTTGTTTCTTTCTCTTATGGGGTGCCGAAACCAAAGGGTGGTCTTGGTTTGGAGATGGCCGAATATTCTAGGGTCTTAATATTATGTTCTTTCATGTGTAGCCAAAGGAAGGAAGCGTTAAGGATCTTTTAAGGTACGGTTTGCATAAGGTAAGGGCTAGTTTTGGACAAGGGGTTTTTCTTATGTAATCTTGTGTTAGAGCCGAATCTAACATGGACCATGCAGGGTTTTCGACAAACCTTTTTAAACAAGTGGTAGTTTCAGGTTTTGGTTAAGCAAGTAAGGGGCAAATCGGCAGAAGCATATAGTAGCCTCTGGGATTCAAATGTGTTTTGGTCAGAAATATTTAGTAAGATTCGGTGCTTAGATTTATGACTTGGAGATTTAACCGTTTGATCTGATTAAGTGTTTTGATGGAGGCAAATACCAGTCAAGGAGGGCAAGGGAAAGTCCCTATTCCGAAGTTTAAGAAAAGAGCTGTCTCGGCGGTTCGGGATTGGCCACCGGGGTGTGGGCCAGCAGCAGGAGAAAACTATACGCAGATAGTCGTAGTCTCGCTTAGCGATAGCGTAGGGATCGAGAGTTTAGAACTTCAAGTAATAAGGTGCGTAATTATCGCACTGTTTCTCTTGATAATTGTGTATTGATGTATACTTGTGTATGCTGTGTGGTAGCCATCAATAATGGCTTAAGTGGTGGATACCCATGTTGGGATAATCGGTTAACAGGTTAGTAGCATGTGTTATTAAATTATTTATGGTGTATGAGTGATATAGTAATAAGCATGTGATGTATATTCACTTTATATGTTGATCTGACATGGTACATTTACATATATGCATGGGGATTGGATTTGATCGAGGAAGGACGGAGTGTACATATTTATGTACGTGGTCTAATGTTAGCCTTGTGCTACATTAGCGCTTGATGGTAGCTATGTGCTTCATCAAGGGAGGTGTTGGCTAGGTGCCCATCTCGGCGGTTGATAGCTGTGTGCATCATCGTAGACGGATTAATATTGGGATCACTCATGTGATCGGTGGCTCAGCCACGGCCTTGAGCAGCAAGTCTGCCAAGGTAAGATATGTGGATCACGATGTGATCAGTGGTGGATTAGCCACGGCCTTGGGCAGGGAGTCTGCTAAGGTTGGTGTACAGATGGCATTTAGGTTGGTTTGGGTTTCGTAATTGCATATTTTAATGAATGGACTGTGTGGATATGGGCTAAGCCATACGTGTGGAAACATGTGTAATGATTATGCACTGAGTCTGTTGACTCACCCAAATTTTTTTTACCAATATTTCAGGTGATGCATGATGCTCGGACCGGGTTGGAGAGGATACAAGGTGGCCCATGCAGAAGAAGATGTTTTGAATTATTTTTATGCATTTTTCATATTAAGTACTTTGTTTAAGTATTGGTTGTAATAAGGGCCTTATTATTATATTTGGTATTATTTTGATTATGGTTTGATGAAATTGAATTACTAAGTGAAGATGACTTTATTTTTAGCAACCTATTTACTTATATACACTAAAGTTTTAATTCGGATAATTTTTCTTTTCTTACAACAAAGTTTTACATATATTTCAAATGGACATGGTTTTCAAAAGATGACAAATTTTCATGTTTTATCATAAGTCAAAAATATTTTCAACCGTCTTTCCGCAGTGACATACCAGATCCGATCAAGGCTTGTGGGCCGGGTTTGGGGTGTTACAAGTTGAAACTCATTATTCCTGCTATCAATTTTGTTAAAATAAGGTTTTAGATGAGTACTATTTACCTTGAAGGTGCAAAATTTGGAATGAGTTACCTCTACTATACCGTATGGGAAAATATTAAATACTGTGAAAGGGATTGTTTCATTAGGTTCAGAAGTGGCCACACGAGGATCTGCATTATCCATTAGAACTCGGTCTCCAACCTTAATTTGATTGGTTTTATTTTTAGGCTCATCAAGGCTTTGCTTTGGTTCATTGTGTACTTTCAATTTCTCCTTAAACTGTGTTCGCCATTCATTTAGTTCTTCGATATGGAGCCTTCGTTCCTCATGAACAGTTACGTTCTCAATATGAGAGCTAGATCATGGCTCTGTCATCTTTTTCCGAGGAATTTCCTGCAAAGAAGATTGAACATTAAGTTCACTTACATTAAAAGGACTTGTATCATCTTGATCACTAGATATTCTGACAGAACACGTGCTTGGAGTCTAATCATGTCATCCTCTACACGAAGTATTAATTCCCCTGTACTAACATCAATAATGGTCCTAGTAGTTGCTAAAAAGGGTCGTCCTAAAATTAAAGGAACGTCACTATCTTTATCTATGTCTAAAACAACAAAGTCTACTGGGAATATAAATTTATCAATTTTGACTAGCACATCTTCAATTATACCCCTAGGAAATCTAATGGTTTTATTAGCCAATTGAATGCTCATCTTAGTTTGTTTAGGTTTCCCAAGACCTAGCTGTTTAAACATTTTAAAAGGCATAACATTGATACTTGCCCCTAAATCAGCTAAAGCATTATTAACAGATAAACCACTAATTAAGCAAAGAATCGTAAAACTCCCTGGATATTTTAATTTACGGGGTAGTTTATTCTGTAAAATTGCTGAACAAACTGTATTTAGCTCCACATGCAACGCATCGTCTAACTTCCGTTTGTTTGCCAAAAGCTCTTTTAAAAATTTTATTGAATTGAGCATCTGTGAAAGAGCTTCAATAAACGGTAAGTTAATGTGTAATTGTTTTTAGAAGTTTAAGAAATTTACTGAATTGTTCATCTATGCAGTCTTTCTTCGTCGTATTAGGATATGGCACACGAGGTTTGTACTCTGTACTTACCAGTTTTGGTTTATTATGGCTTACCTCAACCTTACCTTTATTTACCACATTTTCTTGCCTCGGTTTTGGTTCGTCTAACCCATTCACTATCGTGAGCAGTAATGGCATGAAGTTGCTCCTTTGGGTTAGTTTCAGTGTTGCTTGGCAGGCTGCCTTGTTTTCGTTCAGATATTAGCTTAGCTAGCTGTCCAATTTGATTCTCAAGACCTTGAATTGACGCTTGTTGATTTTTTAGTGCGGTTTTGGTGTTCTGATAACGCGTTTCTGACATTGAGATGAATTTAGTAAGCATCTCTTCAAGGTTCGGCTTCTTTTCCTATGGGTAAGGTGGCTGAAAGCCTGGAGGGGGTTGCTGTCTTTGGTTTCCTTTACCACCCCATGACAAGTTTGGGTGGTTCCTCCATCCTGGATTGTAAGTGTCACTATAGGGATTATTCTGAGGTTTAGAATTATTACCCATATAGTTCATCTATTCGCTTTCTATGCCAGGGTTGTAGGATGGATATTCTGTATTGTTTGTCCCTCCTCCATTCGTATCGCATTGCATCACTGGATGTACCTGCGAAGAACTATACAAACCATCAATCTTTTTATTTAACAGCTCTACCTAGTTGGATAGTATGGTGACTGCGTCGAGGTTAAAAACACTGGCTGCTTATGTCGGCTTTATTCTCATGACTTGTCACTGATAGTTATTCAGTGACATCTCCTCTATAAACTCATGAGTCGCTTCAGGGGTTTTGTTATTTAGGGTTCCACTGGCAGCTGCATCAATCAATTACCTAGTTGAGGGGTTCACACCATTGTAAAAGGTTTGAACCTGTAGCCATAATGGTAACCCATGGTGAGGGCATCTTCTTAGTAGATCCTTGTATCTCTCCCATGCATTGTAAAGTGTTTCTAAATCCGTCTGCACAAAAGAAGAGATATCATTCCTCAACTTAGCCGTTTTAGTCGGTGTAAAGTATTTAAGTAAAAAATTTTCAGTCTTTTCTTCCCATGTAGTGATAGTTCAACCATTGTTTAGCTTTGTTCCTCAACAAGAAGGGATACAACCAAAGGCGAATGGCATCATCAGAAACGCCATTAATTTTGAAAGTATCACAAAACTCTAAAAAGTTGGCTAAATGAGTATTTGGGTCCTCATCCTGCAAACCATCAAACTGAACAAACTGTTGAATCATTCGAATAGTGTTAGGTTTCAGTTCAAAATTATTTGCAGCAATAGCAGGTCTAACAATACTCGATTCAGCCCCAGTTAAATTAGGCTTAGCATAATCGTACATAGTACGAAGAGTAGGATTTTCGGCAACCACCGAAGGAAGCGGATTATTATCAGCCATCTCCTCGGTAGTATTAGTATCGTCTTCTTACTCTTCCTCTATGTATTGTAAACTTCGCTTTGTCTTCCTACGGTTTCTACGACAGTGCTTTCTATCTCACCGTCAAAAAACAAGGGTCCTGACGAGTTTCTTCTAGTCATAAACTAGCGACTCCTGCCAGAAGCAAAGAAAGTGTAAAATTAGAAAAGTAATAAAAATGGCTAAAGTAATAAAAATTTAGTGTTCCTAATATCTTAGTCCCCAGCAACGGTGCCAAAAACTTGATGTGTCTCTAACTAACTATGATCACAATAAAGGCAAGCGTACCTATCGTTTAATAGTATAGTTATGGTAAGACCGAAAATATCGTATCCACAAGGACCAAGAGTACTAGTAATTACTATCTTCTTATTATCTAGCCTAAAAATTGGAGTGATTTCTTTTAAACTAAAACTAATTAAAAGCACAACAGAGAATGAATTGGGAAAATACTTTAGACAACTTTATGAAAGAGGCAATGTAACAGCCCAAATTTGGGTTTAGTCGAAACACTGGTCTTGAGACCATAAATCTGACGAGAAAAATTTTATTTTTATTATATTTTTATGGTCTACAATTTTACGGAAAGATTTCGTAAAAATTTCGTTCAAAAATTTTGACGTTTGAGCACTCAATTTAGTCAAAATGACTAAATTGTAAAAAGTGCAAAAGTTAAGTTCTATATATTAGAGGTGTCATATTGCTATGAGTTTTAAATTGGAGGCTCTTTAAAGGTAATTAGACCATTGAATAACTTGATGGACAAAACTAGTCATGGAAAGGTAGTAATTGAAGGTTTAGTAAAAAGGGCATTTTTGTCATTTGGGTGTTTTAAGGCATAAAAGACAAAATTGAAATCCAAAAAATCTGATCATTCTCTTCTCCATGCTGCCGAATTTCTCAAGAAGCCATGGATAGGATTTCAAGCTTTTTCAAAGCTCAATAGTAATTGTTTTTGAGCCCCGTTTTTAATGTTCATCGTATTTTTGAAATCCCGGTAACTTAGTCTAGCTATTTCTACCATTGTTTTGAGCTAGAGTTTAATTTTAAAAATTGACCCATGTTGAATAATTGTGAATTTTGATGAATTATGATAGATTATGCACGTCTATGATTACAGAAACGAGTTTTATTAGATGATTTTCGATGAAACCGTATAAAAGGGGTTAAATAGTAAAAGTTATAAATTGGTCATAAGTGTGTGAATTAGTGAGAATTTGATGTTTCCATAGAACAGAAAAATGATCAGCATGTTATAAAACATAAGAATAAGGGCTGAAGTTTAATTTTCGAGTATTGAGGCAAAAGTGTAAATATGTAAAAGTTTAGAGGTAAAATTATAATTTTGTAAAAGTTGAGTTAAGGACTGTTTTGAATAGTAAATTAATTAAATAAGTGAAATGTGATGTTTTAGACCCCGGAAACGAGATTTGGACCTAGAACGGGAGGAAAATTGAAAATCGGGAAAGTTGGTAAAATGGCCGTTTTGATATCGAGGTAAGTTCATAGGTTTAATAAGCATTTAATGATACAAGTTTGAATGTTAAATTGAAATTTTAGTTATGAATACTTTAATATTGATTTTCCAATGTAATTATAATGTTCAATATTGACTCGACATTTTAATGAGAATTGGTATAAATGTACATGTAAGACCAAATTAGAAAGATGGCTTTGTGTAATATCAAGAAAGTATTGAATAGAATAATCGGGGGAGGATAAGTTATATTGATGATGTGATGAGATTAAGAATGTAATTATGTAAGTTATGTGTAAATAATAGGGATATATTTTTATATAAATGGTGATTTATATTTGATATGTGATTTAATATTGAATGTGGAAGAAAAATTGTTCATGAATTATTCAAGTGCTAAAGTGTTTAAAATAAGTGTTAAGAGTAAATTCCCGGTTGAACATAGGAATAGAAGTGGATACTACAGACCAGTGTTACAGTGTTACAGTGAGTCCCGGGTGCTGGGTGATCTAGCATGTGTTGCAGACACCTGACAGCTTGTGTGAGCAGGCCCGTGGATATTTCCAGTGTTATTGATCAGTGGTAGCTTCGGCTACATATCAGTGGTAGCTTTGGCTACATTACAGTGGTAGCTTCGGCTACATATCAGTGTGGCACTTATGTGCTAATTCTCTATGTATCCGTGTATATTCCAAGTATTCAACGGGAAAATCGATTAAGTGAAATTATGTGTGACTTTGTAGTGATAAGTGTAGGTATATACATGTGTAACGTATGAGCAATATGCTCGATATGTAATCGGAAATTGGTAAGATTGTTATAAGCAAGTAATGAATACAACTAAAGGGGGAGAGAGAGAGCAAAAATTTACAATGAAACTGTTTTTGGACAGTAGCAGTGATATGAATTTGAAAAATCACCAAAAATAGTAGAAATTGAATTATAAGTTGGATGAGATATTGAATTAAAGCTTATTGAGTCTATTTTCATATAAAAGAAATAGAGAAAACAAAGGATTTTTATATTTCGAGATATTTAAATTCTTGTGAGATTGGTTCAGAATGATTATATGATCCCATGTTCTGTATTGGAAAAATCATTAAAAAATTGTACAAAAATAATTATGGGATAAAAGTATATACTTGAAATCCTAATGAGTCTAGTTTCAAATGAAATAAATTATAACATCATTTGAATTCTGTACAAGGAGAAAATTGATTCGTAGTGAAAAGTGGTCAGAATAGTCAAACAGTGAAACAAGGGAAATTTTAATGAATAAACTGTACGAATTGGCTAAGATAAAAATTCTGGAAATTTTATGTATGAAGATATGTGAGTCTAGTTTTAGGAAAAAATAGCGGTTTGAAATTCGGAGCTCTGTAGCTCAAGAAATAAATAATTTAGTGACAGCGATTCAAGTAGACAGATTAATGTGAACATGAGTAATAAGGTATAAGCATGTGATTTAATGATTGTATCAATTTGAGAACTTGTTGTGAGGATTTGTCATGTTAAGGGTTTGATAAGGCTACAAATGAGTAAGTTGGGAAAGTAAGAACTTAGCATTATTTATGCAAGTTATAACAGCTTAGTAGTAAGCTAAATTCATTGCTAATGCTTATTATTTTTACATGTGAACTTACTTAGCTTTATAAGCTTGCCCCCTTTTCTTTCCCATGTTACACAATCCTACTAAACAAGCTCAGGTTGGAGGCCATCGAAGATCGCTTCACATTATCAAGCTATCTATGAGTATCTTTATTTATAAATGATTTAAGTTATGGCATGTATAGGGGCTTGACTAAGTCATTTTGTATATGTGTTAAGCAATTTGACTAAATGTATTGTTAAGTCTAGTAATGCCTCGTACTCAGTTCCGGCATAGGATACGGGTAAGGGGTGTTACAGGCAATACCCAATGAAGAACCCACCTAGACTATACTTATTATTTCTGATTCATACGATTTTTTCACTTGACTTAATCCGTAGAAATCCCTGATTTATGTTAATATCTCTTTCAAGACTAAAAACAACTGACTCTAGGTTGATTAATTGAAATATCTTTCTAATTAAAACCCTTATTGTCGCATTAACTCGATCTATGGATTCCCTTATTAGATTTGACTCTAATCCGGTAGATTTACGTCATTCTATATCTAGGATTGCATTCAACTCCGCTTAATTGTGTTGGTCTACTCTTAAACAATGACTTTTGCTCCTCTGAATAAGCACATTAAACTTGAATCAATAACCTGAATTATTAAAACAAGAATAAGAACTACAATTAAGAATAAGAACAATTATTTATCGTATAAATCAAATAGTAATAAGATTCATCTAGGTATAATCCCCTCAGATATTTAAGGGATTTAATTCATACTGATAGAGGGAAACATCTTAAAATAAGGAAAACTACAAAACATAAGAAAACCCAAAAACTTCAAGAGAAATTGATAGGAGATCTTCAATCTTGATGGAGATCCTTCTTCCAAGCTGCTCCCGATGGTTGTCTTCAAGTATTTTCTGCTTTCTACTCCGTGTGTCCTTTCAGGTTCTCCCCTGGGGTGTCTATATAGGCTTTGGAGCGTCTTTCTTAGCCTATAAGTAACCTTTTCCGAATGAAATTAGACTTGGGTTTGGCAGGGACACGCCCGTGTTTGATAGCTTAGGCCGTGCTCAATTTTGCTCGTCACACACAGCCGTGTGGTCTGCCTGTGTGCGACAGTCCAGGCCGTGTTGATTTCTGAGGTAGGCCCATTTTGTCCCTTTTTGGCCCGTTTCTCGTTCTTTTCGACTCCCTAAGTTCTCCTAAGTGTAAAACATGAAATTAAAGGATTAGGAACATCGAATTCATCAAATCTAATAAATAAACATCCAAAAACACGCTAAGCGTAGGATTAAAATGTGTTACTTTTATGGTTTATCAAAGATAAAACAAGTATGTAATTACAATAATCTCATGATTAGTCTTTGTGCATACTATAACAATTAAGTCAATTCGGTGACCGATGTAATCTCTCAAATTTGGGCCAACCAACTAGGTCAAGTTGGAAAGATTACAATTTTATAATAATTTTTATTCATATTCTTTTTAGAAAAATGTTGTTTCTTTTATTTTTAAGAAATAGAAGTTAAAGAAAAAATAAATGTGCACCACTTATCACAATTTTAGAATATGTATTTTTTTATATATATATATATATATATATATATATGATTTGTTGCGCGAATAAGAACTTATTCAAAGCCCACTTTTAACACTGAAATTGGCATCACATGCTAAATTCCATTTTATTTTATCTATATTATCTTGACAATCATATGTTGAATGTGATTTTAGATATAATTTTTAAATTTTAATTTTTTAAAAAATTAAAACATTATTAAAATCATTGAAATATAAATTCAAAAAATAAAAATATTAGAATTTTTTTACATATTAAAGTACAAAATGAACTTAGTCTAACAATCATTTGTCCAAATTCATTTTACATTATTTTTAAATTATAAAAAATTAAAAATTAAAAAAATATATTAAATAATTAAAAGAAAGCCATTTAACAGAAAATAAATAGGATGAATGTTAAAATAAATAAAATTCTTGTCACCATCTATGGAAAGGTTGAAAAAAAACCCACTTGAGTTGTGGACCATAGTGCGCGTCCACTATCTGATCCGGAAGATAGATTATATTCGTGTTTTAGTGAAGCGTGGTTTCTGGGAAGAATCACAAAAGTGGAAATTATTTTAATTTATATTTGAAAAATCCAACTTACAAAAATTCCGTCTACCTCCACCAATGATTTACATTTAATATTTTTAAAAGAATTCTATAATTTAAAAATAAGAATTTAAATGATTGTTCATATAAATTTATCCGGATTTATTTTAGACTCAATTTTTAAATAATTTTGAATTTTAAAATTTTTTATTTCATTTTTTAAATTTTTTTATTTTTTTTTTTTTTTAAAAACATCTAGATAAATTTAAACATATGGTTCTCTAGATTTAAATAAACTTAGATATTTTATTGTCCAGATTCATTCTAAACTTATTTTTTAAAATATTTTTATTTTTTATTTTAAATTATTTAAATAAATTGACCGTCAACCACGAAATCATTGATGAAAATATTTGATTAGCGAAATCTTAATACTTGAGAGTTTAATTAAGTGTGTTTCTCAAGTTTTTTTTGTTTTTTTGAAGGTAGAGGCACCTTTTTACTCTCATAACTACACATATCTAAATAAATTATACAAATAAATTTTTAATTATTGTTATTATTATTATTAAGCTTATATAAAAATAGGTGCTCGACCTATGCAATTTTCTCTATTTTAAGTATCTAAAGATTAATTACTTCTCTACATAAGAAAGTAGTACAAAATTTTGAAATAAAATTTATTTCAAATTTCTCTCTTTAAAACAAATCACAAATTCAATATTAAAATAAACCATAATCGTCTTTGCCATTAAAACAAATCCCATTTCCAATATTAAAAACTAACAATAGAAAAAAATAGTAGAAAGAAAACCCCTCTACTTTTTTTTCCTTTTTGATGCTATGATAGATTATTTTTATGGGTTTTTCTTTTATTTCACTCTTATCTAAGAAGATGAAGACAGAAAAGAAGGGAAGGGAAGGGAAGGGAAGGGAGAGGGAAAGAGAAAAGAGAAAAGAGAAATATGAAATTTTTATTTTTAATTTAATTTATACTTAAGCTAATTTTAAATATTTTTATTTAATTAATAATGTCATATATCATAATTTAATTAATTCAGAGCTTATTTTTATGGAGAGTTCATGATTAATACTTAAAATGGTAATAGAATAAAACTTTAAATATAAAAAAATTGCTGTGTAAAATTCGGATAAAACTGAAAAAATTTGGTTAATCGACCGAATTCGGTTAATCGATCGGTTAATCGAATTTTTTCGGTCGGGGTTGGTTAATTATTTTGTGATTTTTTGGTTAACGGTTAATTCAGTTCGAAACCAGTCGGTTAATTGAATTTTTTTCGATTTAATCGAAAAAATTAATAAATAAAATTATAATATATAAATAGGCCCACTATTCACCTAAACTCAATCCCTAAACCCAATCCAAACCCAAATATCTAACCCAACCTAATTACCCAATCCAACCCAATCATAAAATTACAAATAATTTAATAAATAAAAATAAAATTCTAAAACTAAAACTAAAATTATATAATCTTTTTAATTATATAGTGATTCATTTCGGGTAATTCAGGTAATTCAGTTAATTCGGGTAATTCGGTTAATTTTTAACCAAAAATAAAAAAATATAATTTTCGGTTCGGTTAATTTTTTTGAAAAAAATTCGGTTCGGTTAACAGTTAAAATTTTTAAAAGGTCGGTTAATTCGGTTAATGTTATTTCTGCTCGGTTAACTGATCGATTAACCGACTGAAAACCCTACTTATTTTTAATATAAACCTTTTATTTTTTGTTTTGAAAATATATAAATCTTATTTTTAAGAGTTAATCATTTATCACAGAAAATATAAAACCAATAAGTGGTAAGTACACAAACAAAAAAACCTTCTACCTACACATTTTATTGGGTCGGAAGAGAACCTATTCAAAGCCCCCACTTCAGTACCGAGACATCAAATGTTAAACTCCCTTTTGCTTTCTTTATATTATCAAAGAAATGGATAGAATAGCATCAAATGCTAAAATAGGCAAAGTTGGAATTTATAATAAAACTACACGTCTAAAACAATAATACGTATGGAATTTTTAATTTTTAATTTTTTTTAGAAACAAAAGTAGCTGAAATCTACTTACATCAACATAACTTTAATGGGAGTTCACACTGGTTTTCATTTGCTAAATTTCAGCCAACAACAATGCTTAAACACTCGTTGGAGGCTTTGTAAAAGTGCAAACCATGTTTAAATCTCCAATAGCCATCTTTACTAAGCAATCCACAATCTTATTTTGTTCCTTTGGAATATGTCGGAATCTAACTTGTCAGCCTTTCACAAATAAAGAGTGGATAAGTTGTACCTCTGAAAAGCTATTATCCATTGCATAACTATTACTGATAGTATAAACCAGAATAGCATTATTACTTTCCACTTCAACTTGTTTGAACCCTTCCTTCCATGCAATAGAGAGTCCCTCATAGGTTGCCCTTGCCTCGGTTTGAAAAACTCTCAATTTACAACTGTCATTGCAAAGCCAAGTAACTAGTCTCCAACTTGATTTTGAAACACTCCCCCTACTGCAACATAGGATTTTTTTAAATAAAAGCCATTGTCAGTGTTAATTTTCACCCAACCTATCAGTGGTGGTTGCCAGACACTTTTTGTATGTATATTGTTGTGAAGACTAACTGCATTTTTGGTATAAGTAAAGTTTCTAGTCCAAGTTATACTAGTGGACCCTTTACCCGTATTCGACGTCGGAACAGGATACGAGGCATTACTAGACTTGTACACAACAATTATACAATACCGAGACCTGACTTTTCACTCCAAGTTAAAAATTTTCGTAAAACTTATTAAACAAGCCTACGACCCAAATCACACCTTAGAAACGATTCGGGATCAAATAGAACCCCTTTGAAGCTCTCTAGAAAATCTTAGAAAATTTTCACTAAACAGTCCACAAGCTCGTGTGGCATATCACATGCCCGTGTTCCACACTCGTGTGAATTTATTTCTCAATTCAAACCTACAGGGGTTTTTCACACGGCCGAACACACGCTCGTGTTCCTGGCTCGTGTCCTAGCCCATGTGCAAACACCTAGACATTTTGTTTCTGACGTCATCATCCCATAAATGTCACACGGCCAAGGCACACGCCCGTGTCCTTCGGCCGTGTGGCGGATCAAATTCCTAATTTTAGGTGCAAACTTCACACGGCCTGGGCACACGCCCATGTCCACGGTCGTGCCTCCCACACGGTTAAGACACACGGCTATATCTCTGCCCGTGTGGTTACTACTGAGCATACTGACTTGCAAACCTAGCATGCATGGGGACACATGGCCTAACCATACGCCCATGAGGCTGACCGTGTGTCACACATGGCCTAGACACACGCTCGTGTGTCTACCTGTGTGGACAAGAATAAGGCTATTTGCCAAGCTCTCTCTATCACCCCAACTCATACAAACATACATCACACTAAACCTTCAACCCATTCATGCATAATTAAACTAAGTAAACCAATCGTGCATCTTGCACATTCATGAATAACCTTATCTTCTCATAAATTAATAAGAAAGAGCCATCAACTAAGGCCTTATACAAAAGAGTTCGTCTTTGATTTAGCCAACACATTTGGCCAAAACAATATGAAATTCATCTAAGTCTAGTCCTTATACATGCCATACTCAAAATGCTAAGTCTAACTATACCAAGATGTTCTGATAGTGTGGGTGATCCTTTACTTATCTCCGTATCCCGGGCTGGCTCTTCGACACTATAAAACAGGGGAAAAGAGAAGAGAGTAAGCTTTAAGCTTAGTAAGTCTATATGTAAACAATAAGCATCATACCATATGTTAATTAATCAAAAACTTCACATATTATATATGAACAACTCATATTCTCATATTCACACTTACTCATCTCAACTTTACCATATCCCAACCACATATCATATACATTGCTCACATTTACTTGCACATATACCCTGCACTTAACACCACAAAGCCACATGAAATATTTACTTAAACAAGTTTCTCGATGAACCCTTCGGAATGGTACAAGATACCCGGAGGTTTCGCACACAGCCCACCATAAATCAATAATAGGGTGGTATCGCACACAGCCCACCAACAATAATAATTACGGTGGTATCGCACATAGCGTACCAAAATGATAATAAATACAATGGTATCACACATAGCCCGTCATTAATAATTAACAAGGTGGTATCATACACAGCCCACCAATATTTACATGTTTACGGTCATTTATCCGTACCCATATTCTATCCTGAAGGTTCATCTGAGAATTTCCCATCTTCTATCATTTCAATAATTCTCACCAATAATCAATCACATCCACACAATGCATTAATAGGTAAAACATACGTAATAGAGATGTATCGTTTAGACATAAACTTACCTTGATACAAAATATGCCAATTTGCGGTTTAGTTCGAAACCTTGCCCTTTCCCCGATCGAGGTTGATTGCACGTTCTTCTTTATCTATAATGACATATTTAGCTCATTAAACAATCACATTAATCAAATTACTCGAACATTCTTATTTTGGAAAAAATGACCATTTTTCCCTTATACTTTAAAAAAATTACGATTTTGCCTCTTGGCTCGTAAATCATTTTTCATCAAATTTCCTCATTAAACAAGCCTAGCTGAACATTTATTTTTCTTATAACAATTCACAATACCAATCATTTCATGCATTTACTACTCAATTTACACATTTACAAATAGGTCTCTTTTTAGGTGTTTTCATGGAAACACCTTTCACAACAATTGTGTATTTAACACATAAGATTCATTTTCTTCCCTAAAAATCAGCAAACAATATAAGTACTCTCATGGAAAGTCCCTAAACTTTCAACCATTTCACAAAATAGTCCCCTCATTAGCTAGCTTAAGCTTTAGGGGTATCAAGAACACTTACTAGCAAGGATTGAAGTGGCTGAAAATTTTCAAGATTCTAAACCCCTCCCCTTGCTGATTTTTTTGGTGGTAGGGAGAATGAGAAAAGATGATATCTTTTCTTTTCTTATTTTTCTCTTATTTTATTCATTAAGTCACCTTCGATTCATTTAATTTTCTTGTCCCTGTGGCTCGCCATCACTTCCCCAATGGCCTAATTGCACATTAAGGACCTCCAATTTAATATTCTATAGCTATTAGACACCTCTAGCTTGTAAAATAAAACTTTCACACTTTATGCGATTTAGTCCTTTTTCACAATTAAGCATACAATCGCTAAAATTATGGCACCAAAATTTTCATGCATTCATATAATCATGCCAGAACACATAAAATAATATTAAAAATAATTTATCCAATCTTGAATTAGTGGTTTCGAAACCACCATTCAGACTAGCCCTAAAATCGGGCTATTACAAGTGGCAATCAAGGTAGCACTACTATAGCATGTATCTTTAAAAACAAAATCATCCATGTGCTTCCAGATTAGCCAAGAAACAGTTGAAAACAGAGTTTGCAATTCTCCATAAACAACTATGAGTCCATAATAATTGCACATATTTGCATTAAGCTAGTCTTCCAAGGAAAAAGAGAAATATGAATGCAAAACATTTTGACTTGCCAATGAATTCCAAATGCCAATCGCATATGGACAGTCTCTAATAGCATGTAGAGTTGTTTCAATAAAACCACCACAGTGTGCACAATGGTCATCCCCTGTCATTCCCCTTTTAATTCGTATATCACTAGTAAGTAGTCGATTTTTCCAAAACCAGAATGTTATATGCAAAATACCTTACACAGTACTTTTTGGATCATGAGCTGTCACGAGATGGTCCTGTGAAATAGAAAACAAATACAGATACAAATCGATAAATGAATTATGGCACAAGTTCAAAAGCAAGTTATCATAGTGAATCACAAGACAAACGGAAGAAGTCATTCAAAACAAAATAACGATGATTTACTCATGTTTCCTGCAACTAATTCTTGTGTTCTCAGGTGGTCGAGAGGAGCCTTTCACTTGTTATTTCATGACTTGGGTGTTGAAGAAGTTTGTCCATTACCATCTTGGCATGAAGCTGTCTCCATACTCCTTGTGGTTTTACCAGACTACAAGAGTATTTTATATTAATATTAACAATGTATAAAATAACTCATACTTATTACAAAAAATGGAAGATTTCCCTTAGATTTATCTAAGATAGTTGACCTTTTAATGGAATATTTCCCTTTTTTTTAGTTGGTTGTGCATCATGCTGTAAAAAATTGACCATAATCATTGGTTAGACAAAATAAAATAAAAATTTAAAATAAAAGATTTACTTAATATTTATAACTAAACAACAACACTGTACCTTTTTCGAATTTGTGCAAGACCGCTTATTATGGCCATGTTGGCCACATTGAGTACATGTCATGAGTAGACCTTTCCTACTCAAGTGACCAAACTTTAAATTTTTGGGTTCATCTCTGGCCATCCTTTTACTCTTTTTGGGCCTCACAGGCATCTTCCTTTCAATAGGAGGTAGCACTGGCTGAATACCAGTTTTTCCCAATCATATAGCCCATTTATGGACTGTATTAGAAAAAGAGTAAGCTTTCTTTTAGGTATCAATGTGATAATATTCATGCAAATATTCATCTGGTTGAAGCCCTAAGTGATACATGGCAGCACATGTATGGGAACACGGAATCCCACTAATTTGCCAACTTCTACAACTACATATTCTTTGACTTAGGTCCACTGTATACTGATAACTTCCTTTCCTCAACTCATATCCATTTTCACCATTCCATATTAGTTGCCACTCTACAAAGTCCTTATTGTTGGCATCAAACTTAGCTTTCACCAATGGATCATAATTTTGCTTCCATCCATTACATAACTTCCTTTTTTGTACTATCCTAGTCATCATCTTGGTCCTAATATCCTCAAGCATTCTGGTAATGCTTTTGAACCTAGCTTCGACAATGCTTGAATTGAATGCTTTACATTAATTGTTCTCAACTATATTTGATTTACAAGTAGTCCCTAAAAATGCCCTTGTCCACATCTTTGGATACTTTTTCATCAAATTGTCGTAAGCATCCTTATCTTTCTTCTCCAGTGCTGAACATAGATCCTCCCACTCCTTTTCAATAGTGCACTTCACAATCCACCAGAATTCACACTCATAAGATTTCCCTAACTTCCTCCCCGACCAATTTGCAAACACGTGCCTCGCACAATTCCAATGTTCCGCCCTTGGTAGTATGTTAGAAATTGCAATCTCAAGGCCGTAATTCAAATTAATGAATGAGATAAATTGTAAGAAAAATTTAGTTAAATACAAATAATAGATTAAGAAAACAATACGAAGCTTAAAATTGCATATTTACTAACCTTTTGTTGGTCACTGATAATTGTGTACCCATACCCATCTTCTAAGCCCAAATCAATTGATAGGAGACTGAGAAACCAGCCCCATGAATTAGTGCACTCCACTTCAACCATAGCCTATGCAATAGGGAACATTTGGTTGTTTGTGTCTATTCCAACAGCTATGAGAAATTCATTCTTAAATGGGCCTTTTAGGAAGCAACCATCTAGCCATATACTCAGCTTTCCAACCTCTCTTCAGTGCATCAAAGCACACATAATATGTAACACCCATTACCCATATTCGACGCCAGAACCGGGTACGAGGAATTACCGGACTAAACGCACTTTAACATACAAGTTTGGGCTATCAAATTTCATTCCAATATAAAATATTTCATTCACATTCATAATATTCTTATTATGAGCCTATGAGGCCTTACTCATGCAAACGGAGGGTCTCGGAATCAAATTGGGATCTTTTGTATACTTAGAAAAATTTTGCCTTAATAGGGCTACACGCCCGTATGGGTAGGTCGTGTGGTCGCATACGCCCATGTCCCTAGCCCATGTAGAATTTATTTTTCAATTTGAACCTATAGGGGTTTTCACACAGCCGAACACACAACTGTGTCCTTGGCCCGTGTCCTCCACTAGGCCTAGACACGCCTGTGTCCTTACCCGTGTGTGAAAACCTAGGTATTCTGTTTGTGACGTCAGCAACCAAATAAGAGGCACACGGTCTAGGCACACGCTCGTGTGTCTAGCCTGTGGTCGACACTGACTTGCAACACTAACATGCAGGGGACACGGGGCCTGGTCATACACCCATGGGACTGACCGTGTGCCACACACGACCTAGACACACGCCCGTGTGCCTATCCGTGTGGACAGGAACAAGGCTAATTGCCAAGCTCTTTTTATCACCCTAACTCATAAAACATCGATCACATTTAATCATTTACCAAGCAACTCAATTATGTATCATACACATTCATGAATAACCTCATCTTTTCATATATAATGATAATGAGCAATTAAATGTGGCCATTTACAAAAGTGTTCATCTTTAAAAGAGCCAAATTTACTTGGCCAAAACAATAAAACATTTCACTATGTCTAGCCCCTATACAAGCCATACTCAAAATGCTAAGTTTAATATACTGAGATGAGCTGATAGTGTGGATGATCTTTAAGTTATCTTCGTATCCCGAGCAGGCTCTTTGAAAATATAAAACAAGGGAAAGAAAGGGAGTAAGCTTTAAGCTTAGTAAGTTTACATGTAAACAATAAATATCATCATATATGCTAATCAATCAATAACCTCACATACTAAGCAAGAACAATTCACATTTCCATAATCATGCTAATCAATCAATAACCTCACATACTAAGCAAGAACAATTCACATTTCCATAATCATGCTTACTCATCTCATCTCTTACCACATTCTAATCACATAACAATTATACTGTTAACAGTTGCTCGTACACATTCCCTGCACTCATCACCACAAGGCAACATGAAACATTTACCTATACCATTTCTCGATGAACCCATCGGAATAATAATATGTACTCGTTGGTTTTGCACACAGCCCACTGTTAATCGATAATAGGGTGGATCACACATAGCCCTCCAACAAGAATATTTACGCTAGTTTCGCACATAGCACACCAAATGATAATATAAACGATGGTATCATACACAGCCCATCGTGAATAAGTAATAAGGTGGTATCCCACACAACCCAACAAAAAGGATGATTACAGTGGTATCGCACACAGCCCACCAATTAATCATTACGGATATTTTTCCGCCTTACGTATCTATTCCGAAGTTCATATGAGATCTACTCACCATGTATCAATTTCAATCAATCTCAATCATAATCGATCTCATTCATACAGTGCACCAATAAATAATAACATTTATTAAAGATGTAACATTTACACATAAACTTACCTCGGTGCAAAATGTATTAGTCGACGGTTTAATCTGTAACCTTGCCTTTCCTCGGTCAAGGTTATTTCCGCGCTCTTCTTGATCTATAATAATAAAATTTACTCATTCAATCACTTTGTAATTAATGATACATGAATAATTTCTACTTAGGCAAAAATGACCATTTTCCCTTATATTTTGGTAAAATTACTATTTTGCGCCTAAGCTCGTAAATCATTTTCATCACATTTTCTTATTAACCATGCCTAGCTGAACATTTATTTCTCTTAGAACATCTCAAAAACCAATTATTTCATGCATTTATTGCTAAATTACAACTTTTACAACTAAGTCCATTTTAGGTGTTTTCATGGTAACACCTTTCACAAAAGTTGTTCCTTAGCTCACTAACATTCATTTTCTTCCATAAAAACTTAGAAAACAACATGAACACTCTCATGGAAAGTCCCTAAACTTTCATCCATATTGCAAATTAGTCCCCTCATTAGCTAGCTTAAGCTTTGAGGGTTCCAAAAGTACAAAAATTATCAAGAAAAGCCCCTAGAATCACTTACTTGCAAGAGATTTGTGCTGTTGAAAATTAGAAGTCCAAGAGCCCTTATTTCCTCTCAATATTCGGTGGAGAAGAAGCATGAATAGTGAAAGATGACATCTTTTTCATTTAGCTTATTTTATTCATTTTTTTATCACATACTTTCACCAAAATTTGACCAAAATTTAATGCTCTTGTCTCCCTTGTTTCCTACGGCCGACCAACACACTTTTAATGGCCTAATTGCACTTTAAGGACCTCCAATTTAATATTATATGACTATTAGACACCTCTACCTTGTATAATAGAATTTTTGCACTTTATGCGATTTAGTCTTTTTTCACAATTAAGCATACAATTGCTAAAATTAAAGCACCAACCTTTTCATGCATTCTTATAAACATGCTATAACACATAAAATAATATCAAAATAATTTTCTTCAACCTTAGATTAGTGGTCCCGAAACCACTATTCTGACCAGCCCCAAAATCGACCTGTTACAACTCTCCCCCTTTAGAGATTTTCGTCCTCGAAAATCTTATCGGTAATAAGGTTTGGGTATTGTTCTCTCATGGATTCTTCTGGTTCCCATGTAGCCTCTTCCACACCGTGTTTTTTCCATAACACTTTCACTAAGGCTATGCACTTATTTCTTAGCTGTTTAATCTCTCGGGCCAAAATCTTGATTAGTTCCTCTTCATAAGTCAAGTCCAATCATATCTCAATTTCTGTTGGAGGGATCATATGCGAAGGATCGGAACAATATCGCCGCAACATCGACATATGGAACACGTTATGTATTCTTTCTAACTCTACCGGAAAAGCCAAGCGGTATGCTACTGGCCCAATCCTTTCAATAACCTCATATGGCCCTATGAATCGTGGACTCAATTTGTCCTCTCGACCAAATCTCAATATTTTCTTCCACGGGGATACTTTTAGAAATGCTTTGTCATCCACTTGAACCTCGGTTTTTTTTTTTAAATCTGCGTATGACTTTTGTCGATCCGAAGCAGCTTTCAGACTATCACGGATCACATTCACTTTCTCGTCGGTCTCTTTAACTAGATCAACCCTGTGAATTTGTTTCTAACTAAGCTCGGTCCAATAAAAGGGAGTCCTACACTTGCGACCATATAAATCTTCTTATGGTGTCATCCGTATACTCGACTGATAACTGTTGTTATAGGTAAACTCAACTAAAGGTAGATATATTTCCCAACTACATTCGAACTCTAACACACAGCATAGGAGCATATCCTCTAGAGCTTGAATCACTCTTTTAGATTGGCCATCAGTTTGAGGATGGAATTCTGTACTAAAATTCAATCTCGTATCCAAGGCTTCTTGTAATTTCTTCCAAAACCTCTATCCAAGATAATAGATATAGGCACCCCATGCAATTTCACCACCTCAGCAATATACAACTCAGCCAACTTATCAAGTGAATAATCCACACACACCAGTATAAAGTGAGCCAACTTCGTTAATCTATCTACATTAACCCATACAACATTTTTCTTTCTCGGAGTCATAGGTAACCCCGTAATAAAATCCATGGTGTTTCGATCCCATTTCCACTCAGGAACCAACACTGGTTGAAGCAATCTCGAAGGTACTTGATTCTCGGCTTTCACTTATTGACAGATCAAACATTTTATAACAAACTCAAAGATGTCTATTTTCATAACCAATACAATTTCTTCAAATCATTATACATTTTTGTACAGCCGGATGTACTGACAAGCAACCACTGTGTGCTTCATGTAAAATTTTTCGGATCAAGTCATCATCTTTAGGTACACAAACCCAATCATGAAACATTAGACAATAATCTGAACTCATTCGAAAATCAGAGTCATTTCTTGACTCGCACTGAGCTTTCTTAGCTTGCATCTCACTATCATTCTTTTGAGCTTCACATATCTGCTAAATAAATAACGGTCTAGCACTCAATTCAGCCAATATAGCACCATCATCAGACAATGCTAAGCTCGTACTCATAGCTCTTAAAGGATATAGGGATTTTCTGCTCAAGGCATCCGCAACCACATTCGCTTTCCCCGGATGATAATCGATTACTAACTCATAATCCTTTAATAATTCAAGCCATCACTGTTGTCATAAATTCAAATCCTTTTGGTCCATCAAGTACTTCAAAATCTTGTGATCAGTTAAGATTCGACACTTCTCATCATATAAATAATGACGCTAAATCTTCAAAGTAAAGACGATCGCAACCAACTCCAAATCATGAGTCGGATAGTTTTTCTCATGCGATTTTAGTTGTCTCGAGGCGTAAGCTACTACCTTACCCTCTTGCATCAACACACAGCCTAGGTCATTTAATGACGCATCACTATAGACAACAAACTCTTTTCCTGATTCAGGTTGTACTAAAATCGGTGCCTTAGTCAATAATGCTTTCAATCTCTCAAAACTTTGTTGGCATTTCTCAGTCCATTCAAACTTAACATCTTTGTGCAACAGTTTTATCATCAGGGTAAAAATCATGGAGAACCCCTTTACGAACCGTCTGTAGTACTGTAACAGCCCGGTTTTAGGGCTATCTAGAATAGTGGTTTCGAGACCACTAACCTGAGGTTGAGGAAATGTTATTTTCATATTATTTCATATGTTGTAGCATGATTATATGGATGCATGAAAATTTTGGTGCTTTAATTTTAACAATTGTATGTGTAATTGTGAAAAAGGACTAAATCGCATAAAGTGCGAAAGTTCTATTTTACAAGGTAGAGGTACCTAATAGCTATAGAATGTTAAAATGGAGGTCTTTAAAGTTAAATTATGACAATAGAGGAGTGTTGGTCAGCCATATGGTATAGGGAGACAAGAGCATTTAATTTTTGGTCAAAATTGGGTAAATTAGGTGAGAAAAGATGAATAAAATATGGTAAAAAGAAAAACTATCATCTTTCACTGTTCACTCTTCATCTTCACCAAATATTTCATGCTTAGAGGGGTTTTAAAAGCTTAAAAATTTTAGAAACTCATCTTTTCTACAAGTAAGTGATTTTGGTGGTGTTATTTAATAATTTTTATACTTTAGGAGTCCTCAAAACTTAATCTAGCTAATGAGAGGACTAATTTGTGATATGGTTGAAAGTCTAGGGACTTGCCATGAGAATTTTTATATTGTTAGCTGAGTTTTTATGAAAGAAAATGAATGTTAAGGAGATGACAAACAACTTTTGTGAAAGGTGTTATCATGAAAACACCTAATTAGGACTTGAATGCAAAGAATGAATTTGTGTCATAAATGTATGAAATAGATGGAATTGTGACTAGTTGTAAGAGAAATAAATATTCAGCAGGGCTTGTCTAGTGAGAAAATGTGATGAAAAAATGATTTACGAGCCTAGGGGCAAAATTGTAATTTTGCTATAATACAAGGGCAAAATGGTCATTTTTGCCTAAGTGTAGATTTTGATGCATTATGATCATAGAATGATCTAAATGAGTGAACTTTATTGTTATAGATTGAGAAGAGTGTGGAATTAACCTTGACCGGAGAAAAGGTAAGGTTTTAGATTAAACCGCAAATTGAAACGTTTTGCACCAAGGTAAGTTTTTGTGTAAACAATGCTTTATATTTATATATATATATATATATATATATATATATACATTGTTGTTGCTAATTAGTGCATGGAACAATTGAGAACATGTATGATTCAAGTGGATTGAATGTGGTAGTTATTGAATAGTTTTCGTATGAATGATGAAATAGATATGTAAATGTGTAATATCAATACTTGACGATGGGCTAAGTGCGGTACCACCTTAATACTTAATTACGATGGGCTGTGTGCGATGCCATCATCTATTTATCATTTGGTGGGCTATTTAGGATACCACCGTAACTATCCTTTTGGTGGGCTATGTGCGGTACCACCCTAATAAAGACTGATGGTGGGCTAAGTACGAAACCACCGAGTGATTGAATTATGAATGGTTGATTAAGAAATTGTGATGTGTTGTAATATGTGATATTGTGGTGCTAAGTGCAAGGAAGCATTAGCTTGTGATATGGTTAGAAGGTGGTAAGGAAACAAATGAGTAAGCATGATTATGAATGTGGATTGTTCTTGTTTTGTATGTAATGCTATATATTATTTAGCACATAATATAATGTTATTTGTTTACATGTAAACTTACTAAGCTCAAAGCTTACTCCCATTTTCTTTTCCCTTGTCTTATAGAGTTAAAGAGCCGAGTCGTGATACGAAGATAATTGGAAGATTGCCCACACTATCAGCTCACCTCGGTATATCTAGACTTAGAACATTTGAGTATGGCATGTATAGGGGCTGGACTAAGTATATTGTTTTGGTATTTTGGCCAAGAGTATGTTGCCCCTTTTGTTGAGGAACTCTTGTATATATAGCCATAGTTGTTGGCTTTTTGTTATATATATGAAAATATGAAGTTATTCATGGAAGTTTACATTGTAAAATATGAGTTGTTTAGTGACATGTTGAATGGATTCATGTTTTGTGAGCTAGAGGGATGAAAAGAGCTTGGAAAATAGCCTTGTTCTTGTCCACACGGGTAGGCACATAGGCTTGTGTCTAGGCCGTGTGTGACACACAGTCAGTCCCATGGGTGTGTGACTTGACCGTGTGCCCTCTGCATGTTGGTGTTGTAAGCCAGTGTCGACTATGGGCTAGCCACACGGGCGTGTGCCTAGGTCGTGTGACCTTTATAAGGATGCTGACGTCACAAACAGAATACCGAAGTTTTTACACATGAGCAAGGACACGGGCGTGTCTAGGCCGTGTGGAGCATACATGCCAAGCACATGAGCTTGTGTCCGGCCATGTGAAAACACCTGTAGGTTTGAAATGAAAATAAATCCTACAAGGGGTAGGGACATGGGCATGTGTGACCACACGACCTGCCCACACGGTGTGTCCCATTTTACATGGGCGTGTGGCCCCTGTTTAGGTGAAAAATTTTTAAGATCGTAAAATTTTTCGGTTGGGTTTCGAAACCCCTCATAAGTATGTTTAAGGCCTCGTAGGTCCTTAATGAGGCTGTTGTGATGACGATAGAGATATGTCAAGTGGGGACTGAAAGTTTATAGACTAAAGCTGTTGATTAAGTACGGTAATGACTCGTGCTCGGTTCCAGCTTAGGATACGGGTAAGGGGTGTTATATTTAGTTGTATCAGAGCTATGGTTTAGTCGGTTCTCAAACTACAGTAGTGTATATAGGAGTCTAGCTATACATGCCATAAGTGTATAATGATAGTGTGGTGGTTTCTTACAATTTTATACTTTGTTTTATATAGTAAATGAATCCCGATCAAGTGGCTGCTGATGACACAGTTAGTAATGCGTCGGCTCCCGCGCAAGGGACCGCGCCTGTTCAGAGTGGACCTGAGACTGGGGGTTAAGGGGAAGAAGCTCAGAAAGCCTTTCTTCAATTGATGAGTAACTGGTACATGGAGTATGTGCGAGCAAATCCTACTGCTCAACCTCCTCCACCCCCTCCTTTACCTCAGCCAGTTCCTGTGGCTCCCCAAGGTATAGAATTAGTGAGGACAACCAAGCCCCTGATAGACAAAATTCGAAAGCAAGGGGCTGAGGAGTTTAGAGCTAATATAGATGATGAACTTGAGAGGGCGGAGTTCTAGCTTGAGAACTCGATGAGAGTATTTGATGAACTCTCCTGTACACCAAGGAGAGCTTAAAATGTGCCTTGTCCTTGTTGAGAGACTCGGTATACCATTGGTGGAAAACATTGACGTTAGTGATTCCGAAGGAGAGAGTGATGTGGGATTTCTTTTTGGAAGAGTTTCGAAAGAAGTATATAAGTCAGAGGTTTGTGGACCAAAAACAGAAAGAATTTCTTGAGTTAAAATAAGGAAAAATGACTGTGGCGGAACATGTGCGCGAATTTGTTAGGCTCAACAAGTACGCGCAAGAATGCGTGTCTACAGAAGCCATTTTATGCAATAGGTTTGAAGATGGGCTGAATGAGGATATTAGACTTCTAGTTGGAATCTTGGAATTAAAGGAGTTTGTACTATTGGTTGATAGGGAAAGTATGGCCGATGAATTGAGCAAGGAAAAAGAAAAATGCTGTGAGTGAGGCCCAGACGCAAGAAAACGGCCGATGAGTAAATCGTACCAAGCTCAATCAAAAAGGTCCAAAGAGATGAACCCTCGGATGACTGCCTCGGGTGGATATTTACAAAGAGAGCGAGGTAACACATACTTAGGTACGAGAGTTCAAGCCACTTTGATGGCAAGTGTGGACAATCCAAAGTCTAAACCGGAGTGTCCAAATTGTGGAAGACAACACACAGGGGAATAATAGAAACTGTTACAAATGTAGTTCACCTGATCATTTCATTCGAAATTGTCTTGAGAGGGATGACAAGGAAAGGAAGCAAGAGATAAGATCAAGCAATGTATCTTCATGGGGTAGGCCACAAAAGAACCCGAGGAGTGGGACTAGTGGTAGAGGTGTGTCACGAGACTCTGTTGTGATACCGGAGAGTCAGACACTTGCAAGGACCTATGCCATTCGCGTTCGCGAAGAGGCATCATCTCCAAATGTGATAACGGTTACTTTTTCTCTTCATGAAACCTCTATTATTGCTTTGATTGATCCGGGGTCTACCCATTCTTACATTTGCATGAGATTGGCATCTAGTTTGAGTATGATTGTTGAGTCTACAGAATTTGTGGTAAAGGTGTCAAACCCATTAGGTAAACATGTGTTAGTTGACAAGGTGTGTAGGAATTGTCCTTTGATAATTACGGGTCATTGTTTTCCGGCAAACCTTATGTTGTTGCCTTTTGATAAATTTGATTTGATTCTTGGTATGGATTGGTTGACTAACCATAGTGTTTTAGTGAACTGTGGTAATAAATTTATTGAATTGAAATGTGAAAATGGAGATGTTATTCGGGTTGAATCAGGTGGGTCAGATAGTTTACCGGTGATGATCTCTTCCTTGGTGGCTGAGAAATATTTGAGAAAAGGATGCGAGTCCTATCTCGCTTTTGTACTAAATACTCAAGAGTCTGAAGTAAAGATTGAAATAGTGCCGGTGGTATGTGAGTATCTGGATGTATTCCCGGAAGAGTTACCCGGATTGCCTCCAGTTAGAGAGGTCGAGTTTGGAATTGAGTTAGTCTTGGGAATGACACTTATTTCGATTGCTCTATATAGGATGGTGCCATTAGAGTTGAAAGAACTGAAGGTTCAGTTGCAAGAGTTGACGGATAAGGGTTTTGCAAGATCGAGCTATTCATTGTAAGGTGCTCCGGTGCTTTTTGTGAAGAAAAAGGATGGGTCGATGAGATTGTGCATAGATACAGACAATTCAACAAGGTGACGGTGAAAAATAAGTATCCTTTACCAAGGATAAATGATCTATTTGATTAACTAAAGGGAGCTACGATGTTCTCCAAGATAGACTTGAGGTCTGGCTATTACTAGTTGAGGGTTAAGGAGCAAAATGTGCCGAAAACTGCATTTCGGACGAGGTATGGCCATTATGAGTTTCTGGTCATGTCGTTCGGTTTAACGAATGCTCCTACAATTTTTATGGATTTAATGAACCGTGTCTTCCGACCGTATTTGGACAAGTTTGTAGTTGTCTTTATTGACGACATACTGATTCTTCCAGGAATGAGAATGAGCATACAGAGCATTTGAGGATTGTCTTGTAGACTCTAAGAGACAAGCAGTTGTATGCTAAATTTAGCAAGAGTGAGTTTTGGCTCTGAGAGGTCGGATTCCTAGGATACATCGTGTCGGGTGGTGGTATTAGAGTTGACCTCAGTAAGATCTCAGCTATTGTGGAGTGGAAACCGCCAACAAATGTGTCAGAAGTCAGAAGCTTTTCGGGTTTAGTAGGGTACTACAAACGGTTTGTGAAAGGATTCGCCATAATTGCTACCCCGATGACGAAATTGTTGCACAGAGATATTAAGTTTGAATTGACTGAGAAATGTCAACAGAGTTTTAAGAGATTGAAAACATTGTTGACTGAGGCGTCAGTTTTGGTTCAACCAGAATCGGGGAAAGAGTTTGTGGTCTATAGTGACGCGTTGTTAAATGGTCTCAGTTCCGTGTTGATGCAAGAGGGTAAATTAGTCGTTTATGCCTCGAGGCAGCTAAAACTGCACGAGAAGAATTATCCGACTCATGATTTGGAGTTGGCTGCGATTGTTTTCGCATTAAAGATTTGGCGACATTATTTATATAGTGAGAAGTGCCAAATCTTCACGGATCATAAGAGTTTGAAGTACTTGATGGATCAAAAGGATTTGGATTTGCGACAATGGCGGTGGCTTGAATTATTGAAAGACTATGAGCTAGTAATCGATTACCATCTGGGGAAACCGAATGTGGTTGCGGATGCCTTGAGTAGGAAATCCCTGTATGCTTTGAAAGCTATGAGCACGAGCTTAGCATTGCTTGGTTATGGTACTATATTGGCTGAGTTGAGGGCTAGGCCGCTATTTATTCAATAGATATGTGAGGCTCAGAAGAATGATGATAAGATGCAAGCTAAGAAAGCTAAGTGTGAATCAGGAAATGATTCTGCATTTCGAGTGAGTTTGGATGGTTGTTTAATGTTCCATGATAGGATTTTTGTACCTAAGAATGGTGAGTTGATTTGGAAGATATTGAATGAAGCACATAATGATTATTTGTCAGTACATCCGGGCAGTATGAAAATGTACAATGATCTGAAGAAATTTTATTGGTGGCCGGGTATGAAAGGAGACATCTCTAAGTTTGTGACGAGATGTCTGATTTGTCAACTAGTGAAAGCTGAGCATCAAGTACCTTCGGGATTGCTTTAGCCAGTGATGATTCCCGAGTGGAAGTGGGATCGGATCACCATGGATTTTGTGACAGGGTTGCTTATGACTCCGAAAAAGAAAGATGCCTTGTGGGTTGTTGTTGATAGACTAACGACGTCGACTCACTTTATACCGGTGCGTGTTGATTGTTTACTGGATAAATTGGCTGAGTTATATATTGCTAAGGTGGTGAAATTACATGAAGTGCATGTATCTATTATCTCGGATAGAGATCTGAGATTCACTTCGAGGTTTTGGAAGAAGTTGCAGGAAGCCTTGGGTATAAGGTTAAATTTTAGTACTCCATTCCATCCTCAAACTGATGGCCAATCTGAAAGAGTATTTCAAGTTATTGAGGATATGCTCCGATGTTGTGTATTAGAATTTCAAGGTAGTTGGGAAAGATACCTACCTTTAGTCGAATTTGCATACAACAACAGTTATCGGTCGAGTATATGGATGGCACCGTATGAAGCCTTGTATGGTCGTAAGTGTCAGACTCCCTTCTATTGGACCGAGCTTAGTGAGAAGTAAATTCATGGGGTTGATTTAGTTAAAGAGACTGAGGAGAAAGTGAAAGTGATCAGGGATTGTCTGAAGGCTACTTCGGATCACAAAAGTTATACGCGAATTTGAAAAGAAAAGAAATTGAGTTTCAAGTGGGCGACAAAGTATTTCTGAAAGTGTCCCCGTGGAAGAAAATATTGAGATTTGGTCGAAGGGGGATATTGAGTCCGTGATTCATAGGGTCGTATGAGATTATCGAAAGGATTGGGCGAGTGGCATATCAGTTGGCTTTGCTGGTAGAGTTAGAGAAAATACACAATGTGTTCCATGTATCGATTTTAAGGCATTATCGCTCTGATCCTTCGCATGTGATTCCTCCAGCAGAAATTGAGATACGACTGGATATGACATATGAGGAGGAGCCGATTAAGATTTTGGCTTGAGGGGTGAAACAGTTGAGGAATAAGGATATAACCTTAGTAAAAGTGTTATGGAAAAAAACACGGTGTAGAAGAGGCTACGTGGGAACCGGAAGAAGCCATGAGAGAGCAATATCCAAACCTTTTACCTGTAAGATTTTCGAGGGCGAAAATCTCTAAAGGAGGGGAGAGTTGTAACAACCCGATTTTGGGGCTATTTCGAATAGTGGTTTCGAGACCACTAACCCAAGTTTGAGGAAAAATTATTTTCATATTATTTCATGTGTTGTAGCATGATTATATGGATGCATGAAAATTTTGGTGCTTTAATTTTAACAATTGTACGTGTAATTGTGAAAAAGGACTAAATCGCATAAAGTGCGAAAGTTCTATTCTACAAGGTAAAGGTACCTAATAGCTATAGAATGTTAAAATGGAGGTATTTAAAGTGAAATTAGGCCAATAGAGGAGTGTTGGTCAGCCATATGGTATAGGGAGACAAGAGCATTTAAATTTTGGTCAAAATTGGGTGAATTAGGTGAGAAAAGATAAATAAAATATGGTAAAAAGAAAAACTATCATATTTCACTATTCACTCTTCATATCCACCAAAAATTTCATGCTTATAGGGGCTTTGAAAGCTTGAAAATTTCAGCAACTCATCTTCTCTAAAAGTAAGTGATTTTGGTGGTGTTATTTGATAATTTTTGTACTTTAGGAGTCCTCAAAGCTTAATCTAGCTAATGAGAGGACTAATTTGTGATATGGTTGAAAGTCTAGGGACTTGCCATGAGAATGGTTATGTTGTTAGCTGAGTTTTTATGGAAGAAAATGAATGTTAGGGAGATGAGAAACAACTTTTGTGAAAGATGTTAGCATGAAATCACCTAATTAGGACTTGAATGCAAATAGTGATTTTGTGTCATAAATGTATGAAATAGATGGAATTGTGAGTAGTTGTACAAGAAATAAATGTTCAACAAGGCTTTTCTAATGAGAAAATGTGATGAAAAAAAAAATGATTTACGAGCCTAGGGGCAAAATCATAATTTTTTCATAATACAAGGGCAAAATGGTCATTTTTGCTTAAGTGTAGATTTTGATGCATTATAATCATAGAATGATCTAAATGAGTGAATTTTATTGTTATAGATTGAGAAGAGTGCGGAATTAACCTTGACCAGGGAAAAGGCAAGGTTACGGATTAAACCGCAAATTGAAACGTTTTGCACCGATGTAAATTTATGTGTAAACGATACTTTTTATATATACACATTGTTGTTGCTAATTAGTGCATGACACAATTGAGAACATGTATGATTCAAGTGGATTGAAAGTGGTAGTTATTAACTAGTTTTCGTATGAATGATGAAATAGATATGTAAATGTGTAATATCAATACTTGACGGTGGGTTAAGTGTGATACCAATTTAATGCTTAATTACGGTGGGCTGTGTGCGATGCCATCGTCTATTTATCATTTTGTAATATAAACGATGGTATAAACGATGGTATCGCATACCAAATGATAATTAATAAGGTGGCATCCCACCAAATGATAATATAAACAATGGTATCGCACACAGCCCATCGTGAATAAGTAATAAGGTGGTATCGCACACAACCCACCAAAAAGGATGATTATGGTGGTATCGCACACAGCCTACCAATTAATCATTACGGATATTTTTCCGCATTTACGTATCTATTTTGAGGTTCATACGGGATCTACTCACCATCTATCAATTTTGATCAATCTCAATCATAATCGTTCTCATTTATACAGTGCACCAATAAGTAATAACATGTATTAAAGATGTATCATTTACACATAAACTTACCTCGGTGCAAAATATATTAGTCGACGATTTAGTCCGTAACCTTGCCTTTTCCTCGGTCAAGGTTATTTCCACACACTTCTTGATCTATAATAATAAAAGTTACTCATTCAATCACTTTATAATTCATGATACATCAAAAAGTTCTACTAAGGCAAAAATGACCATTTTGCCCTTATACTTTAGCAAAATTACTATTTTGCCTCTAGGCTCGTAAATCATTTTTCATTACATTTTCTCATTAACCATGCCTAGCTGAACATTTATTTCTCTTACAACAACTCATAAAACCAATTATTTCATGCATCTATTGCTAAATTACAACTTTTACAACTAAGTCCATTTTAGGTGTTTTCATGGTAACACCTTTCACAAAGTTGTTCCTTAGCTCACTAACATTCATTTTCTTCCATAAAAACTCAGCAAACAACATGAATACTCTAGTGGAAAGTCCCTAAACTTTCAACCATATTGCAAATTAGTCCCCTTATTAGCTAGCTTAAGCTTTGGGGGTTCCAAAAGTACAAAAATTATCAAGAAAAGCCCCTAGAATCACTTACTTGCAAGAGATTTGTGTTGCTGAAAATTTGAACTCCAAGAACCCTTATTTCCTCTCATTTTTCATTGGAGAAGAAGCATGAATAGTGAAAGATGATATCTTTTTCATTTAGCTTATTTTATTCATTTTTTTTATCACCTACTTTCACCAAATTTTGACCAAAATTTAATGCTCTTGTCTCCCTTGTTTCCTATGGATGACCAACACACATTTAATGGCCTAACTTCACTTTAAGGACCTCCAATTTAATATTCTATGGCTACTAGGCACCTCTAACTTGTATAATAGAACTTTCGCACTTTATGCGATTTAGTCCTTTTTCACAATTAAGCATACAATTGCTAAAATTAAAGTACCAAACTTTTCATGCATCCTTATAAACATGCTATAACACATAAAATAATATCAAAATAATTTTATTCAACCTCGAATTAGTGGTCTCAAAACCACTATTCTGATTAGCCCCAAAATGGGGTTGTTACATAATACCTCTTAAAATGTGGAAGGGATTCTGCTGTCACCCTTTGAACATCCATTTTTATTGTGCTTCCTGTCATTTTTGACCTTAACTCATAAGCATAGGCCCATAGCAAGCCAAATTCCTCCTTATGATTCCTAGCCATTTTCTCATTCACTATTTTCTTCGCTCTATAACAACAGTCATTAGTCACATTTACATGCATCTCAGAAGCACATCTTCTTTGAAATTTCCCTCAGCTTCATCTTAGGATGATCTTTGATAGTTGCTTCAAGATGTTGGGCAATCATAGCAGCAGTCACCATTTTGTTCTTAAAACTAACCAAATAATGGTGCTCATCCTAAAACGTCTTTATTTGCAAGCATTTAGCAATATGACTGTAGCTAGCCCTAATTCTTCATGGACAGTTAGGGGAAGCAATGCACCATACAACAACCCTTTTGGTTCATTCTTAATAAACTTTAGTCGACTTCTACATTCTTTGGAGTACTTTCGAATTGCATTCTTAAATTGTTTTCCATCCTTAAACAGCATTCCCAGACTAAATTTTAACTTATCATTGTATAAGGGAAACTTGCTCCTCTTTCTCTCACCATCTTCATGTTCTTTATCTTCATCAGACTCAACCAACTTCCATGTTCATCTGAGTCGCATACCTCAGTCTCATTTCTATACTCCTTTTCTCTAATATGTGTAGCAGCAACATTATCCAGTCCATCTGATGTTGCAAAATCACCAGCATATTCATCAGTAACATTATCCACTCCATCTGATGTTGTAAAATCACCAACATATTCATCATCAACATTATCCACTCCATCTGATGTCGCAAAATCACTAGCATATTCATTAACAGCAACTTCACTATCATTATCCTCTCCAACAGTAGACCCTAAACTAATATGTCCACCACTTTCCATACTAACATCCTCATCTACCTCAATACCAATAGCAGACACACCCTCTCCATTAACTTGTATCTCTCCTACATCACCCTCCCCACCAGATTCTACCTTTTCTAGATCACCTTCACCATCAGATTCTACCCCTTCATCATCACCCACCCCATGAACTTCTACCCCTGTAACACCCCAAACCCGGCCCACGCGTTATGACCGTATCTGACATGTCACATGAGAAAAACATGTTATATCCTTTTCATTCGTACTAAAATATTTGATAAAATACTACTAACCTCGAAGATTGATTGATAAATCGATAAGTTTGAACTAGAGATTTTATAAACCGTGACTTTTGAAAATATTATTTGATAATTCGAGAGAAAATTTCTGAGTTAAACTATTCGTAGAAGTTTGTTAATCTATTTTGGAAAATCTTTAATTAAGTTTTTAGAAAAAAATCCCATTTAAAGTAATTTAAGAAAAATAATAAGTTTTCCAAACATAAAGCAAAAATTAAATATTTTAGAGGCCTTATTACAACATAAAAACCCAAAATAGTAAAGTAAACGGGAATAGAAATCAAAAGTTCAAAATAAAACACCATTCTGAAGTATGGCCTCCACCGAGTCATCCATGGCCCAAATCCACGTTACTGAGCATTACCTGCAAGGGTTTAAGGAAAAAAAAAGGTGAGTTACTAGAACTCAGTGTATAATCTCTTTACTGTTGTCCACTGGGCTTGAACCCGTATTGCAATATCTTGGGCCTAAGCCCATTTACATAACAATGTATAAATAATATAAATGTATGCAACCCAACCCATCCTAATAATCCATCCGCTACACACCACTCGTACCATCCCATCACACCTGTGGGGATCAAGTCAAACCACCCCGCCAAACAAACCAATCGCAGGCAAGTTGCCATTTATAACATATTTTGATTGTGGCCAAGCCACCAGAATCATAGTGAAACATAATAAAAAAACATTTTTGTGGCAAAGCCACCGGGCTACACTTCTCTTCAACATTTTTCCCATCCCATGCAAAATTATGTAAATGCAACATACACAATAAAGCATAATATTTACAAATATAAACAACAATCATTAATCTAGAGATTTGTTACGATAAATCGGCCCATTATAACACTTTATAATTCGGCCCACTAAGGCATTCTTGCAATTCAGCCCATAGGGGCATTTTCGTAATTCGATCCGTAGGGGCATTTTCGTAATTCGGCCCATAAAGGCATTTTCGTAAATCTCCCAGTTTTAATACTGATTTTGAAAAATCTATCGAAATAATGTAATTTAGGCCAATTTCCCGATTTTAGCCATATTATGATTTTAATCATAAAAATAATAACGATCTATTTTTAATATGATATCGAATCTTAAAATCTACGGAATAACGGTGTGAGATTACACACCTGATTACGGTAAGGATTAAACCGTCTTGATCGTCAGCACCTATGACAACATAACACTCGATTAATCTAACGGACGAGATTTTTATTAATCCAAAACTAAACCAAGCGATCTATAATACTTACTCTCAAAATCGTGAACGACCACGATTTGTCGATTCTCACCGGATGATGGTCCACAACCCGATGGAAAATCCCAAACCGCCGATACTGCCCTTCGCTCGAACTTAGGAGTAGGAATCACAAATCCGCTCTTTTTGTGTTCTCCAATCGCTTTCCCTTTCAAATCGGTACCACTAGCCTCCATTGGAGAAAATCTTAGTCAAAACGATATTACGATATGTATCGATTGTCTAAGGAAAAAGGGTTCGGCTTACCACTATCTTCGTAGAATCAATGAGTGAATAATAACGGGCGGTTTAGTCCCTAAAACAACCGATTAGACAAATCTATCATTCCATTTTAATAGAATAAACAAATATTGAGAGATATCGAGATGAACTTTAAAGAAATCGTTTACCTTGACAATAGTAGATCCAACTTTCACCGATTGAACTTATGGCTAGAATTGAATCGTCAATGATGTGGGATTCGGCCACCCACTATAACACTACAAAAAATTATTGGCCACAACCTGAGAGTGATGGAGAGAGTGATGTTTCGATAAAGAAACAAGGTAGAATAGCCGAATAATGATGAACACACATATTCGGCTAGAAAGAAAAAGAAAAAGAAAATGAAAAGAGGGATATAAGGTCACTTACCGATTCGGTCAAGAAGAGATTGTCCAACACGAAAAGAAAAGAAAAAATGAAGAGATAGGGTGATAATAGGTTCGGCTATGGAGAGAAAATGGGAAAAAAAGTTTGATCACAAGATAATGTCAATTTAGGAAAAGAGAAAAGGTTGATGAAAGGATTAAAAGAAAAGATTGGATGGAGGAAGAGTGCCTTGGTAGTTTCGGCTATCAAAATAAAATGGGCAAGAGTTGGTTGAGGGTTACGGCAAAGCAAGGGAGAAAAAGGAACAATTTTGGACTAGGAAGTTTCGGCCAAAGCAAGGGGAATGTTTCGGCAAGACAAAGAAAAATGAACAATTTTTGGTCTTGAGTGATTCGGCAAGAAAGGAAAAAGGTTTGGAAAAAAAACTCAAAGTGTTCAAACAAAAGAAAAATACCACTCAAGCACTAAAACTAGCAAAATGGCTTGCAAAATTTGGCACTCCCTCCCCCTAACAAAATCATGTGTAACTCTTTCCAAAAGGATAGATGTTGTCCATAAACTTCTTTCCAAAACATTTTCCCTAAAACCGGCCAACATATCCCCCTTCTTGCTCCTTTCTTTTACTCCTTTCCATACACTCCTCCTTACCATATTTCCTTAGCCACCTTTCCATAATTAAAAAGTCCACCTTATGAATGGATAGCTAAAAAAAATTAAATCAAAATTTTGCACTTGATGGGATTTGAACCCCTTCCCTCCATGCTCTCCACTTGATGCCATAACCTCATTGCCATATGCTTATTTATGCTAGAAAAATACATATTTATTTCCTTAAGCCTTGATGCCATTTACCTTCTCTCCTTAAAGTGCTTAAACACAAAAATTTTGCTAAGGCCCAATTCAACCCCTAGCCTTTTTAGGACCCCTAAACATGCACAATTAATATTTTTAACTAGCCTATCGCAAGAAATAATGCACCAACATAAATTTTGAATTTCAAGATGTTACAATTCTACCCCCTTAAGGAAAATTTCAGCCTCGAAATTTACCTGATTAAAAGAGATGAGGATATTGCTGTCGAATCGCGTCCTCTGGCTCCCATGTAGCTTCCTCTGATCCGTTATTACGCCATAGAACTTTGACTAATGGTACCGACTTCCTTCTCATCACTTTAACATCCCGATCTAAAATCTATACTGGCTCCTCCTCAAAAGACAAGTCAGGTCTTAACTCAACTTCCTCCACCGGTACAACATGAGATGGATCCAAACAATAACGCCTTAACATAGAGACATGGAATACACTATGTATCTGACTTAACTCTGGAGGTAACTCAAATTGATAAGCCACTGGTCCAACACACTTCAGTACACGATAAGGTCCGATGAACCTAGGGCTCAACTTTCCTTTCCGCCCAAATCTAAAGATCTTATTCCAAGGTGAAACCTTCAAAAGACCTGATCACCCACCGCAAATTCGATATTCTTACGCTTCAGATCCGCATATGATTTTTGTCTGTCTGAAGCTTCTTTTAACCGTGCCCAAATTACCTTTACTTTATCCTCCGTCTTCGAAATCAACTCAGGACCCAATAACTGTCGCTCCCCCAGCTCAGTCCAACAAGTAGGAGTACGACATCTATGACCATACAACGCCTCGTAGGGTGCCATCTGGATGCTGGATTGATAGCTATTGTTGTATGCAAACTCTGCCAACGGTAGGAAATCCTCCCAACTACCCCTGAAGTCGATCACACAGCCTCTTAACATATCTTCTAGAATCTGGATCACTCTCTCCAACTGACCATCTGTCTGCGGATGAAATGCCGTGCTGAAATTTAACCTTGTACCCAAAGCTTCATGTAAAGCCTTCCAAAACTGTGATGTAAACCTAGGGTCCCTGTCATATAATAGACTTTGGTACCCCATGTAACCTCACGATCTCTGCTACATACAACTTGGCCAACTTCTGCAGTGAATAATCTGTACGAACAGGTAGGAAATGAGCAGTCTTCGTCAACCGATCCACTATTACCCAAACAGAATCTTTCTTAGTAGGCGTTAAGGGTAACCCACTAACAAAGTGCATCGTTATCCTTTCCCATTTCCATAATGGAATTTTCACCAGTTGTAGCAACCCTGATGGCAATCGATGTTCCGCTTTAACCTGCTGATATGTTAAGCACTTACTCACGAAATCAATAACCTCCTACTTCAACCCTGGCCACCAATACTGCTCACGGAGGTCTCGGTACATTTTGTTTCCCCCAAGGTGCATAGCATATGGACTACTATGTGCCTCAAGCAGGATCATTTGTCTCAATTTCGAATCCTTGGGCATACACATTCTTCCACGGAAACACAATACTCCATCAGTATTCAATCCAAAATCCCCTATCTTACCACCTTCCACTTGCTGAGTTGAGAACCCAATGCTTCATCTATTAACTTCTTTTCCTTAATCTGGCTTATCCATGCAGGCTTCACCTAAAGTTCGGCCAACAGGCTACCATCTTCAGAAAGACTAAGATGAGCGAACATCGCTCTCAAATCTGATATCACCTTACGACTCAATGCATCCGCAACTACGTTAGCCTTTCCGGGATGATACTCAATTCAGAAGTCATAATCCTTCAATAGTTCTATCCACCTTCGTTGTCTTAAGTTCAACTCCTTCTAGGTAAGGAGGTACTTCAGACTCTTATGATCCGTATAGATAATCGACTTCTCACCGTACAGATAATGTCTCCAAATCTTCAAAGCAAACACCACTGCAGCTAACTCCAAGTCATGCATGGGATAGTTCACCTCATGCGGCCTTAATTGACGAGATACATAAGCCACCACCTTTCCACCTTGCATCAACACATATCCCAAACCCGTGTGTGAAGCATCACAATAAACAATAAACTCATTACCAGCCTCAGGTTGAATCAATAATGGTGCTTCTGTCAGAATCTTCTTCAATTTCTCAAAGCTCTCTTGCTGCTTATCTGACCACACAAACGGTATTCCCTTACGCAATAGCTTAGTTAGGGGTGCAGTAATCAACGAAAACCCCTCAACGAACCGCCTGTAATATCCAGCCAACCCTAGAAAACTCCAAATTTCGGCCACTATCTTTAGTGGCTTCCAATCCAATACAGCCTCAACTTTCCGGGGATATACTCTAATTCCTTCAGCAGACACAACATGCCCCAAAAAGGTCACTTCCTGAAGCCAAAATTCACACTTACTGAATTTGGCATACAGTTGCTTCTCCCTTAATATCTGCAATACTATCCACAGATGTGAATCATGCTCTTTTTCATTCTTCGAGTACACCAAAATATCATCTATGAACACTACCACAAACCGGTCTAGATAGGGTTGGAAGACCCGGTTCATCATGTCCATAAATGCAGCTGGTGCATTTGTCAATCCGAACGGCATCACTAAGAACTCATAATGCCCATAACGAGTTCAGAACGCAGTCTTATGAATATTAGCCTCCTTGACCTTAAGCTGGTGATATCCCGATCTCAAGTTTATCTTTGAGAACATCGAAGCTCCTCGCAGCTGATCGAACAGATCATCGATCCTTGGTAACGGATACTTATTCTTGATCGTCAGCTTATTCAATTGCCTATAATCGATGCACATACGCATCGACCCATCCTTCTTCTTAACGAATAAAACCTGCACTCCAATGGCGACACACTTGGTCGAATGAATCCGCGATCCAACAACTCCTGAATTTGAGCTTTAAGCTCCGCTAACTCCTTCGGCGCCATTCTATAAGGAGCAATGGACACCGGAGCCGTTCCTAGCAACAACTCAATGCCAAACTCTACCTCCCGATCCAGAGGCAATCCTGGAAGCTCCTCCGGAAAGATATCTGAAAACTCTTTCACCGTTCTAACGCTATCTATCGACAACTCTTTGGCATCCAAAGTACTGATGAAGGCTAAGAACGCTCCATACCCCTTACGCACCAACTTTTCTGCCTTTAAAGCAGATACCACGTTTGACAAATAGTTTCTTCTTTCACCTATCATCATCACTTCCTTATCCTCTGAAGTTCTTAGCACCATCTGTTTTGCAGCACAATCCAAGTTTGCACGGTGTTTAACCAACTAGTCCATGCCCAAAATAAGGTCGAACTCGCCGAATGGTAGTTCCATCAAGTTCGCCAGAAAAATTTCCCCCTGAATTTCTAAGGGCACATCCCTAAACAACTTATTTACTATCACCGACTGTCCTAAAGGGCGAATCACAGTTGTTTCTCCAGCAGTAGTCTCAAATCTAATGTTCAAGGTTCCAGACACAGCACAAGCAACATACGAATGGGTGGATCCAATATCTATCAAAGCAGTAACAGGTACCTCAGCTATGAAAAACGTACCGGTTATGACATCAGGTGCATCGCCATCCTCTCAATGTCTGACCGCATAGACCAACCCTGGCTGTCTCGCCTCCGCGTTACCCCTATTACCAATACCTCTACCCGGTGCACCCTAACCTCGTCCTACACCATTACCACCTCAACCTAGCCCACGGCCTCTCGGCGGCTGTTGGGTGCCTCTAGCTGGCTGCACATAATCGTTACGAACACCCTGAGTCTGAGCAGGCTGTCGAGGGCAATCTCTAAACCGATGGTCCTTGGAACCACATTTGAAACAACCATCAGTTCTCTTCCAGCATTCACCCGAGGAAAGTTTCCCACAATCTGCACATGGCTGTAACTGATTGGTAGCAGCTGATGCTCTAGCTCATGCTGGCTCCTTATTCTTGGGCCTCTTCTGAAACCCTCTAGCAGGACCTGAGTACCCCGAGTCTCTCTTGTTCCTGCCCCTATCCCTGTCTCGATTTTGCCTCTCCAAGTGTTTAACCTCTTCAGCTATATTGGCTTTCTCCACCAATGTGGCAAAATTCCTCTCCTTCTGTAGGGCTCTCAGTACCCACAATTCATCGCGGAATCCATCTTCAAAACACACACAGCGTTCGTAATCAGTTGGCACTATTCCCCGGGCATACCGACTTAGACGTAAAAATTTCGCCTTGTAGGCTGCCACATATTTACCTCCTTGATCCAGATTCAAGAATTTCTTCCTTCGGGCATCCACATAGCTAGCCCCAACATATTTTCCTTGAAATGAGGTTTTAAAGAATTCCCAGGTAATGCGATCAACTTGAGTGCCTTCTCGAACAGTAAGCCACCACTGATATGCCTCGTCTCTCAACAATGTCACAGCTTCTTTCAGTTTTTGCTCGTCGGCGCAATCCAAATTGTCCATGATCCGCTCCACCGCCTCAAGCCAGTACTCTGCTACATTTGGGGCTACACCCGAGATACCCCTAAAAACCTCAGCTCCATTCGATCTGAGTCGCTCCGATATTGACCCACGAGCTGCTGACCTAGTTCTTGCCCCAACAACACTTTCCAGAACTCGCAACATTGCTTGGGACAGAGCGTCGTCCTCTCTCATACGATCATGTGGCCCAGCTTCAGTCACAGGTGACGCAGGTGCATCCATTTCCGGCATATGTCCCGATGCCTCAGATACAACTCTAGCGCCACGGCCTCTACCACGGCCACGTCTACCGCATCCACGTCCTCTAGCGCTCATATTTGCTAATTCAATTTAACCTGATTAAGAGTCTTATGAATCAGTATGCTATTTCAGTGTTTATTAACAATATTTTATGAAGTATAGGAAGTAAAGTCGTTTTCGAAAAATGTATCCTATAGTCTCAATCTCTATAGCTTTGGAAAACGCTTTTGAACCCAAGCCACAGTCGAGTTTTGCAATCGGGCTCTGATACCATAAAATGTAACACCCCAAACCCGGCCCATGCATTATGACCGGATCTGTCATGTTACATGAGAAAAACATGTTACATCCTTTTCATTCGTACTAAAATAGGTATTGATTTGTTAAAATCAAGAAATCAAGTTTGATTTGAAATATTTGATAAAATACTACTAACCTCGAAGATTGATTGATAAATCGATAAGTTTGAACTAGAGATTTTATAAACCGTGACTTTTGAAAATATCGTTTGATAATTCGAGAGAAAATTTCCGAGTTAAAATATTCGTAGAAGTTTGTTAATCTATTTTGGAAAATCTTTAATTAAGTTTTTAGAAAAAAATCCCATTTAAAGTAATTTAAGCAAAATAATAAGTTTGTTAAACATAAAGCAAAAATAAAATATTTTAGAGGCCTTATTACAATATAAGAACCCAAAATAGTAAAGTAAACGGGAATAGAAATCTAAAGTTCAAAATAAAACACCATTTCTGAAGTATGGCCTCCACCGAGTCATCCATTGCCCAAATCCACGTTACTGAGCATTACTTGCAAGGGTTTAAGGAAAAAAAAGGGTGAGTTACTAGAACTCAGTGTATAATCTCCTTACCGTTGTCCACTGGGCTTGAACCCGTATAGCAATATCTTGGGCCTAAGCCCATTTACATAACAATGTATAAATAATATAAATGTATGCAACCCAACCCATCCTAATAATCCATCCGCTACACACCACTCGTACCATCCCATCACACCTGTGGGGATCAAGTCAACCCACCCCGCCAAACACACCAATCGCAGGCAAGTTGCCATTTATAACATATTTTGATTGTGACCAAACCACTGGAATCATAGTGAAACATAATAACAAACATTTTTGTGGCAAAGCCACCAAGCTACACTTCTCTTCAACATTTTTCCCATCTCATGCAAAATTATGTAAATGCAACATACACAATAAAGCATAATATTTACAAATATAAACAACAATCATTAATCTAGAGATTTGTTACGATAAATTGGCCCATTATAACACTTTATTAATTGGCCCACTAAGGCATTCTTGCAATTCGGCCCAAGGGGCATTTTCGTAATTCGACCGGTAGGGGTATTTTTGTAATTCGACCCATAAGGGCTTTTTCGTAAATCTCTCAATTTTAATATCGATTTTGACAAATCTATCGAAACAATGTAATTTAGGCCAATTTCTCGGTTTATGCCATATTACGATTTTAATCATAAAAATAATAACGATCTATTTTTAATATGATATCGAATCTTAAAATTTACGGAATAACGTGTGAGATTACACACCTGATTACGGTAAGGATTAAACCGTCTTGATCGTCGGCACATATGACAACATAACACTCGATTAATCTAACGGACGAGATTTTTATTAATCCAAAACTAAACCAAGCGATCTATAATACTTACTCTCAAAATCGTGAACGACCACGATTTGTCGATTCTCACCGGTTGATGGTCCACAACCTGGTGGAAAACCCCGAACCGCAGATACTGCCCTTCGCTTGAACTTAGGAGTAGGAATCGCAAATCCGCTCCTTTTGTGTTCTCCAATCGCTTTCCCTTTCAAATCGGTACCACTAGCCTCCATCAGATAAAATCTTAGTCAAAACGATATTACGATATATATCGATTGTCTAAGGAAAAAGGGTTCGGCTTACCACTATCTCCGTAGAATCAACGAGTGAATAATAACGGGCGATTTAGTCCCTAAAACAACCGATTAGACAAATCTATCATTCCGTTTTAACGGAATAAACAAATATTGAGAGATATCGAGATGAACTTTAAAGAAATCCTTTACCTTGACAATAGTAGATCCAACTTTCATCGATTGAACTTATGGCTAGAATTGAATCGTCAATGATGTGGTATTCGACCACCCACTATAACACTAGGAAAAAGTATTGGTCACAACCTGAGAGTGATGGAGAGAGTGATGTTTTGATAAAGAAACAAGGTAGAATAGCCGAATAATGATGAACACACATATTCGGCTAGAAAGAAAAAGAAAATGAAAATGAAAAGAGGGATATAAGGTCACTTACCGATTCGGTCAAGAAGAGATTGTCCAACACGAAAAGAAAAGAAAAAGTGAAGAGATATGGTGATAATAGGTTCGGCTATGGAGAGAAAATGGGCAAGAAAGTTTGATCACAAGATAATGTCAATTTAAGAAAATAGAAAAGGTTGATGAAAGGATCAAAAGAAAAGATTAGATGGAGGAAGAGTGCCTTGGTAGTTTCGGCTATGAAAAGAAAATGGGCAAGAGTTGGTTGAGGGTTACGGCAAAGCAAGGGAGAAAAATGAACAATTTTGGACTAGTAAGTTTCGGCCAAAGCAAGGGGAATGTTTCGGCAAGACGAAGAAAAATGAACAATTTTTGGTCTTGAGTGATTCGGTAAGAAATGAAAAAGGTTTGGAAAAGAAACTCAAAGTGTTCAAAGAAAAGAAAAATACCACTAAAGCACCAAAACTAGCAAAATGGTTTGCAAAATTCTGCTCTCCCTCCCCCTAACAAAACCGTGTGTAACTCTTGCCAAAAGGATAGATGTTGACCATAAACTTCTTTTCAAAACATCTTCCCTAAAACCGGCCAACATATCCTCCTTCTTGCTCCTTTCTTTTACTCCTTTCCATACACTCCTCCTTACCATATTTCCTTAGCCACCTTTCCATAATTAAAAAGTCCACCTTACCAAAAATACAACCATGGCCGACGCTATGGATGGATAGCTAAAAAAAATTAAATCAAAATTTTGCACTTGATGGGATTTGAACCCCTTCCCTCAATACTCTCCACTTAATGCCATAACCTCCTTGCCATATGCTTATTTATGCTAGCAAAATACACATTTATTTCCTTAAGCCTCGATGCCATTTACCTTCTCTCCTTAAAGTGCTTAAACACAAAAATTTTGCTTAGGCCCAATTCAACCCCGAGCCTTTTTAGGACCCCTAAACATACACAATTAATATTTTTAACTAGCCTAATGCAAGAATGTAATACCCTAGAATTAGGGGTTATGTGTTTAGTGCATAATTCAAGTGTCGATAGGTTTAATGGATGTGTGGAGGTGTTTTAGGGGTTTTGAGAACCCTAGGATGTAGGAGAAGGCTTTAGGAATTATTGAATTTTAGGTGAAGAAGGGGAAGCTAGGCTAATGAGGCCTTAAGGGAAATTTGTAAGGGATTTGTGACATAAGAACCAGTTTGGTAAAGTGGCTGCAAGGTGCCACTTAGGGCCTTGGAGAATGACGCCATATGTAAGGTGTTAGGGCCAAGGTTCGAATCGTGTGGGAAGCAAAAAGTATGGTTTTATTTTGCTTTTGGCGTCAAGGTAAGGGGGGAAGGAGTTGGACGGCAATGGGACTTTTTAATTGGATGAGAATTAAGCTTATTTATTCTTTTAATTTTCGACTAGGATATAGGATAATTTTAGTTTTTATTTTATTTATCTTGAGTGAGCAGATTAGTAGATAAAACAAGTGATAATGTGCTGGATTATTTGTTAAGGTGATAAAAAAGAAATATGAGGGATGTGATAAATGAAGATGTAGTGGCCAATTGTAGGACTCTAGAGGCTTGCATATTCAGTTTTGAGGTGTGAGGCATAAGTGCCGAAATTCTTAGTTAATGATCTTGTTTCCTCTCTTTTGTTTTTCTCTTCAAGTTTCGGTCAATTGGTGGAAGGTGAGTTGCCGAAATTTCTTCTACTTTCTCCTATTCTTCTCCTCTTTCTTTTAACACCAAATCCCTCTTTATTTCTTTGAAAGCCGAATGCCCTTGTCATTAAGAGTGATAGCCATAACTTTGCTACCATTGTTATCCATTGCCGAAATCAACTAAGCCTCACCCTCCCTCCATCTTTTTGATAAAGGCCGAACCTCAAGGCTAGTTTTTCTTCTATTCCATTAAAGCCGAATCTCTAAGGGGTTATTGACTTTTCTTTTGTAGTCTCTTCAAGCGACATAGTGGTAAGTATGATCTTCCTTAGCAATCGGTTTCTCTTCTTCTTCATTTAGTATGCTGAAATCATATAGTTAGGCCTTAGGGATGGCCGAATATGCTTTAAGTTTTATGATGTGTTTCTGTGAAGGTAGCCAATGTTAAGGAGCATCTAAGGAGTCTTTCGGGATTCGTTTCTTCAAGGTAAGGTGGTAGGTACTATTCGGCCATAAGCCTTATTGGTTATTAGAGTTAGCCGATTCTAAACTTTGCTAGACAGGGATGTCGACAACTTCAGGAACAAGCAAGTATTCGGGTTTTTAGACAAGCAAGGTAAATAGTTTGTGATATTCGGCCAAGGGGGCCATTTTCCATAGATTTGTGGTTGGGCCGATTTTAACATGTGACATATAGGGATCTCGATGTCACTTGGAGCAAGGACCGATTTCGGGATTTAGGCTAGCAAGGTAAGGGATGTCAATATTCGGCCTAAGGCTATATTTGGTATATAAGTGTGATCGATTGTTGACCATGGTTATTTAGGGACAAGTCGACAGAAGCAGGACAAGTTCGGGATTCAGATCATTCTGGTAAGAGTGTTAAATTGTAGTTTATTCAATTAAGATCTCATACATTGTTGTTTAACCGGTTGGTTCTGATTAAGTATTGTGATGGAGAAGAATACCAGTCAAAGAAGACAAGGGGTAGTCCCTATTCCTAAGTTCAAGAGGAGAGCAGTCTCTGCTGTTAGAGATTGGCCACTGGGGTGTGGACCAGCGTCAGAATAGGAAAGTAGGCAGATAGCTGTAGTATCGCCCAGTGATAGCATCGGGATCGAAAGCGTAGTTCTTCAAGTTATAAGGTGTGTAGTTAGCCTACTGTTTTTCGGGATGTATGCCATGTATGTGATATGTGTATATGTTATGAATGTGCTAACTAGTGCAGTGGAAATTGTGTTATGGATGCCCTCATGGGGTATATCGATAATCAGGTAAGTACCAAATTTGATGAAATATGGTCATTAATGTGTATACGTGATGAATGATTGATGAACATGCTCATGCATTATTATTATCATGACACTATTTTATGTTGCATGTGCATGGGTGGGATATGATTATGAATGAAGGACAGGGTGTACTTTGAGTACGTGGTTGATATAGGCTTTGTGCCATATCGTGGTTATTGATGGCTTTGTGCTCATCGTGGTTTTGATGTTAGCTTCGGCTACATCGTGGATTGACGCTGACTGAGGTCGCGTTGTGGATTATTTACGATTAAGTTCGCGTGGATGGCTTTAATTGCCAAAATGGATGTGTAGCGGTTGGAGGGTGATTTAGTAATCCCCTAGTGTGTGGTAGGCTGGGTACGGGTGTGTGTAGAGGATGGACCCTAGGCTGGGTTGGGTGCATTGTGCATAAATCTGTTTGATATGTGAAAATGGGCCAAGCCCAATATGATATGTGAATTAATGTGAAATGGGCCAAGCCCAGTATGTGAAGTGGATAAATGTGGTAAGTGGGCCAAGCCGAGTATGTGGAAACATGTGGTTAATTATATTATTATCCGATATGTGGTATGGATATGGGCCAAGCTAAAATTGTGGAATTATGTGAATAAGATGACTTATTATCTGACATGTGATGTGATAATGGGTCAAGCCCAATAAGTAAAGTCATGTGAATAAGTGCATTGATATCTGATATGTGGGTTAATATGTGGTTTATATGTGGGTGGAATTCAGTGGCCTAATTGCACACTGAGTCTGTTTGACTCACCCAAATTTTTATCAACCTTACAGGTGATGCTTGGACCGGGTTGGAATGGATACGAGGTGGCCCATGCAGAAGAAGATGTTTCTACTTGTTTTATTAAAGTATTTATTATTTTCAGTATTTTAAGTATTCAATCATTTGTAATAAGGGCCTTAAGTATTTGAAGTGTTGTTATATTTTATTTGGATTGATGATTACTTTAGAAATGATTTTATTCTTAACAATTAATGTTCTAAAATACATATATATACAAAAGTTTTAATCCGGGAATTTGTAACAACTCGACTTACTTCAGAATTTCCAAATACACAAGATTTTACAAACCACCACAAATTTTATGTTTCTACTTTAAGTCAAAATATTTTTAAACGTTTTCCGTAGTGGCATTTCTAAATTCGACCGTGGCTCGTGGGCCGGGTTTGGGGGTGTTACAAAGAAATAATGCACCAACATAAATTCTGAATTTCAGGATGTTACAACCCCTTCAACATCACCCTCCCTAGTAGTCAACAGAAAAATTTCATCTACAATTATAGGGTTATCAACCTCATGTTCAACATATAACTCAATCTCCTTAAACTTGACCCAAAAGTCCAACATAGCTATGGAAGAAGTTTCATCATAAATCACTCTTAGATTATTTTGTAACCCTACTATACCATGCTCATGAAAATAGATTAACATGATAGTGTTAAACCCTAACCCAATTTTGACTATTTTACATAATTCAAAATAAGATATTGTGTCTGGGTTCTCTTTAAGCCTAATCACTTCCCCACCTAGATATCTAACATATGGTTCCTTTACAAAGTGCCCACCCACATGCAAAATAATATAATATCCATCATCTGATGACATCTACAAAAAACAGTAACACATTGTAAGCAAAAAACATTAAAAAAACAAACAAAGTAGTAACATAAGTCTACAATTTTAACATATTTTCTTAGCAAAAACAATTTGCTTTGAATAAACAAACATTTTTCTAAGCAAAAAAATTATAAAATAAAAAAAAATTCACTACCTACATCGGGACCACTTCTTTGAATACAATACAAAACAGTAACACATGTCTACAATTTTAACATCTTTTTGCTTGGGTAACAAAAATCAACATCATTGGGATCACTGTCTCATAAAAAATCGACAAAACAAACCCTACACTCTGACACAAGAATTGCGATAATAAATCACAATTAAACATCTACAATTTTTACAACAGTTTTATCAACAACATTGGGACCACTATCGCATAAAAAATCGACAAAACAAACCCTACATTGTTGCACTAAAATTGCAATAGTAAATCACAAATAACCAACAAATTAAACCAAAATTGTAATTTATTTTCCCAAAAAACCAAATAAGAATGTACCTACCTTTCTATTTTGGGTTGCGAAAACTCTCACGATTGTTGAAACTTTTTCGTTCCTAATAGTTTTAAGGATTCAAAGATTTGATTTGTAAAAATTTTAGGAATTTCAAGAAGATTTTGAAATGCTAACGATTTAGGTATTTTAAGATTTAAGTATTTGAAGATTGTTAGGGATTCAATGAAGATTTCAAAAGTTAGGGATTTAAGGAATTTCACGATTTGGGATTTTAGAATTTGGAAAAATAGTTTCGAATTTGAGGTTTGGGGATTTAAGGTTTTTTATTTTATGATTATTAAATTTGTTTAATTTTTTACCACGTCATCAGTCAACAAGAACGCCAGGTAGACCAATTTTTTTTACTGGCTGTTGACTAACGGTAAGCTGACGGTTACAGTTTCAATTGGGTTGATGTCTGAAAACTCCGTTATGTTAGGGGCCGCTTTCAGAAAAAAATGTTAGGGGCATATATCCAAAAGCCCCAAAGGTTGAGGGTTTTTTTTTTAAATTATTCCTTTCATATTTAAATGGACTCAATTTACGTCCTAGGCAAAATTACCATTTTCCCCTATCTTTTCTAAAAATTCTGATTTTGTCCCTAAGCCCATAAAATGAAACTTGCACAAATTACTCCCTATTCCAAGCCTAGCCAAAGCCCCATTACAAAATTTTCAGCACATGTATACTTAAAATTTTAGAATTTTTCCTTCAATTTCACATGTTTACATTTTAGTCTCTAAATCATGTTTTCATCAAAAATCACTTTGTAAAAGTTGTTTATCTATCAATAATCTTTCATTTTCTATCATAAATTTCTAATTTCTAGCATAATACATTCATGAACCATTTTTATACTTTGATAACTTTTCAAATTAATCCCTCAAATAGAGAGATTAAGCTAACCAGTTTCAACAATACTAAAATTGTTAAAAACAGCACAATAAAACTTACCCAATTAAGACTTGAAAGTTGCTTTTCTCTCTTCTAGGGTTTCCATGTATTTTTAAGGTTGAAGATAACAAAATAAGATGATATTTTCTTTTTATCATCTTTTAATTAATTAAATTTTTGCTATTTCTAATTTAGTCCTTGACCATTTTCTATAATTCCATGGATGAGTCACCATGAAAAATCTACATACTTTTCTTAATGGTCTAATTACAATATAAGGACCTCTAGTTTTGAATTCCATAGCTATTTTATCCTTATACCTACAAGAATTCAACTTTCATATTTTATGCAATTTAGTCCTTCTATAAGTAGGCACTAAATCAATAAAATTTTCATGTCAAAATTTTCACATGTCATGTCTATAATATTACAGACTGTATAATAAAATAAAAATAAATCGTATTTTGGGTTGGATCTGTGGTCCTAAAACCAATGTTCTGATTTCACTGAAAATGGGCTGTTACAACTCTCCCCCTTTAGGGATTTTCGTCCTCGAAAATCTTACCAGTAAAAAGATTCGGGTATTGTTTCCTCATAGTTTCCTCCGACCCCCAGGTAGCCTCTTCTATACCGTGTCGTTGCCAAAGAACTTTTACCAAAGCTACCTTTTTATTTCTTAACTCTTTTGTTTCCCGAGCTAAGATTTTGATTGGTTCCTCTCCACATGTCATATCTGGCTGAATCTCTACCTCTGTTGGAGAGATAACATGTGAAGGGTCAGATCGATACCGTTGTAGCATAGACACATGAAAAATATTATGAATCCAATCAAGCTCTGGTGGTAAAGCTAACCGATTTGCAACAGGTCCAATTCTTTCTATAATCTCATATGGTCCAATGAACCGTGGGCTCAATTTCCCTTTACGACCAAACAAGAGAATTCTTCCAAGGTGACACTTTCAAGAATACTTTGTCACCAACCTGAAGTTCTATCTCTTTTCTTTTTAAATCAGCATAAGATTTTTGCCGATCCGAGTCTACTTTCAAACTATCTCGAATTACCTTCACTTTTTCCTCGGTCTCTCGAACCAAGTTAACTCCATGTAACTTTTTCTCACTGAGTCCTGTCCAGTATAATAGAGTTCTACATTTGCAACCATACAAGGCTTTATATGGTGCCATCTTAATACTAGACAGGTAACTGTTATTATAGGCAAATTCAACCAAACGCAAATACCTTTCCCAGTTGCCTTCAAACTCAAGGACACAACACCAAAGCATATCTTCCAAGATCTATATTACCCGTTCAAATTGACTATCTATTTGGGGATGAAATGTAGTGCTAAAGTGTAACTGAGTGCCCAGAGCTTTTTGCAATTTACTCCAGAATGAACTGATAAATATTAGTAAAGTTTTGCCCAGTTGGAAGCTTTGTTGATCAAAAGTATTGATTCCAATTCAGCCTGAATTGGGTAAGGAATTTGTTATTACATTAATGTAACATTGAATAGAACTAGATTGTGATTTGAAGAAATAAGGCAAAGTAATAGCCTATACATTCAGATAGTTAAGAACTACATGGAAAGAATTGCCCAATATATGATATAGGAGTGACATCTATTGCTTTCGAATTGCCCGATATGTGATCTAGAATTGACAGGTATTGTTTTTGTATTGGAATATGATAACATTACTTGTTTGGTGAAAAATATTGTATATTCACCAATTATAAAAGTTTATGTAACAGCTCGATTTTGGGCCTAGTCGAAACAATGGTTTTGGGACCACAAATATGAAGAGAAAAAAATATTTTTATTACATTTTTTATAGTCTAAAATTTCATGAAATGATTTCTTAAAAATTTCGTTTGAAAATTTCGACGTTTGGGCACTCAATTTAGTCAAAAGGATTAAATTGTAAAAAGTGCAAAAGTTGAGTTCTACATGTTAGAGGTGTCCAGTTGTTATGAAATTTTAAATTTGAGGTCCTTAAATGGTGATTAGACCATTGGATAATTTTTTGGACAAAAATGGATATGAAATAAGTGAAATTGATTACTTTTAAGTTAGGGGCATTTTGATCATTTAGTGATTAAATGACATAATAAACAAAATAAAAGCCAAATTTTTGTCCATCTTCAACCCATGGCCGAAACTTGCATGGAGAAACCATGGCTAGGGTTTTTCAAGCTTCCAAGCTCGATTGTATGTCCGTTCTAGCCCATTTTTAATGATTTTTACGTTTTTGAAATCCTTGTAACAAGATCTATCTATTTCTACCAATATTTTGAGATATGGTTGAAGTCTAGGGTTTTGACCCATGATGAATATGTTTGTATTTTGATGTTTAAAGGTAGATTATGCATGTTTATGGTTAGAGAAACGACTTTTACTAAGTGATTTTCGGTAAAGTTGCTAAAAAGGACTAATTTGGAAAAGTTATAAAATTTGTCATAAAAGTTTAAATTAGTGGAAATTTTGCGCTTTTTTAGTTATGAAAATGGTTCGGCTAGGCTTAAATACAAAGAAATTGAATAAAAATCATTTTACAAGCCTAGTGGAAAAGGTGTAAATATGTGAAACTTGAGGGGCAAAAATATAATTTTCTATAATATGATTTTTTGATCACATTGAATAATATGACTAATAAATAGAATAAATTTGATATTATATATCAAAGAAAATGAGGTTCTGTTTGTAAATAATGCATCATTTTTACTTACGCTTTCCTATTTTGATAAATGGTATGAATTGTGGCTGAATATTTGATGTAATTTGAAAAAATATCGACAAGTATGAAATTTCTCGGTTCAACCATAGGAATAAAAATGGATACGAGTGACATGTTCATTGGAAACCTATGTGAAATCTAAGTGAAATAAGTGATCTGGGTGTTGGTCCGTACGTTTTACCGATGGCTGAGTTTCTGGCATATGTTACAGATACTCGACAGCTTGTGTAAGCAGCACTGTGTAGTTTCGTCATAACCGACAGCTTGTGTGAGTAGACCAGAGATTGTGACTATGTGAAACAGGTGCTGGTCTTATAAGTTCTACCAGTGGCTGGGTAATCCGGCATGTGTTCCGGATACCTGACAGCTTGTGTGAGTAGCACTGAGTAGTTATGTATGACCGATAGCTTGTGTGAGCAGACTCGTGAATGTGATTAGCTTAAGAGTGAGCCTATGTGAAAAGTGTGATATGAAGTATCTTTAGCTACAAGTGTGGCACTTATGTGCAAATTTTCGTGTATCCGTTATTATTCCGATGCGTTCAACGGGAAATGACTAAGTATAAACGAATATGACTAAGTGATGAATAAGTGCAGGTATGTGTGTGTCAATTTATGAGTAATGTGCTCGATAGATGATTGAACTTTGGTAAGTTTGATATGGGGTAAGTGTTACTATGAAAGTTAATACAAAGAAATTATGAAAGAGTAAAATTTGCAATAAAACATTTTTGGGACAGCAATAGTTATGTGTTTTTGAAAAATCACCACAATTGGTGGAAATTTAATTAGAAGTTGAATAAGATATGAAATTAAAGCTTATTGAGTCTATTTTCGTATAAAAGAAACGATGTAAGTGAAAGAATTTCATATTCTAAGATATTTGAATTTTTGTAAGATAGGGTCAGAATGATTTCGGAATCCCCTATTCCAACTTTGGAAAATCACTAAAAATTGTATAAAAAATAATAATGGTTTATAACTTATATGCTTAAATTTCTCAATGAGTCTACCTTCAATAGAAACAAACGGAACATCATCTGAATTTCGTACGAAGAGATAGTTAATTTTTAGTGAAGAAGGGTTGAAACTGTTAGACATCAGAAAATGGGAGATTTTAAAGAATAAACTGTGCTTATTGGATAAACCAAAAATTCTGAAAATTTTATGATAAGAAGATATGTGAATCTAGTTTTAGGGAAAATTAGATGATCTAAATTTGGAGTTTCATAGTTCAAGATATAAATAATTGAGTGACTGTGACTTGAGTAGACAACTTGAGATGAACATGAATAAATAGTAGCACTATGTGCAATTATGATTGTATTATCTTGAGAACATATTGTGAAGATTTATAAAAGCCTGTTAATAAATCATTTATTATTTACATACCTACTTACTAAGCTATAATGCTTACCCCTTTCCTTTCCTTTTTCCTATAGTGTCACAGATGCTAGCTTGAGTTGGAGGTCCTCGGAGATTCTATCACACTAACAAGTTATTGATTGGTATTGTATCAACGATCTTCAATTATTTTTAAGTCTATGGCATGTATAGGGACTTGATTTTGTGTATATGTTATTATGAGTTGGCCTAGAATGTTGGCCTATGCTATTTGATGGTTATTGTTGTAGGCCATTTAATGTGGCCAATATTTGTTATGTTATAAGTCTATGATGATGCATTTCAAGGATGTGTATGCTTGCATGTGAATGGTTAAGTGTGTTTGTGTGTGTGATCATGCATGATGAATGTGGTTTGTAAATGGTATGTGGATGTCTTAGTGTGGATGTTTGAATGCTTAATAATACCATGTTGTGTGATGATAAATTTGTATAAATGTATAAGTGCTTTGGGGTGGCAAAGGGCTTGGTAAATAGCCTTACTTGTGGCTGCACGGGCAGTCACACGGCCATGTGCCCAGGGTGTATAAAGTCTGCACTTGATTTTCGAAATTCGGAACACCACACGGCCTAACACACTGGCATGTATCTCGGCTGTGTGAAGGGCATGGCCTTGGACACGGGCGTGTGCCCCTATTTTTCATGAAATTTTCTAATGTTTTCCAAAGTTCTCAATTTAGTCCCGGACCACTTCCAGAGTATATATTGGGCCTCGTAGGCCCTATTTAGGGACTCAAAGATAAAAATTTGAAAAATTTTAATTTGGATGAAATTTTATGACTCAGTTTAATACATTTACAAGTGTATGGTTCCGGTAATGTCTCGTACCCTATTTCGGCATCGAATACGGGTAAGGGGTGTTACAGTTTGAAGTATCTGACGTTGCTAAAAGCTCACATCTGAGTGGGTCCTAGATTCAGGATGTTCTTTCCACATGTGTCCCAATAAAGAATGGTTCTCTACATATAGTTCGGTTGAAGGTGGAGTTGTACGCATGGGAAATAATTCATCTCGTAAGGTAATTGGTATTGGTACTGTTAAAATTAGGATATACTATGGGACGATTAGGACACTCTCAGATGTCAGGTATGTACCTGATTTACGAAAGAATCTCATCTCATTGAGTATTTTAGACTTAAAAGGATGCAGAATCAACATCGAGTTGAGAGTCATTAAATTATCTCGTGGAGCTCTCGTTTTGTTAAAAGGTAAAAGAACTGACAGCCTTTATATTCTAGAAGGTTCTACAGTGATCGGTGAAATCAAACGTCCCTCGTCTGTTATAGAGTTGAAGTCCTCTCGTTTGGAGCAGAGGCAGCTTGGTCATAGGAAGGAAAAAGGTATAATCGTTTCGTTGAAGAGAGGTTCTCTTTTGGATGCAGGTTTTGAAAAGTTAGGGCACTATGTTCATGAAAATCAAACCCGGGTTAGTTTTGATTTGGTAGTGTACAAGTCGAAAGTTAGAAGTCTTTCAGTTTCTAAGCACAGATTTGACTCAGTTAATTCCCTGCATGATTCAAGATAGGCTCATGGTGGGCTTTGGAAAAGATGGCGTCGTGGAAATATGAGTCAAGGTGCAGATTTGTTAAGTATGACTCATATTTCAGTCAAACTTGAGAAATAATCTTTTAGTTAAACTCTGTTTATTTCTTTCAATCAAACATTGACTAGTTTAGATTATTTTCTTATTATTTGACATATGAATTTAGCCTATAAATAGGCTTTTTTACAACCTTAGAAAAAAACATCCATTAGATATTAGAACTCATAACACATTTAGAGAAAGCAAACTGTTATTCGTCATGTGCTCGCTCATCAGATTGACTGAGATTTCTTTCAATCTAAACTCCAAATAAAGTATGTTGGTGAACTATTGTAACACCCCAAACCAGGTCTATGAGTTAAGACAAGATTTGGTTTGTCACACAGATCGAATATCCATTAAATTCTCTAATGATTTAGGTAAAACAGTTCTACAAAACCTTTTGAAAATGAAGTTTAGTAAAAAATTAAGAAAAAAGATGTAAAATCGATGAATTAAGAAATACTAGTTTGAAATTCTATCATTTAGTATTTAATTGTCAAAAACCTTAAAGCAGTTTTTAAAGAGTCCAAAAGAATTTGAAATCAAGAATAGTTAAAGTATCTCAAATGTTTTAAAACAAAATTAAATCCATCCACACATGAAAAATCCATAAAAATATTAATAAAGGCCTTATTACATCATACCCAAAATAGTAATTAAAAGTAATCACTTAATAAAAGTTCATAGTTTATTAAACCCATATTCGCAGTATGGCCTCCACAAAGTCATCCTCGGCCCAAGCCTCCGTCAATTGCCATTACCTGAGATGGATAATTAAACAGAGTGAGTTACTCAGAACTCAGTGTATAACTCACTTACCACCTTCATTGGGCCAGGTCATCAAGATATTATTTTGGGCTTGAGCCCATTTACGGATTTAACAATATAATAAATGAAATGCATATAAAATGAAATTTCCCAACCAAACCTAATTTCCATCCGCTACACACCACCCGTACCAACCAACACACCTGTGGGGATAAGTCAACCCACCCCGCCAACACACCAATCGTAGACATAAAGCCATTTTAAATAATATTGTGGTGCACCACCGAACTAGATTGTGACAAAGTCACCGAACTAGAGGCATTAAGCCATAAAAATTTGTGGCAGAGCCACCGAACTAGATTTTTGGCAACAGGCCTTTCTTCTCTTCATCAATTATCCCAACCCATGCAAACATGTATGCATAACAATCTATATCCATATGATAATTTAACAGAAAGCCCATAATACATGTGAGTCTATATTTCAAGTTTTTATTTTGGCCCATAAGACAAAATAGCATTTAGCCCATTTAGTAATCTAGCATTTTTTCGGCCCATTTAACGATCTAGCAGTTTTTTGGCCCATTTAACGATCTAGCAGTTTTTCGGCCCATTTAACAATCTAGCAGTTTTTCGGCCCATTTAACGATCTAGCAGTTTTTCATAAATTTCACGACTTTAACTGTTTTCATGTATTTACACAAAAGTGTTAATTACTACGTATTTTCTGATTTTGCCATCTTTACGATTTTATCCCAATACTTACGGTATAGTATCTAACCCGAGATAAGTGTGAAGTTACACACCTGGTTATTGTGAGAACTAGAATTTCCCGCTCGTCGATACCTAAACGCATCACGATGAATTAGAACACTATAATTTATTTACAAATCAAATCTTAGAAATAACGATCTAGACTTTTACCCTCAAAATTTCGAACCACTTCTATTTGCGGTTTCTCCCCGATTTTTGGTTCGTTACCCGATGAAAATCCACGAACAAACAAAGGTTCGAGAGTACGAACGACTTCAAACAATTGATTATCCTCGGATGAGCGTCCACAACCCGGTGGAAAATCTCGGATTCCCAAAACAGTCCTTCGCTTAAACTTAGGGGGAATAGCGGAACCACCCCTCTTCCGAACACTATTCACCGCCCTTTTCGTCCCTATCTTGATTGTCTCTATTGACAAAAGATCATCAGTCCGACTTAATAATATATCGAAATTATGACTAATGGCTTTAAGGGTGAGATTGGCTTACCACAAATATCCTTGTTCCACAATATGTAAATCAAGCGATAACGTCCCCTAAATCGAAATCGATTAATAATCCATCTATATCAATATGATGAGTCATATGAGAATCCTTGAATAAACTCATTACCTTAACTTTTTAGATCGATTCCAACGATTCACGATGCTCATGAACACTTGAGTTTCGGCCCTCCAAAATCACACTAAAATATAACGAAAGGAAACGTTTAAGAGAATGAACGATGATTTCGATCAAAGAGATTCTCCCTATCATCATTAAGATTCGGCCAAAGCAACTAATAACCAACATAAACTAAAAAGAAACTCTTACCTATTGTCCACAGTTGAAAAAGAAATGATTGAGAAGAATACTTATGTATAATGGGAGATTCGGCTATGAATAAACAAAGAAAAGAAAAAAAAGATTCGGCAATGGAGTAAACTAACATTCGGCCATAAGAGAAAAATAATGAAGAAAGTGTTTGAATGATAAAAATGAAGAAAACGAGAGAATGGGAAGAAGGTGTTAAAATTAAGTTTTCAAAGAGAAGAAAAGAGAATGAGTTTAGGAACAATGTGTATTAGGCAATGGGGGAGGAGAAGGAAAAGAAAATGATCTTGGCTTTGGTATTTCGGCAAAAAGAGAAAAGTGTCTTAAGATGCTAAACAAAAATGTGCCCAAATGGTAACATGAAAATGAAATGGTCAAAAGAACAAGGCTTACCAAAAGCTCAAATTCGTCTAAGAGAAAAGGTTAAGAATAGAATTGCAAATTTTGCACAAAAATGCTAGGAATGACCAAAAGCTAACTCCTAATCCTAGCCAAGCTACTAACACATCCGGCCAACCCCCTTAGTCCACAATGCCATCCATGTTCATGGTCAAAATGGCCATGAAAAAGTTACCAAAACATCAACCTTGATTCAAGCCTTGCAATCCTCCATTTTCCTAAAGTTTGAGAATCCTATCCCCAAAATCAAGCAATTCCATCCCTAAAATCATGCTTGCCATAAACTTTAGTCTTCTTACCATAAATAAAAATTAGTCCATCTTATCCATGAATGATGCTTGGCCGACACATGCTAGGAAAAAGCAAAAATAAAAGCTCCCAATTTGCATTCTAGGAAATTCGAACCTCTCCCCTCAAGTCCAACTCATGGCGCCATCACCACTTTGCCAATTGCTCATCTTATGCCATCTTTTATCACTTAATTAACTTAAACTTCAAGGTCACCTAATTCCTCTACAGTAAAGTACTCTTTACTAAAATTTATTCTAACTCCAATTAAACCCGAGCCTTCTTAAGACTATATTAAGCACACAATAAAATCATACCCGAGCTAACACCAGCAACATAATGATACTCAAATTTTTAGGATGTTACAACTATAATTGGAGGACAGAAAGAAAGAGTTTGAGAAAGATCGAGTTAAACAACCATCAATATCTATTGGCAATAGTAAGAAGTCGAAAAGGACATAACTATTCCATACTATGTATTAAATATTGAGAATCATACTGAATTGAATAAAATAGAAAATAGTACAATTTAATTTATAGGTGGTACAAATTATGAAATTAAGTTGAATTCTGATATATATATTTATATATGGTATTAGAATGGTAAATGGAGATTTTTAGAACATAAATTGAATTTATAAGGAAATTGGAAATTGGTTACGGTATCAATGTATAGGTTATACTTCGGTATATTCGATAATGCATTGTATGTGCTAGTATATTTGCTTCAATATATCCAAGATGCATTCTGTGCCAGTATATTTACTTTAGTATATCTGATGATGAACTATATGTGTTAGTATATTTGTTTTGGTATATCTGATAATGCATTGTATGTGCCAATATAGTAGCTTTGGGTCCATCCGATGATGCACTGTGTGTACCACTATATTTTCTTCGATATATCCGGTGATGCATAGTGTGTGCCAGTATATTTTTCGGTATATTTGATATTGCACTGTATGTGCCAGTATATTTGCTTTGGTATATCCGATGATGCTGTAACAGCCCGATTTTGGGTCTAGTCAGAATAGTGGTTTTGGGACCACAAATCCGATGCAGTAAAATTTATTTTATTATACTTTTATGGTCTACAGTTTTATGGAACCATATCATGAAAATTTCGTTCGAAAATTTTAACGTTTGGGTACTCAATTTAGTCGACTAAATTATAATAAATGCAAAATGTGAGTTCTATAGGTTAAAGGTGTCCAATTGTTATAAATTTTAAATTAGAGGTCCTTAGATGGTAATTAGACCAGTGGTTAAGTTGGTGGGCAAAAATTGGCATGGTTAGGTATGTTTCTAAAGTTTTTCATTAAGGAAATTTTAGCAATTTGGTAATTAAAATGAATTAAAAAGCCAAAATTTATCCATCTTCTTCCTTCCATGGCTGAATTTCCCAAAGGAAGACATATCTAGGGTTTGTTCATCTTCCAAGCTCGATTGTAAGTCCGTTCTTGCCCTGTTTTTAATGCTCTTTACATTTTTGAAGTCGTTGTAACCCGATCTATCTATTTCTACCACTAATTTAAGATATGATTAAGGTCTAGGTTTTTACCCATATTCAATATGTGTTGATGTTTTATGGTAGAAAATGTATGTTTTTTTGTTTGTTAAACAACTTTTACTAAGTTATTCTCGGTAAAAATGTCAAAAAGGACTTGATTGTAAAAGTTATAAAATGAGTTGAAAAATGTGAATATATGAGAAATGTAGGCTGTTATGAGTATGAAAATGGTTTGGCTAGGCTTAGGTTTTGAAGAAATTGAATGAAAATCATTTTACAAGCCTAAAGACTAAATGTAAAATTTCAAAAATCTTTTATTTGATGTCTATGTTAAGTGTTTGTGCATGAGTAAAAATATCTAGGATATTTAATTGTTTTGATGTTAACTTAAATAAAAGGATCAAATAGTTAAAGTGGGAAAAGTAGAGTGCATGAATTTAGGAAGGCCAATTGAAATGCTTTACTCAAATAGGGACTTGCATGTCAAATTTCCACAATTTGATATAGTGGACGGTAATGATGATGGAGGGAGAAATTGTAACACCCCAAACCCGGTCAATACGCCACGACCGAATCTGGCATGCCACAGAGGAAAACGTTTTGAAGAGAATTGTGTTACCGATTAAATTATAGTGAAAAACTCTTTGTTGCTCTATGTTTGAAGAAATCAGGTGTATAATAAGTTAAAAACTGATAATTTACTTTGAAATTCCATAAATAAAACTTTAAAACTTAGTTGTCAATCCATAGGTTAGAAAACATTTATGCCATTTTAAGAAAAACCCAAATTATTACTTTGAAAACCGTTTGCATTTTAGTGTAGAAACTTCAATTTGGAAATCATTTAAGTTGTCGAAAACACTTAAGTTGTAATTTTACTATCAAACGATTTATATTACCCGATGGTAAGATTTTGAAAACTGTTGCGTTTTTATAGTTTAGAAAACTTTGGGCTCAATTATTAAATCAACCATGATATTTATTTAGCCATGTTTAAAACAAGTCCAAAGCATATAAATAATCCAAAAATATAATTAAAGAGGCCTTATTACAAATTCAAATAAAGACGAAAACCAAATTAAAATAAAATAAAGTACCCAAATCGAAGTTCATGTAAAACTGAATTTTATTGCATGGCCTCCTCGAGTTCATCTGGCTCCTCATCCGCGATCTATGAATCACCTGAAAAGATAAGGGAGAAGGTGAGTCACCAAGACTCAGTGCATAAATCCTTCCCCCAGTTAATGCAACATTCTTACACAATTCATAACCAAGCAATATATATATATATATAATGCACCCAACCTAGCCATCCATAACTCCTTTTCTACCCCGTGTGGTACCAAACCACTGGTGGTGCCAAACCACTGGTGACCCAAAGTCACGATATCCAATAATGTGGTGCCAAACCACTGGTGACCCAAAGTCACAAATAATCAAGTTGTGGGGCCAACCCACGTGTGATACCAAATCACTGGCGACGATCCCGTAATATCAAATGTGGGGCCAACCCACTGTGGTGCTAAGCCACTGGGACGAGTCACTATGAGGTGCCAAACCTCTGGTGTCCCAAAGACACGAAATAATCTTGTGGTACCAAACCACTGGAGGTGCCAAACCTCTGGTGTCCCAAAGACACGGATATCAAATCCTTCCCCCTCCTCTCATATCACCCATACCAATGCAACATTTAAACAAATCATGCCATTATACTTTATTAGGAATCACTTAGCAAATATATCATAAATCGTATCATCATGCATCATATTGCAAAAGTCATATCGAAACAGACTTACTCGATTCCTTGCTCATACCCTTACGGTATCATATTGAGAATCTCATAGTTTTCGGCTTTAACAACATGATTAGAATATTTATATATTTATATTACCGAGTTATGAAGTGTATAAGGTACACACCTGTCACTAGCAAAATCACTAAATCCCGAAGACCCGATCTACCGCACTAGATCTCCTTGTCCTACATTCGGCCAACACTTAGATTAATAACACAGACCATTCGGCCAACAACAAACCTCAGTCTCAATAGCTTTCGACTTTACATCCACTTAAAGATTAATGAACCAACATAAATCCTTACCACTTGACTTACCAACTTCAATTGCTAGAGAAATAGGGCTTAGATCGATTGCTTCCAAAGTCCCGAAGAGTCTAGAAGAAATAAATTCCTATGAATAGTTAGAACCTTGCAACAAATGCCCAGAAATTCGGCCTTTGCCCTCAAGAAAAACAACATAGAAAAGAGAGAAGGAATAAGGAAATTCGGCCAAGACACTTACCTATCTTCAAAACCGATTATAGGTGAACCCAAAGAAAATCTACCCTTGATGATATTCGGCCAAGATAACACCAGAAGAGAGAAAAAGATTCGGCTATAGTGGAGAAAAAAAAAAGGAAAATAAAAGTGAAAATAGGAGAAGGAGGATTTGGAAATAGAAGAAAGAAGAAAATAGAAGAAGAAAATAGAATGGGGGATGGATGTTTTTAACTTTGAGCAAAAGTGAAAGAAAGAAAAGAGAATTGGGGAGGAGGAAGATTCGGCCAAGAGAAAGTAAAAAGAAATGTGGGTTTTGAACAAGTATGAAAAGAATGGAAAAGAAAGTTGTGAACAAGAGAGGTTCGGCCAAGCACTATGATGGTTTCGGTTTTTGTTTCACTTTGGTGCACTAGGGAGAAATTTGCAAAACTCAAAGGGTTTTCGATTATGACACAAAACAAATAATGAAGGCCAAAACTAAAACAAAAATTCACCTTTTTGCCAAGAACACATTCGGCTAGAGAGAGTGTTTGTGGAGAGAAAAGAAAAAATGCTCAAATGCTAAGGAAATTTTTACCAACTAGCTACCAACCTACCAAGCCTTCAACAAATTCGGTCAACCCCTCCCCTAGACCAATATGCCGTCCACATACATGGACTAATGGCCATAGAAGAGTTTCCAAAAAAACTCTCCAAAATTTAAGCCTTTTGTCCCCCTATCCTTCCTTAATCCATAAGATTCTTATCCCAAAATACAAGCTTTCCTAATCTATTATTCAACTTGCCATAAAATTTAAAGTCCAACTTACCATATGTATAGTTTGACCGACACTTAATGCAAGGTGCATAAAAATAAAGTCTTCAAAATGTATTCCATGCTACTCGAACCACTTCCCTCAAGCAACCCTTCATGCACCATAACCATCATGCCACTAACTCCTCATGTGCTAAATTTAGACACTTAAATTAACTGAAGTGTCAGGATCTCCTAATCCACTTCACTAAATTTTCCAATACTAAAAATTATTCTAGCTTAGCTAATAATTCCAAGCCTTCACAAAACTATACTAAGCACATAATAAAAATCATACTCGAGCTAACACAAGTAACAAGATGATACTCAAATTTTTAGGATGTTACAGAAATTTTTAACATATTTTAATCATAAACATAATATTTTATGTTTATTTTTAATGGGTATTATATTAAGTAATAAAAGAACATAAAATAAATTGGATTTTTCTCTCCTTCACTCATCTTCTTCACGATTCTCTTCTAAGGAAAGAAGAAAAATTTTCTCCTCCCTTATCCGACCATTGCATGCGGTTGTAAGGTAAGGAAATTGAGTTTTAGTTTAGTAAATTGTTACAAATTAAGTAGGTTGCCTTGTGTACCACCAAAATCATATGAACTTTCTTAGAGTTGAGCATGTTAGATTCGGCTATGGTGGGGGATAGTAAACGTGATTTGTTATTTGAGGGAAACAAGATGAATTGAGATAGGAATTAGATGAAACAGAAAATAGTACATTGAAATGGTATGAATGCTTGGGAGGTTAGTTCAATTTGAGAATAGGGAAGCTTTATACATTTGGCCGAATGTTGAATTGAATATATATTAGGATTATTTTAACTTAATTGTTGGATATACGTTTATGTATATGTATATGAAAATTCGGGTACATTTAATAGTATATCCGGCCTTGATGAATGTTTATATTCAGAAGGGATTATTGATAAATTATATGATATGAATGGTTTAATTGTGACAAAGAAATTTAATTAAGCTTGAGGAGAATCCTGCTCTAGTGTAAAAGTGTATAAAATTTTTATATTTGTATATTATGTTCGAATGAATAAAAAAATAGTAGTAAATTGTAAAAGTTTCGAATTATGATTGATAGATGGAAAGAATGGTATAATTATGTGCCGAATAGAGATGAATGAAATGATTTGAATAGGCTCTTTTAAATTTGGTTTAGATCAAGGAAGTAAAGATTTGGAAAAGGAACGGGAAAAAGCTAAACTAGACGAGTAGCTGGGAAACCCTGAATTGTCGTTCTTCGAGGTAAGATTTCAAGCAAATGAATTAATTGAAACAATTCTTTATACATTGATAATGTTTGAAGAGTATCGGATTATTAAGCTAATATTGCCGAATGAGTTATCGAGATTATTTAACCGTTTATATTTTGCAAGGTAAGTTAAGACAGTTGATTTAGTAGTGTGAATTTAGTACCACCTTAAATTGAATGCAAAGGTCATATATATATATATATATATATGTATATATAATACTAAGTGACAGTAAGGAATGTATTCGGAGTAAAGATATAGTATGGAGGTAATGTGCTAGATATTTTAGTTATACTGAACATGAGAATATAATTATTTTCATGAAATAATGCATGGGCGATTATATGCTTGGATGAATGTTAGTTTGATTATATGAATGATTTGGTAAATTTTTTTATCTGAATTACGAGTTTACTAAATGTACTATGGGTACGAAGCTATGATTGAGCACTAAGTGGCAGGTTAATAAGTAACGGATCTATGTGAGCGGTACGTTACGGGATTATTGAGTAATGACTCTTTGTGAGTGATACATTACAGGATTATTGAGTAATGGCTCTGTGTGAGTGATACGTTACGGGATTATTGAGTAACGGCTCTGTGTGAGCGATACGTTACGAGATTATTGAGTAACGGCTCTATATGAGCGATACGTTATGAGATTATTGAGTAACGGCTCTATGTGAGCTGTAACATCCCGAAATTGGGCCTAGTAGGATTGGGCCAATTGGACCTTGGGCTTTAGGAAAAAAATAAAAAAAATAAAAAAATTGAGTATCATCTTGTTATTTGTTTTAGTTCAAGTATGATTTTTATTGTGTGCTTAGTATAGTTTTGTGAAGGTTTGGAATTATTAGCTAAGCTAGAATAATTTTTAGTTTGAAGAATTTAGTGAAGTGGATTAGGTGATCCTGACACTTAAGTTAATTTAAGTGTCTAATTCTAGCACATGAGGAGTTAGTGGCAAGGTGGTTATGGCACATGGATGGTTGCTTGAGGGAAGGGGTTCGAGTTGCATGGATTGCAATTGGAAAACTTTATTTTTATGCACCTTACATTAAGTGTTGGTCAAATTATACATATGGTAAGTTGGACTTTAACTTTTTATGGCAAGTTGAATAATAGATTAGGAAAGCTTGATGTTTGGGAAAGAAATCATTTGATTAAAGGTTGATATGAGAACATAAGGCATGATGTAAGGTGTTATGCTATGGAAAGTTTTGTGTAGAAAGTTTGACATGAATGTGGACGGTATGGGTGTCTAGGGGGGTTGGCCGAATGTTGATAGGAATTTGGGGGGGTTTTAGTTGGTCAATTCTTGCATTTTGTACATCTTTTGCATTTTTTCTTTTCCTCTCCAAAATCTTCCTCCTTAGCCGATTGTGTCTTGGGCATTAGGTACAATTTTGTTTTAGTTTTGGCATTGTTTTCTTGTTTTATGTCAAAGCCGAAAAGACCATTGTGGTTTGCCGAATTTTCTCTTAAGCATTTGGCCAAATATTCATTTGAGTCTCTCTCATATTTTATTTTCTTTGTAGCCTAAAACCAACCCTTTTCCCTTCATCTCTTTCTTCATCTTTAGTGGTTGGCCGAATCTTCCTTCTCCCCATTTCTCTTTTTCTTTCTTCCACTTTTGCTCAAAACTGAAAACATCCCTCTCCCATTGCAATTTCTTTCTTTTTCTTCCTTTTCCTTTCTCTTTCTCCACTCTAGCCGAATCCTTTTTGTTATTACAAATCAACCATAGCCGAAATTCCCTTCACCATTTAACCATATTGCCGAAACTTCCCATTCTCTTTTTGATTTGTCTTGGCAAAATATCAACAAGGGTAGGTCTTCATTTGGTTTTCTTCAATCGGTTTTGGAAGGGGACTCCTCGGGATTTTGGAAACTCAAGTCTTAATTCTCTGACAATCGTTTTGGGTAAGTTAATAGGTAAGATTTAGTATTTAGCACGATAACCCTTCGGGATGTGTTGGTGTGGCTGAATGGCCTTGTTTATAGTTTTGTGGTTTGGCCGAATGTAGGACAAGGAGATCGAGTGCTGTAGATCAGGTCTTCGGGATTTAGTGCTTGCGTTAGTGACAGGTGTGTATCTTACACACTTTATAACTCGGTAATATATATACATAAATATACTAATCATGTTATTAAAGCCGAAAACTGTGAGATCTTGATATGATACTTTGATGGTTATGAGCAAGGATTCGGGTAAGTCCGTTTCGATATGATGTTGATATATGTTGTTTAATATCATGATCTACGATATATTTGTTATATGTTCATATTAGAGCATGATGGCATGATTTGCATAATAATTGCATGGTTATGGGTGATATGAGAGGAGGGGGAAGGATTTGATATCCGTGTCTTTGGGACACCAGAGGTTTGGCACCTCATAGCGACTTGTCCCAGTGGCTTAGCACCACAGTGGGTTGGCCCCACAGTTGATATATCGGGATCGTCGCCAGTGATTTGGTATCACACGTGGGTTGGCCCCATACTTGGATCGTTGATATTTCGTGTCTTTGGGACACCAGAGGTTTGGCACCTCATAGCGACTCGTCCCAGTGGCTTAGTACCATAGTGGGTTGGCCCTACATTTGATATTATGGGATTGTCGCAAGTGACTTGGTATCACACGTGGGTTGGCCCCACAACTTGATTATTCGTGACTTTGGGTCACCAGTGGTTTGGCACCATATTATTGGATATCGTGACTTTGGGTCACCAGTGGTTTGGCACCACCAGTGGTTTGGTACCACACGGGGTAGAAAAGGAGTTATGGATGGCTAGGTTGGGTGCATTATATATATATATATATTGCTTGGTTATGAATTGTGTAAGAATGTTGCATTAACCGGGGGAAGGATTTATGCACTGAGTCTTGGTGACTCACCTTCTCCCTTATCTTTTCAGGTGATTTGTAAAATCGCGGATGAGGAGTCGGATGAACTCGAGGAGGCCATGCAATAAAAATTCGGTTTTATAAGAACTTCGATTTGGGTACTTTATTTTATCTTAATTTGGTTTACATCTTTATTTGGATTTGTAATAAGGCCTTTTTAATTATGTTTTTGGATTATTTATATGCTTTGGACTTAATATTTTAAATATGGCTTATAAAATACATGGTTGATATAATAATTTGAGCACAAAGTTTTCTAAATTACAAAACGCAATGGTTTTCAAAACATTACCATCGGGTAATATAAATCATTTGATAATATTTAACAACTTAAGTGTTTTCGATAACTCATACTATTTTCCAAAACTCAAGTTTCCAAATTTCAATTAGAAACGGTTTTCAAACTAATCGCTTTGGTTTCTTTTAAAATTATAAAAGGTTTTCTAATCTATGGATTTGCAACTATGTTTTAAAGATTTATTTACGGAATTTCTAAGTGAATTATCAGTTTTTAACTTATTATACACCTGATTTCTACAAACATGGAACAACAAAGAGTTTTTCACTAAAATTTAATTGTTAACTCGATTTTCTTCAAAACGTTTTCCTTTGTGGCATGCCAGATTCGGTCATGGCGTATTGACCGGGTTTGGGGTGTTACAAATTGGTATCAGAGCTAAGTTCAAAAGCTCAACTGTGGGCCCGAGGCCCAAAATGTTTTAAAGTATGATTTTTAAAATGTTTTTGTTTGAAATTATATGGTTTGAAAGGCATGGCATCGAGTTTCCGGCACCGATCTGCCCAGGTAATTACCTCAAACTGTTGATCTTGATTATGATGATGATGGCATGACTGTATAGTAGTCGGAACTACTCTAGAGACTCAAAACTATAGGTTGGATGTACTCGCGAAACAACTTCTTATTAAAATTTTTCATAAAACTGTGTTTTAAAGATAGTGGAATAATGACTAATGCATAAAAATTTTAAATCAGAAAAGTCGAGACTTTATACATGAGCACTCGATGAAACACCCCAAACCCGGCCCACGAGCCTGGTCCGGATCTGGTATGTTCCTCAAGAAAACCGGTTCAAATTCTTTTGCTTCTTAGGAAAAACTTGTGCGATTTTTTAAAAAAAATATTGTTTTGGGTTGGGCTTGAGTTGAAGACGAATTCGATTTTATATTGAAAACCCTTTTTTTATTTTAAGTGATAAAACATATAGAGTATATTCAAAAATTAAATTACTTAATCTTTAACTTAATAAAAAATTGTAAACATAATTAAACAATAAGACAGAAATAAAATAGTTCACTATGGCCTTATTACATAAAACAAAACCCAAAATAAAATTGTAGAGTACTTAAATAAAATAAAATGTCCAGATTAAATAATTTGCTTGCTGTGCATGGCCACCTTTGAGCTCCTGCCGACCCGGTCCATTACTGCTCATCACCTGAAAAATATTCCCCAACGGGGTGAGTCAAACAGACTCAATGTGTAACCAACACTAAAATTTAATAGATTTAGGCATACCATACATATCATGTTCACATAATAATTCAAGGTAATGATGCAAACCCGAACCCAAACCTAGATGCCATCCGCTACACATCCCCGTACCAACCTGCACACCGTGGGGACTACTAAGTCAACCCTTCTTCCGCTACACTCCATCGAAGGCAGTCGCTGCAGTCGACGTGCTCATCGCCCATATAAAATTCGTGGCATAGCCACCAGATTAAATAATTGTGTCATGAGACACCACGTTCAGATAATGTAACCGAAGTTACCACATTCAGATAATGTGACCGAAGTCACCACATTCAGATAGTGAGACCGAAGTCACCACATTCACTTCCCCTTTCTCATATAACCCGAATGCCCCATATTATTCATATCATGCATATCATACTTAAATTCACATTCATGTCACTTTTCACATGTTAAAATATAACATATTTCGTAATCCTAGTAGGAGTAGGAAACGTACCTGAGTACTTTGTACCACATTAGGGTACCTTAGCCATATTCACATTCTTATACATACTTATATTAAATATTGCCATATAACGTATTAAAGATAGTGTGGGGTACACACCTGATTTGCTTAACGAATTCCTTGAAATCTCGAAAAACCGATCTATTGCTTTAGATCTCAATTCCTACATTTGGTAACCTTAATATGTTAGCATAAAGCCTATTCAGCTATAAAACCAAATCCTAGTAGGATTTGTATTCTTAAAACCTACCTTGTTGCCGTTTTGATGTTTAATCAAATCCTAGAAACTTGTATTCTTCTCCTTTGAAATCGGCTAATCACTAGATCCCTTGAATTGGTTAGTTTTCGGTTAAAACAAATAGATCTAAGTACTTAAGATAGAGCTTTGGCCGATTATACATATGTCTTACCTTTATGATTTGAAATCCCAAAACTTTCCTCCTTGTAATCGACAGTCACAGAATCCCGAAGCTTTCCTTCAAAGTTTCGGCCGACATGTATATGACATTAGAACCTTGACTTTCGATTTAAAGAAGAAAGAAAATAATGGTAATAGATCCTTACCCTTACTTGAAGAAGTCGACACACCCTTGTTTGAAGTCCCACCAAGGTTCGGTTATGGAGACTTAGACAGGGATAAAAGGTTTCGGCTTTGACAGCAGGAGAGAAAAGAAGAAAAGAAGAAAAGAAGGATTTTGGAGAGGAAAAGAATCGATGAAAGAGAGGCTACTTGGCCAATAAAAATTCGGCAGAGAGAGAGAAGGAAGAAAAATTGATGAGTAGCCCTATTTTTTCCCTATTATAGCCGAAATTACTACTCAGAATCCCTTACTTGGCCACCACTCTTCTATTTTGATAACTTTATCCTTTGAATTATCACTTTATTAAAAGAATAATCCCTTATTTATCTCTTGAAAATAATCTAAAGTAAATCTATTATTTATCTCCTATTTAGCCGAAATTTAAAGAGAATAAAACTCCTCTTTTAAAAGCCTTAATGCCGTCCACCTCTCTGCTTCTGGAAGCAAAAAAAATAAAATCTCTTTTATTTGCTTCCCAAGTGACTCGAACCCTGGCCCAAATACACAAGCTGGTGGCGTCACTTGCTGGGCTTTTAAGTGGTGCCTTCAAGCCACTTTGACAAGCCCGTTTGTGTGTCAAATTCTTCCTATTAATTTTCTTAAGGCCACCTTGCCTTAATTTCCTCTTTTTAAACCTTAAAACTTGACATTTCTTTACATTTCCAAGTTTCCAATAATTTTCGTTTGCCTCCTTAAACTTAACATTTCCTTACATTTCCAGGTTTCCCAAAATGTTCACTTTCCTCTTTTGAATCATTTCCAAATCATTTCCTTACCTTTCTTAGTTTCCAAAAATGTTCACTTTCCTCTTTTAATCTTAACATTTCCATACATTTCCAGGTTTCCAAAAAAATATTCAAAACACATTCATAACACATAAGACATGTCATTTCGTACAATTAAACCAAAAATGCATAGGCCCTTTTCAGGATGTTACAGTTATACCCTCCTTAAAATAATTTCGTCCTCGAAATTACTTACTAACGAACAATCGTACGGTCTAACTCACCCCACTACGCTACTGCTGCGCACTCTGATCTTAAAGAACTATCATACTGATAAGGTCCGTCCCGGGTTAGGAGGCGAATCGTAAATGTTGCCCGATCGTAAATTAGACAGTTTCTCGTTCAACTAACAAAAGGAATAATTTTATTGGAAATGATTTCTTTGAAATGAAAAGATAGGTGATGGATTGAAATGGATACGTATTTGAAACAAGAAAGAACCTTTAATAAAAATTAAAGACCCGAATCTTATAAGTTTCAAATTGATGGAATGAGTTTCGAAATAAAACCGAGACCCACTATCTAGCGAGATAGGAACCAACGGTATGACATTTCGAAATAAAACCGAGACCCACTATCTAGCGAGATAGGAACCAACGGTATAGGTAGATGAACGCCACACCCAAAAGGATGATAAGTTCGAAAACAAGGAAAGAACGACGCCACTAGAAAACTAGATAAGTCAATTCAAACCTCGAGAATAAGGAGAGTGAAAACTCACCAAAAGAAATTCTGTTTTTCATTCAAATTCAAGTTCTCTATGTTTACAAAATGAAATATGCTAGATATTTATAGGCTCTTTCAATTGAAAGCTGAAATAGGGAGGAATGAATTTGAAGACTTTAATCTCTATTTGTTCCCACGAGAAGTTGACTTGGAGAGCCACTAACATTCGGCCAAGAGAAAGGCTTAATTCCTCCAAAGCTTGTGGCCGTATGTCACTAGCACTTGCTATAGGTTGACCCACTCACACACATGTTGTTATTGCTCCACTTGCCATCCATGTATTTTTAATTACCTATTAACATATGGTCAACTTTCCAATGGTTCATTTATTCACACTTGCCGTCCATATTGTCCATAAAAAGACAAGGTTATTATTTTATTTCCACTAAATTCCCTTTGTGCCGTCCCTATTTTGTTGAATTTCTAATTATGCTTGCTTTGTTTTCCACTAAATTTTCTTAATTTCTCCATGTGCTTCATGTTTGCCGTCCACCTAGGCAGTCCATGGCTTAGTTTTTTTTTTATCAATTAATTCCCCCCCAAAAGTTGCCGTCCATCATGATCTTTTAGTGCTCCAATTTCATAATTATGTGGCTTCAATTCTTTGAATGCCGTCCATCAATTTCCACTTGCAAAATGCTCCATTTGGCTTCATTAAAATAATATGGCCATTATCTTTTATCTTTCAATGTCGTCCTATTAAGCTTCAATGCCATCCAACAATTTCCACATATTCCAAAAATTCTTCTTTCATGCATACCTTTAATTATTTTCATCAAATCCATGCTAGGTGCCCTCCACTAATTAAGATTTCAATTCATTAGCAGTCAGACTGGTTAGTATATTCAACTTCAAATAAGTTGTACGAGTTCAGCATGTTTTTGGGCTCTCTTTTATGATCATCCCAAATTTGTGCCACTAACACCATTGCGGCATCTTTGAATTGTTTGGTTCGGGATCGTGTAATTGGCCCATTAGGTAGTCTTATCGGGTCATGGTTGACGTCCGTCACAGGCATCGTAGGTGAGCTCGTATCATCCCCTCCCTCTTTAAGTTGATTCGTCCTCGAATCATCACCTATATCGAAAGGAGAAAGATCAGAAACATTAAAACTCACGCTCACATTATAGTCACCTGGCAAGTCCAATTTGTACGAATTGTCATTTATGCGTTCAATGACTTGAAATGGACCGTCCCCCCTTGGGAGAAGTTTAGATCGCCTTTGCTTGGGAAACCTTTCTTTTCACATATGAACCCAAACCCAGTCCCCTGGTTCAAAGAGAATGCGTCTACGACCTTTGTTAGCTCGTTGGACGTATTGCTTGGTTCTTGCTTCAATATTCTCGCGCACCTTTCGATGCAACTCTTTTATGTATTCCGCCTTTTTCCTAGCATCAGGATGGATAAATTTATCTGAAGGCAATGGCAATAAATCAAGAGGCGTGAGAGGGTAACAATTTCGAAAGGTGAGAATTTAGTTGCAGAATGAACAGTTCGGTTGTAAGCAAATTCGATGTGGGGTAGACAGTCTTCCCATGTTTTGAGATTTTTTTGTACCAAAGTTCGCAACAAGGTTGCTAGGACTCGGTTTACTACTTCGGTCTGTCCATCCGTTTGAGGATGACATGTGGTCGAGAATAGTAGTTTCGTCCCTAACTTTCCCCACAGAGTTCGCCAAAAATGACTTAAAAATTTTACGTCCCTATCAGATACGATCGTCTTCGGAACTCCATGCAATCGTATGATATCCCTAAAAAACAAGTTGGCAATATGCACAGCATCGTCAGTTTTAGAACAAGGGATAAAATGGGACATTTTAGAAAAACGATCAACTACAACAAAAATCGAGTCCTTCCCAGTTTTTGATTTCGGTAATCCAAGGATGAAATCCATGGAAATGTCGACCCACGGAGTTTCTGGAATAGGAAGGGGCGTATATAAACCGTGAGGCTGGACCCGTGATTTGGCTTGTTTGCAAGCAATGCAACGTTCACAAATTCGTTCAACATCCTTGCTCATTCCTGGCCAAAAAAAATGTTCTTGAAGAGTGGACAATGTTTTGTCTTGTCCAAAGTGACCCATAAGGCCACCACTATGTGCTTCTATCACAAGCATGTCTCGTATAGAACCTTGCGGTATACAAATCTTGTTTTCCTTGAAAAGGAATCCTTCATGCCTGTAAAACTTATCAAAACCACCACTCTCACAAGCATTATAGACATTGCCAAAATCAGCATCGTTAGCATACAATTCCTTAATATGATGGAAACCAAGTACTTTAGAATCAAGAGAGGTTAATAAATTGTACCTTCGTGATAACGCATCTGCTACAACATTTTCCTTACCTTTCTTGTACTTAATTACGTACGGAAATGATTCTAAATACTCGATCCATTTTGCATGTCATTTGTTGAGCTTGTGCTGACCTTTAATATACTTGAGTGCTTCATGATCTGAATGAATAACAAACTCTTTCGGCCTCAAGTAATGTTGCCATGTTTCAAGTGATCTTATTAGAGCGTACATCTCTTTGTCATACACGGGGTAATTGAGTGCAGCTCCGTTGAATTTCTCGCTGAAGTATGCCACCGATCTTCCATTCTGAGTTAGAACGGCTCCGATCCCTACACCTGATGCATCACACTCAATTTCAAAAGTTTTATTAAAGTCAGGAAGGGATAACAATGGAGCTTTAACAAGAAATTCTTTAATGGTATTAAAAGACCGTTCTTGCTCATCGGACCAATGGAAAGCCGAATTCTTTTTGATCACGCTTGTTAAAGGAGCGGCTATCGTGCTGAAGTTAGGCACGAATCGGCGGTAAAAACTAGCCAACCCATGGAAACTTCGTACTTGGCTAACCGTTGTAGGACGGGGCCATTCTTGGATTGCTCTAACCTTCTCTTGGTCCACTTCTAATCCATTTGCACTCACGACGTATCCTAAGAAAATAACCTTGTCAGTACAAAAAGAACATTTCTCGAGATTGGCATACAATACCTCTTTTCGCAGTGTTTCTAAGATAGCACGTAGATGTTGGAGGTGATCCTCCAAAGATTTGCTGTACACTAATATGTCATCAAAGTAAACAACACATGATTTGCCAATAAAAGCTCGTAAAACATGATTCATAAGTCTCATAAAAGTACTCGGAGCGTTTGTAAGTCCGAATGGCATTACCAACCATTCATACAAACCTAACTTTGTTTTGAAAGCCGTTTTCCACTCATCGCCTTCCCGCATCCTTATTTGGTGATAGCCACTTTTGAGATCAATCTTTGTGAAGATTCGAGCTCCGCTCAACTCATCGAGCATATCATCAAGTCGGGGTATCGGGTGTCGGTATTTGACGGTGATTTTGTTGATGGCGCGACAGTCGACACACATTCGCCACGAACCATCTTTCTTTGGTACTAGTAACACCGGTACCACGCATGGACTAAGGCTTTCTCGGATATATCCCTTTTCTAGCAATTCAGTGATTTGCTTTTGGAGTTCTTTTGTTTTTTCGGGATTGCTCCGGTACGTAGGTCGATTGGGCAGAGAAGCCCCCGACACCAAGTCAATTTGGTGTTCTATGCCTCGAATGGGCGGTAAACCACTTGGTAACTCCTCTGGAAATATGTCCTTGAATTCCTGAATTAGAGACAACACAAAAGAAGGAAGATTCTAGGGTAAGTTGTTAGTGTTCAAAAACGATTCCTTGTATAGTAAGACATACATCGGTTGTCTCACACACAAAGCTTTTCGAATATCTCTTGCTTTTGTAAAAACACTCATTTTTCCATTTTCTTTTTCTTCCTTCGTTTCCTCTCCTTTTTGTTCACACTCTCTTAATTTCTTGCCCCTCTTTTTTTTTTTAAATTTTTCTCTTTTTCTTTCTCATTTTTCTGCTCGCTTTCTTTTGATTTTTCTATTGATGCCTTCATTTTCAACTGATCTTCGTACACTTGCTTGGTGTTAACGGAGCTAATGTCACGTTCCGACCCAAGTATTTAAAAGTGTACCGATTAGTATAACCGTCATGGATTGCTCTCTTGTCAAATTGCCAAGGTCGTCCAAGCAGGGTATGTCCCGCTAGCATCGGAACCACATCGCACAAGACCTCATCTTGATACTTCCCTATTGTAAAGGGAACAAAAACTTGTTTTGTGACCTTAAGTTCTCCTGCGTCATCAAGCCATTGTAGTTTATACGGATGGGATGTTTGGTGGTAGTCAATCCAAGTTTCTCCACCAACATGGTGCTGGCCACATTAGTACAGCTTCCTCCGTCAATAATGACGCAACAAATCTTCCCCTTTACTTGGCAACGCGTATGGAAGATGTTTTTGCGTTGTTGTTTGTTTTCGACACCTTGTAGGCTAAGGCTCCTTTTTACCACCAAGATTTCTCCACTTTCGGCTTGTTCTATTTCTTCCTTATCTTGGGATGTTTCACTGGCATCATCTTCCTTTTCACTTTCAGATTCGATCTCGCCATCATCTCGGATAAACATAGTGTTTCGGTTTGGACATTGACTTGCGATATGTACTCGTCCCAAACATTTGAAACACTTAATGTCTCGGGATCGATTTGGAAGAGCTTCCATTTTGCCTTTACTTGTTTCACCGATCAGCTTGTTAGACTTGGGTGCGCCACTGGTTTCTTTGGCTCGATTCGGCAAGTCCTTTTTATTGGTCATTTGCCCCCATTTAGATGTTGAAGCATGATTGGGGGTTGCTCTAGGCGTAACTTTTCGTTTCAGCTGTTTTTCAACCTTTATGGCCATGTGGACCATTTCGATGATATCGATGTAATGGTGTAATTCTACAATATTTGCGATATCTCGATTAAGGCCAGCACTAAAACGTGCCATGGTGGCTTCTCGTTCTTCTTCTACATTAGCTCGGATCATAGCCACTTCCATCTCCTTGTAATAATCTTCCACGCTTCGGTGACCCTGAGTTAGGCTTTGCAACTTTTGATGCAACTTGCGGTGATAGTAGGTTGGGATGAACCTTTTCCGCATTAGTGCCTTCATTTCTGCCCATGTGGATATTGGTCGTTCACCATTCCTTCTTCGACTCGTCGTTAGTTGATCCCACCAGATGAGGGCGTAATCAGAAAATTCGATGGCAGCAAGTTTCACCTTCTTATTTTCTGAATAATTATGACAGTCGAAAATTAACTCCACCTTCTTTTCCCACTCAAGGTAGGCTTCCGGATCGGATCGCCCTTGGAAAGCAGGAATCGTCATTTTAATGTTCTTTAAGTCGTCATCGGCCCATTCTCAATCCCTTCGCTCACGGGCTCGTGGATTTCTTCGCCTTTCATCATGTTCAAAAGCCGGGTTGCTGTCGGCTTCACTTGGTTCGTAGACTTCGTTGTCACGTAACCAAGGTTGTTCTCGTCCCCTTCTCGGAATTGGAGGGGCGTTTGCTCGAGGTCTTCGTTCCTCTCTTCGATCTAATTGTTCGGTGATTGTTCTGAACATACGTGTGATTTCTTGCAATACTGTTTGTACATCCTGATTTCTCCCTTCGGGATCATTTCTTCGGGGTTGTAATCCTCCCCCACCTCCGGCGGCATCGGATGCTTCGTCACTTATTATTCGATGTTCTGGGTTCCTAGACATTTTTTTTTAAAACAAAATTAATGAATCCTTACTGCAATCCTCACTTGTTCTCTCACAAAGAAAATTATCAACACTCACACTCGTGTTTTTACTCAATTCTGGCTTTTTCCTTAATGTGTTCACTCTTGCCTTTTACCACTCGAATTCACTCTTCTAGATTCTAGAAGGTTGTCTTTGACTTACTAACAGCTCATAGGTCGTTTCGAGAGTTAAAAAGGTAAGTTTGGTTGATAGCTGGGAAGCAGTTTAATGTAGAAAAGCCAAGAGATGACCAAGATATGTTGAAGGAGGTAAATTGTGGGGAAGTCAACTATAGTTGATTCCCAACGTCTTATAGAGCTAACTAATTATACAGACAAGGGCTCATCTCAGTTAGTATACCTTGTAAAACACTGGGAATATAAGTAAACAAATGTCGTTTCTCTTCTTAGAGAAGAACTTGACAATCTAAACAGGCTAAGGTAGGAATTTTTTTTGTTTTTGATTTTTTTTTTGAAACTTACTCGGAAAAACTCAAAATGATCAAAAACGTGCCTAATTTGATTGGCTCTGATACCAGATGATAACGGTCCATCCCGGGTTAGGAGGCGAATCGTAAATGTTGCCCGATCGTAAATTAGACAGTTTCTCGTTCAACTAACAAAAGGAATAATTTTATTGGAAATGATTTCTTTGAAATGAAAAGATAGGTGATGGATTGAAATGGATACGTATTTGAAACAAGAAAGAACCTTTAATAAAAATTAAAGACCCGAATCTTATAAGTTTCAAATTGATGGAATGAGTTTCGAAATAAAACCGAGACCCACTATCTAGCGAGATAGGAACCAACGGTATGATATTTCGAAATAAAACCGAGACCCACTATCTAGCGAGATAGGAACCAACGGTATAGGTAGATGAATGCCACACCCGAAAGGATGATAAGTTCGAAAACAAGGAAAGAACAACGCCACTAGAAAACTAGATAAGTCAATTCAAACCTCGAGAATAAGGAGAGTGAAAACTCACCAAAAGAAATTCTGTTTTACATTCAAATTCAAGTTCTCTATGTTTACAAAATGAAATATGCTAGATATTTATAGGCTCTTTCAATTGAAAGCTGAAATAGGGAGGAATGAATTTGAAGACTTTAATCTCTATTTGTTCCCACGAGAAGTTGACTTGAAGAGGCACTAACATTCGGCCAAGAGAAAGGCTTAATTCCTCCAAAGCTTGTGGCCGTATGTCACTAGCACTTGCTATAGGTTGACCCACTCACACACATGTTGTTATTGCTCCACTTGCCGTCCATGTCTTTTTAATTACCTATTAACATATGGTCAACTTTCCAATGGTTCATTTATTCACACTTGCTGTCCATATTGTCCATAAAAAGACAAGGTTATTATTTTATTTCCACTAAATTCCCTTTGTGCCGTCCCCATTTTGTTGAATTTCTAATTGTGCTTGCTTTGTTTTCCACTAAATTTTCTTAATTTCTCCATGTGCTTCATGTTTGCCGTCCACCTAGGTAATCCATGGCTTAGTTTTTTTTTTTATCAATTAATTCCCCCCCCCAAAAGTTGCCGTCCATCATGATCTTTTAGTGCTCCAATTTCATAATTATGTGGCTTCAATTCTTTGAATGCCGTCCATCAATTTCCACTTGCAAAATGCTCCATTTGGCTTCATTAAAATAATATGGCCATTATCTTTTATCTTTCAATGCCGTCCCATTAAGCTTCAATGCCATCCAACAATTTCCACATATTCCAAAAATTCTTCTTTCATGCATACCTTTAATTATTTTCATCAAATCCATGCTAGGTGCCCTCCACTAATTAAGATTTCAATTCATTAGCAGTCAGACTGGTTAGTATATTCAACTTCAAATAAGTTGTACGAGTTCAGCATGTTTTTGGGCTCTCTTTTATGATCATCCCAAATTTGTGCCACTAACACCATTGCGGCATCTTTGAATTGTTTGGTTCGGGATCGTGTAATTGGCCCATTAGGTAGTCTTATCGGGTCAAGGTTGACGTCCGTCACAGGAGTCGTAGGTGAGCTCGTATCACATACTTTCTAGGCACATTCTCTAGGTTCACATCCAAGGTTGCAGGCGCTATCCTAGTAATACAAGAATAAGCTAGCCCCATAACAAGCAAAGCAATTAAGGGTATTCCAGAAATAAGGAACGTACCCGTTGTCATATCTGGCACATCTTCCTCCTCGCGACGGCCAACTGCATAAACTAACCTTGGTTGCCTCGCGTCTGCACCTTCAGCATCTCTGCTTGGTGCTCCACGTCCTCGGCCCGAACCATTTCCTCCATGGTTTGGTCCACGACCTTCCTGAGGCTGCTGTCCACCTCTACCGGCCTGATTAACATTCTGAGCTGCTGGCCGTCTTTCATCTGGTTTCTTAGGACAATCCTTGAGCATATGGTCCTTTGACCCACACCTAAAACATCCTCCCGTCTTTTTCCAGCACTCCTCTAAGTGCTTCTTTCCACAATGATCACAAGGATGATACTGCCATCCTGTACCAGCTTGCTGATTCCGTGGCCCATCAACGCTAGGCCTCGTATTCCCAGATGATTCAGACGATTCAAAACCTCTTTTTGGCCTGTTCCGATCCATGGTCTGCTTGGTAGAATCCTTAATTCCCTCAGCTACCTTGGCCTTTTCGACTAAAGCAGAAAACTCCCGCTCCTGATGCGGTGCTATCAACAATCTCAGATCATCCCTTAGTCCGTCCTCAAAATGGACACAGCGTTCATGCTCAGTTGCCACTACTCCTCGGGCATACCGACTTAACCTCAGAAATTCAGCTTCATATTCCGCAACGGACTTGTTCCCTTGAACCAGTCCCAAAAATGCTTTCCTTTGCTCATCAGTATACCTGGTGCTGACATATTTCTTCTGATATGCTTCCTTAACATAATCCCAGGTCAGATCCTCAGCTGTAGCACCATCCCAAACAGTTAACCACCATTGATATGCTTCATCGCGTAGCAGTGCCACCATTCCTTTTAACTTCTCCTCAGAGGTCAGATCGAGCTCATCCATAATTCACTCGGTTGCCTCCAACCAGTACTCAGCTGCACTGGGTGCCACACCAGATACTCCTCTAAACATTTCAGCCCCATTGGCTCGGAGTCGCTCGGGTACAGATTTTTTAGTTCCCTTATTTCCTCCAGCACCAGCCACCATTTCCAAAACTGCAGCACAGTGATTTGAACGAAGGTACTAATCGTGTGTTACATGAGCGATACATTACATAGTGATTTGAACGAAGGTACTAATCGTGTGAAACATTGTTAAGCTTATTTATCAATGTGCAGGTATATGGCTCGTTTTAAAAGACTATGTTATAAATGCAAATTGGTATATAGTATTGTTGCGAAATAACATCCTAGAATTATGTATGAATGACTAAGTTTCGAATGGTATGTATATTTATAGAGGTACGTTTAGTCATACAATATCCATGAATTGGTTCTTGATACCTTGATTGTTCGGCCATCTTGTTGTTATATATGAAATGCTTATTGAAATTATTTAGTAAAATAAATGTACTTAGTTTATCAAGCTGAAATCTTACTAAGCTGTGAAGCTTACTTTCTCTCCGTTGTTTCTTGGAATTATAGATCACCTTTGGAAGGTTCAACCTAGGCTCGTGGATCAATTCAGAAGCTCATCATATAATCATCTATCTTGGTACCCCTTATTGATAGATTAATCTTTGATGATTATGGCATGTATAAGCTATTTTGTTTTCTTAGGATTTGTATAAGATGAACCTTTAATGGATGTATGCCATGCGAAAATGGCTAAATTGTGGTACCTTGATCTTGTGTATGTTCGGTCATGAGGTTAATCCTTTTATGAAAGTGTAATTGTTCATGTGTTTATGCTTGAGGTATGATAAGGTAGCTTGAATGACCCTTTTTGGTTGAAGTTTTATTGTGCAAAGCCGAACATGATGATTGTGTATTTTAGTAACTAACGCTTCATGTTACTCATATATGTGTGTAATGAGTTCGGTTTATATATATAGGGTTGTTTACAAAATAGGTTTGGTTTTGATAATGTGACCTTGCTAATGGAAAATGATGTGATCAATTAAATGTTTGAATGCTTTTTGACAATGGAAAAAGGGATCTTGAAATTGGTACAAGTACAATCGTTTTTGAGTGTTAGATAACTTGTTAAAAAGAGAGTAAAGCTTGTACATATTTAGCTAAGGTAATGAAAATGACCTAATGAATAGTAAATGGGTTTTATTGAAAGATGTTTATGGTTGAAAAGTAGTTGAGTTATATGCATGGATTGAAGAATGATGTGCACGGTATATGTAACTGCATTTCTTTTTGGGGTAGTTTTGTTTACATTCGAATAGTAGATGCATCATTATTAAGATTCGGTCTTAGTATATATATATATATATATTGAGATGTGAAATTTCCCTTCTGTTTCAAAGTAGTACTACAGAAGCATGATCAACGTGTAATATTATCGAATATGAATTGGGTTTAGTTTAGTAATACCCCTTAACTATGATCCGACGACGGATACAGGTTTAGAGTGTTACATTTTATTGGTATCAGAGCTATGGTTTAGTCGGTTCTTGGACTAACGTAGTGCGTAAAGGTCTAGCTATACATGCCATATTTTGTGATAAGATAATGTGCTGACTTCTGACAGATAAATGTATTTGTTTCTTCTATATAGTAATGGATCCGGATCCGGAGCAAGCATTAGCTGATGATGTTGAGAGTGTGGCGCCTGTTCCCGTACAAGGGACCGCGCTGGAAGAATCTCGACCTGCTGCGAGTGGCCCAGATGAGAGGGTAAAGCAGGCCTTCCATAATATGATGAACGATTGGTTCAGTCATTACTTGCGAACCACTCCGGCTGTTCATCTACCTCAAGATCCGAATGTACCCCCAGTAACACCTGGGATACCTCCAGTTGCTAATCTTGACAGAGTGACTAAACCTCCGATTGACCGTATTAGGAAACACGGAGCTCAGTAATTTAGAGCCGAAGATGACGATAATGAGGAGAGAGCCGAATTTTGGCTCGATAACACTATTCATGTATTCGACGAACTGTCCTACATCCCCGATGAATGTTTGAAATGTGCTATATCCTTGTTACGGGATTCTGCCTACTACTGGTGGAATACGCTCGTGTCAGTTGTCCCGAAAGAAAGGGTTACCTGGGACTGCTTTCAAATAGAATTCGATAAGAAATATATAAGCCAACGCTTTATTGACTCTAAGTGCAAAGAATTCCTCGAGCTCAAACAGGGCCGCATGACTGTACCCGAATATGAGCGCAAATTTGTGCGACTTAGTCACTATGCTCGCGAGTGCGTTTCGTCAGAAGCTGCTATGTGCTGGAGATTCGAAGATGGTTTAAAAGAGGATATAAAGCTTCTGGTTGGTATTCTGGGAATTAATGAGTTCGTTGTACTGATTGAATGAGCTTGTAAAGCTGAAGAAATGGGAAAGGAAAAACAAAAGCCAAGTTTGAATCTAAAGACACTCGGAAGAGGTTCGCAAGCAAATTTTCACAGATGTCTATAAGAAGTTTAAGAATGACGGTGGTCGATCCAAACCTAATACCGAGATTTCTATCCAAGAACGACCCCCAGCGAATTCTTGAGCTACATCAGTTGCTAGTGTGGGCAATGTTCGATCGAGCAAACCGGAGTGCCAACAGTGTGGCAGACGACACCTTGGAGAGTGTTGGGGTAAAGCTATTTCTCACACTTGTTCTAAGTGTAGCTCGCAGGATCATTTCATTCGGGATTGCCCGGAGACTACAGAAAAGGGTACTGCTCAGAGTGCAAGGCCTAGCGGCACTACAGCTAGAGGTAGACCGTCTCGGATTGGAAGAGGTAAGAGTGGCACACAGAGGGGGACTACAGATGCGGTTATTCGGTCTGATGCTCGTGTCCCGGCCAGAGTTTATGCCATCTGTGCTAGAGAGGAGGTTTTGTCACCAGATGTTATTACTGGTATTTTCACTCTCTTTGATACTAGTGTAACTGCTTTAATTGATCCCGGCTCAACTCATTCATATGTGTACGAAACCTTGGTGTCCAGTAAGACTCTACCTGTTGAGTCTACTGAGTTTGTGATTCAGGTTTCAAACCCTCTGGGTCGATGTGTATTGGTTGATAGAGTGTGCAGGAGTTGTCCTTTGATGATTCGAGACATGAGTTTTCCGGCCGATCTGATGCTATTACCTTTCGACGAGTTTGACATTATTCTTGGTATGGATTGGTTGACCGTTCATGATGCAGTAGTGAATTGCCGACGAAAAACTATTGAGTTGAGACATCTGAATAACGAGATAGTACGATTAGAGTCTGCAGACTTGAATGGGCTACCAGCAGTAATATCCTCGATGTTGGCTCGACAGTATTTTAGAAAGGGGTGTGAAGCTTACTTTGCTTATGTGATTGATAGTAGAGTGGCTGAAAAGAAGATCGAATCAGTACCAGTAGTATGTGAGTACTCAGATGTGTTCCCGGAGGAATTACCGGGATTGCTGCCTGCTCGAGAAGTAGAGTTTGGTATTGAGTTAGTGCCAGGAACGACTCCTATCTCGATAGCCTCTTTATAGAATGGCACCAATCGAATTGAAGGAATTAAAAGCGCAGTTGCAAGAATTGACAGATAGAGGTTTTGCCAGACCGAGTTTCTCTCCCTGGGGTGCACCCGTTTTATTTGTGTGAAAGAAAGACGAAACATTGAGAATGTGCATTGATTATCGACAACTCAATAAAGTGACTGTAAAGAACAAATACCTGCTACCTCATATCGATGATTTGTTCGATCAACTTAAGGGAGCCTTGGCGATCGATCTGAGGTCTGGATATTATCAGTTGCGGGTTAGAGAATCGGACATACCAAAGACGGCTTTTCGAACGAGATATGGTCACTATGAGTTCTTGGTGATGCTTTTGGGCTCACTAATGCCCCTGCTGTATTCATGGATTTAATGAATAGGGTGTTCAGATCGTATTTGGATCGGTTTGTGGTTGTATTCATTGATGATATACTGGTCTACTCTCGAGATGAAACCGAGCATGCTTGGCATTTGAGGTTAATGCTACAAATTTTGCGTGAAAAACAATTATATGTGAAATTTAGCAAGTGTGAGTTTTGGTTAAACGAAGTTAGCTTCCTGGGGCACGTTATTTCAGCATCAGGTATTCAGGTTGACTCGAGTAAAGTTTTGGTCATACTCGATTGGAAACCCCCAAGGAACATTTCTGAAATTCGTAGTTTTCTGGGACTCGCCAGATACTATAGACGCTTTGTGAAAGGGTTTTCTATGATAGCAGCTCCGATGACCAAATTATTGCAGAAAGATGTAAAGTTTGAGTGGTCAGAAAGGTGTCAGAAGAGTTTCGATCAGTTAAAAATTTTGTTAACGGAAGCTCCGGTACTGATGCATCTCTAAATGGCTTGGGCTGTGTATTGATGTAGGAGGGTAAGGTTATAGCTTACGCATCAAGACAGTTGAAACCGCACGAGAAGAATTATCCAACACATGACCTCGAATTGGCTGCTATAGTATATGCTTTGAAGATATGGCGACACTATCTTTTTGGTGAGAAATGCCACGTCTATTCAGATCACAAAAGTCTAAAATATTTAATGACTCAGAAGGATCTGAATTTGAGACAACGACGATGGCCAGAGCTGTTGAAAGACTATGAGCTTGTGATTGATTAACACCCGAGAAAGGCTAATGTAGTTGCTGATGCACTTAGTCAGAAATTGTTATATGCTCTACGTGCGATGAATGCGAATCTAGCCATGACCGATAATGGTGTACTCATTGCAGAATTAAAGGCGAAACCATTGTTTGTTCAACAAATTCGAGAAGCTCAAGAGATTGATGATGACTTAAGTACAAAAAGGAGCCTGTGTGATGCAGATACGAATTCCGAATTTCAAATAGATGACGAAGGGTGTCTACGGTTTAAGAATTGGATATGTGTGCCTAAGAACTCTGAATTGATTCGAATGATTTGTGAAGAAGCACATAATAGTAAATTGTCGATCCATCCGGGCAGCACAAAAATGTATAACAACTTGAAACAGCATTACTGGTGGCATGGTATGAAACGAGACATCTCAGACTATGTGACAAGGTGTTTAGTATGTCAACAAGTGAAAGCTGAGCATCACGTGCTGTCGGGACTGCTTCAACCAATTTTGATACCTGAGTGGAAGTGGGATCGAATCACTATGGATTTTGTATTGGGTTTGCCACTGACACTGAGTAAGAAAGATTCAATCTTGGTTATTGTGGATAGATTGACAAAATCGGCTCATTTCATTCCGGTACGTACCAATTTTTCATTTGATAAGCTAGCTGAGCTGTACATATCGCAGATAGTACGGTTACATGGAGTACCTATTTCTATTGTGTTGGATAGAGACCCGAGATTCACATCGCGGTTTTGGAAAAAGTTACAAGATGCCTTGGGAACTAAGTTACACTTCAGTACAGCTTTTCATCCTCAATCGATGGTCAATCCGAGCGTGTTATCCAAATACTCGAGGATATGTTGAGATGTTGCATTCTCGAGTTCAGAGGTACGTGGGAGCGATACTTACCTTTGATCGAACTCGCTTATAATAATAGCTTTCAATCTAGTATCAAAATGGATCTGTAACATCCTAAATTTATGGGCCTATGCATTTAGTGTAGGGATAGGTTTAATATGTTAATTTAAGTGATAGGGGTCCAAATTGGGCTCAGGATTAGGCAAAGGCCTTGGTTAATTTATTAGATTGGGCATTATAGAGTTAAAAGGTGGTAATTATGTTTAAAATACCAACGTGGGCTTGTGGCCCAACAATAGGTGGCACTGTAAGGGAATTAGAATGTGGCGCCATTAACAATTAAAGAGGCCCAAGTTTTGTAACACCCCAAACCCAGCCTAAACGTTACGACCGGATCTGGCATGTCACATGAAAGGAATGTCTAAAAACTGTGCGTTCGTTAAAAAGCTCGTATTCTTTATAGTTGTTGTGAAAAATCGAGTTTAAGTAATTTTGAATAAGTAACGGTTTATTATCATTTTAGGAAAATCCCATATTGATCATTTAATAATAAGCAGTAAACAAATCAAAAGGTAAACCAAATAAAATACCAAAAATACAGTTAAAGCGGCCCTATTACATAACAAAAATCCCAGTTACAAATAAGTTTAACTAAGAGAACGAGTTTACGAGAAAAACATTGTATGGCCACCACAAGTCTGCCTCGGCTCCTAAATCCGCGATCTAACGATTACCTGCAAAATTAACTAAGGGGTGAGTCACCGAGACTCAGTGTGTAAATCCCCATCCAAAAGATGTTAAGCTCGTACACAAATTCACATGCAAATATGCATGTCATGCAACCCATCCAACCTATCCATCCGAAACTCCCAGATCTACCCCGTGTGGTACCAAACCACTGGTGGTGCCAAACCACTAGTGACCCAAAGTCACTGATATCAATATAATTGTGGTGCCAAACCACTGGTGACCCAAAGTCACGAATAATCCATATGTGGGGCCAACCCACGTTGTGATACCAAATCACTGGCGACAATCCCGTTATATCAAATGTGGGGCCAACCCACTGTGGTGCTAAGCCACTAGGACGAGTCGCTATGAGGTGCCAAACCACTGGTGACCCAAAGTCACGAATATCAATAATCCAAGTGTGGGGCCAACCCACATTGTGATACCAAATCACTGGCGACAATCCTGATATCAACTGTGGGGCCAACCCACTATGGTGTTAAACCACTGGGATGAGTCGCTATGAGGTGCCAAACCTCTGGTGACCCAAAGTCATGAAATTAACTGTGGTACCAAACCACTGGTGGTGCCAAACCACTGGTGACCCAAAGTCTCGGATATCAATCTTCCCCCTCCTCTCATCATACCCATGTCCATGCCATGTTCATCAGTCATAATAATTCGTGTATGCAGTATGCCAAGTATGCAAATCATATATCAAAGATAACACATGAAACGTATGACCATCATAATCAGAATAACAAATACGATATAACCAAGCTAATCAACCTTTAAAGGGTATAACAGTAATTTTTACCTACCAAGGGTATTTTCGTAATTTACCTTTCAGGGGTATTTTGGTAATTTACCCACTAAGAGTATTTTAGTAATTTCGTACCTGAAATGGCCTTTCCGAAGGCCCAATGTTGCCCCGAGCGACTCAACTACCAATTCTGGTCATACCGGACTATTGGGCCTAAAGCCCAATTCTGGCCCATTCGGGCCCACACACTCGTGTAGCCTACCTAACACAAATCTAGCCACGTATATAAGTTCCACCTAGTCTAGTTCACTATATACTATATCATCATACATTTTACTCAATTGGGCCCACGGGCCCATTAGGCCCACTTCGGCCCATCGCGGCCCAAGCAGCTCCAACCCACAAGAATACGATTGTTGGCCTCAACTATCGCGTCGAAGCCCCACACGTGCACTCGCACGCTCGTGTGGCTACTATTGTCGTGATCGGCACTTCGGCATTTGCCGCTCTACAACTAGAGTAGAGAGAGTTACACACCTGATAGGACTCTGGTGTTCATCCGCGCTCCGACCACTCCTGTGCCCAAATGCCCTCCAAGATGTGTTTACTCTCCTCCTAGGATGCTCTTTATATAGCTAGCTCTTCACCTTCATTCTTTGTGTATTTCCGATGTGGGATCCCTTCGTCAGTAGAGTTTAAATTCAACTGAAACTCTTGCCGTCCAAACCGCAAAATAAATACTCCTTTGCTTCTCATGAGATTCGAACCCAGGCTCCCTTGCAACATAATCCACGCCGCTAACCACTTGGCCACAAGCTCCTCTTGTGTCTTAAACCATGCGCAACTAAATATAAACTATGGCCCAAATTCTAAGATCCAAGTAAAAACAAACCAAAATGCAAAAGCCAAGACTTGAACTTTGGACCTCCTTCCTTCCTTGTGGCGTCACCCCCTTGCTCCCTAAGTGGCGTCACTTTGCCACTACACCACACACTCCACTTGTGTCATTTTCTCCACATTTTATTCTTAAGGCCTACCTGCCAACTTCCAGAGTTTTTTTCACCTAAAACCAAAATTTCCCTAAATCCAAAGTTTGATCCCGGGACTTCATAGAAGCCCTCTAACCTTCTAAAATCACTTACCTAATAAGTCTAACTTGAATTAATACCGTTCTCTAAAATTTTAAACACTACTACTCCTAAGGCCCATTGAGCTCAATCCTACTAGGCCCAATTCCAGGATGTTACAAGTTTTGGCCGCAAGGAGCCCATGTTTTGGGCCATTTTCGGCATTTAAAAGGGAACAAGGGGTGACGCAACACACAAGGAGTTAGGGGCCCAAAATTTTAGTTTCAAGAAGCCCAAATCTTTTAATTTAAGTGAGTTAAATTTTGGCATTAGGGTTTAATGAGGTGGACGGCTACAAGGCTCAAAAATAGGAGGATTTATATGGATTTTATAATTGATAATTTAGAAGATAAAAAGGAGAAAAGATGGGAGCCCATCTACAAGGAAGGTGATGGCCGAAAATCCACCACTTAAGAGGAGTAAAGAAATCGGTTACTGCATGGCAAAGGGGTACCGAATTTTCCCTTTCATTTAGCTTGAATTTTAAAATTCCTATAAATAGGGGGATAGCTCCTTGATTTTTGCTTTTAAAACCCTAATTCTCTCTTCTTTCTTTGTGCCAAATTCCTTAGCCTCTCCCCCTCTAATTTTCTTTTCTTCAATTTCTTTAAAGGCCGAAACCTCTTCTCTATTCTTTTTCCTCTTGAGCTGATTTCTTTAAAAAGCTGAAATCTCCATAGTTTTTCTTTATTCATCCCATTTGAGAATTAGTTCTATCTATTCCAGCATTTTAAACTTCCTTTGGCATTGCCGAATCCTCTCTCTAGTGCTAGCCAAACCTCCTGTGCTAAGGTAAGTGTCGACTTCTGATTAGTTCTCATAATCTATTCCCGATTTTTAAAAGGTAAAAGCTAAAAAGCTAATAAGTTTAATGTATCTATGTTTGGCGGTAATTTCAGATTTGAAGGAAGCTTGGTCAACTAGATCTAAAAGCCGAAAATAGCTAGTCTCCAATTTTAGGATTTTAAGGTAAGAAGATTTTCCCTAGATTTTTACTAGATTCATTCATTATATGCAAGATCTAAACTTCAAAATGAGGATTAACGATTAAATATTGTGATAGTAGCTCTGATAAGGATTTATGATGGAATTAAATATAGATCAGGCAAAGGAAAGAATCCCTAAGTTTAAGAAATGAGCAGTATCTGCCGTTCGAGATTGGCCACTTGGTTGTGGACCGGCTTCTGAACAACATCTTAGGCAGATAGCAGTTGTGTCGACTAAGGATAGCGTCGACATAGAAAGCATCGTTTTATCAGTAATCAGGTGTGTAGATCTCTAACACACTACTAATAAACCTGTATGTATGTTTATTTATATATGTTATGGGCTAAAAAGCCGGAATGAGGCTGTATAGACAGTCGAATGGAACCCTAAAAGGGTTAGGCAGAGATGCCAGGTACGTAAACATAAAACTCCCTATGAGTATCGAAAAGTATATAAGTCTGTATGATGTTTTCTTTATGTATGTATGCATGGGGTGGGAATGATGATATTAAAGGGGAAGTGCATGATAGGTCACTCGGTGATCGATGGTAGAAATCCCACATAATTTAAATATAAGGTCACATAGTGATCGGTGGCGATGCCACGTTAAATGATTCCTAATTAAGAGGAATAGGCAGTACGGCTGTCGTTTTGGTGTGTAGCGGATGGAGGGTTGATTGTAGAAATCCCCAAGGTGTGATGGTTGGTACGGGATGGTGTGTAGAGGATGGAAACCTAGGATGGATTGGGTTTTTCATTATTTATTGTTTATCATCTGATTATGATTGATACCTTTATGTATGGGCCAGGGCCCATAATGTGTTTGTGTGTTTTGAGATTTATATACTGAGTCTTGGTGACTCACGCTTTCCTTTTCTCTACTCTTCCAGATGAGCAGTAGATCGTGGACATGGGAGCCGAGACGGACTCGAGGGGCCATCAAGCTTTATTTCTACAAATTATTATTTTGGGATTTCTTTAAAGTTTTCTTTTATTTTATTTTTACTTTGGAATTATCAATGTAATAAGGCCCCATAGTTTTATCCAATTAAGTAGTTTTAATGTTCTGCAACTTATGAGATTATGTCAAAGGTTTAATTATACTTAATACAAGGTTTTATTTTTGCCGCTTATTTTCTTAAATAATGTCTATTTAATTTACGACTTCCAAAACCATCAAGACGAAGGTTTTCAATGTACAACCCGTGACACGCCAGATCCGGTCGAAACGCATAGGCCGGGTTTGGGGTGTTACAGGATCCCTACGAGGCTTTATATGGTCGTAAATGCCGTACACCATTATTCTGGACCGAGCTCAGTGAAAACAAGATACACGGGGTTGATTTGGTCAAAGAGGCTGAGCAGAAAGTGGTCGTAATCCGCGACAATTTGAAAGCAGCCTCGGATCATCAAAAATCTTACGCAGACTTGAAACGTAAGGAAATTGAGTTTCAGATTGGCGATAGGGTGTTTTTGAAAGTTTCACCGTGGAAAATAATAATTATATTTGGCCGTAAAGGAAAGTTGAGTCCGAGATTTATTGGGCCGTATGAAGTTATTGAGCGTATCGGGCCATTGGCATATAGATTGAAGTTACCCTCTGAGCTAGATAGAATCCACGATGTGTTCCATGTATCTATGCTTCGGCGATACAGATCCGACCCTTCTCACGTGATTAGTCTAGTAGAAATCGAGATTCAGTCTGATTTGACTTATGAAGAGGAACCGATTCGCATATTAGCTCGTGAAGTGAAAGAGTTGCGGAATAAGAAAATAGAGCTAGTTAAAGTGTCGTGGCTTAAACACGGGGTGGAGGAAGCAACCTGGGAGATCGAAGAATCTATGAAAGAACTCTATCTGCACTAATTTCTTTTTAGGAGGGGGAGTTGTAACAGCCCAAATACGACCCTAATCGGAATGGTGGTTTCGGAACCACGAATCCGATTTAGAAAAATATTTTATTTATTTATTTGATGTCTATGTTAAGTGTTTGTGCATGAGTAAAAATATCGTAGGATATTTAATTGTTTTGATGTTAAATTAAATAAAAGGATCAAATAGTTAAAGTGGGAAAAGTAGAGTGCATGAATTTAGGAAGGCCAATTGAAATGCTTTACTCAAATAGGGACTTGCATGTCAATTTCCATAATTTGATATAGTGGACGGTAATTGTAATATCCTAGATTTAGGGGTTATGTGTTTATTGCATAATTCAAGTGAGCTAGTAGGCTTTGAGTGTGTTTGGGGGTTTTAAGAAACTCAGGAGAAGGGGAAATGCAGTGGAAAATATTTGGATTTCAAGCTTAGGAAGGGGAGCTAGGTGAAGGAGGTCTTAAGAGAAGATGTGAGGGAATTTGGACATAACAAAGTGCCTTGGTAAAGTGGCTTGAAGGCGCCACTTAGGGCTTTGGAAGGTGACGCCACAAGCATTGAAAGGGGGCTTAGGTTCGAATCCCATGGATGGACTTAAGATGACTTTTATTTTTGCATTTATATGGCATGTGTTGGTCAAACTCTAATTAAGGTAAGGTTGGACTATTGTCTTTTATGGTTAGTAGACTAAGGAATAAGGCAAGTGCTTATTTATGGTATGGTATCAAGGAATTTTGGTAGGATAAGGGGACATAAGGCTTGAAGTATGGAGTGTTGTTTTGGAAACTTTTCTATGGCCATTTGACCATGAATGTAGACGGTATAGTGGACTAAGGGGTTGGCTTAATTTTGAATGTGATTAGGAGGAAATACAGGGAAATTTAGGAGTGAGTTTAATTCAAAATTAGTTTGAATTGATGGCTAGAAGAATTTTGAGTGTGGTGGCCGAATGTGGGTCTCTTTTGGGTGATAATTTTCGGTCATGAGTGGGGGGGAATAGCTGAATTTCCTATAAGAGGTCTAGAAGTTCTTTTTCGGTTCTCTTTTCTTTCTTTAGTATTCTCTTTCGAAACTTTCTTTTCACCCTTGCCATTGCCGAAATTTGCACCCTATTTCTTGACCAAAAGCCAAAAGTTGGAAGTCATTTTGTGCATCTTTTTCTTTTTCCTTTTTGCAACTTATTTTCCTTCCATTCACTTCCTAAAAACCGAAACCCATCCCCTCATTTGCAACAAAGCCAAAACCTCTCCACTTTTGTTCTTCATTATCGAATTCTCCTAACTTTCATCTACACTTCTTTTCTTCTTCTCAACCTCGGTTCTATACCTATTTTGTGTTAGCCGATTATCCCATCTCCATTTGGGAGTTCTTGCCGAATCTTTTAGAGCCTTTAGAGGGGGAGGTGTCGACATTCCTTTTCATCAATCTTCCAATTAGTTTCGAGTATAGTATGTATTTTCTTAGCAATGGAATTCTCTTCTTCTTCATTTAGTATGCCGAAACCAATGGTTGGCCTTGGTTTCTAAGGGATGGCCGAATGTATGAAGAGTCATAATATTGTGTTTCTTTTGTGCAGCCAACGGTAAGGAGCCTTAAGGAGGATTGTAAGAATTCGATTCATCAAGGTAAGTGTTATGTGGTGATTTGGGATTTAGTTAAGCAAAGTAGGTGGTTTGTAGTATTCGGCCATAGGCCATTTTATGAGTTTAAGTGATGACCGATTTCTGACTTTGGTTCTTAGGAGCAAATCGACAGGAATAAGAGAGTTTCGAGATTGAGTAGACTGTACCAAAAAGGTGTGTAGTTATCGTACTGTCTCTTGATTGTTTATATGTGTTATTATGTATATGTGTATGATGTGTATGGTAACCGAAATAAGGGCTAAGATGGTAGATACCCAAGGTGGGTGATCGAATAATCAGGTCAGTGTTTTATAATATTAAATGATCACTGATGAATATGTGAAATGGTGATAAGCATGTGTTGTACACTCTATTAAATGATATCTTCGTCATGATATATGCATGCATGGGGTTTGGGACATGACTATTGGAGGACAGGGTGTACATTATGTACGTGGTCTACTGTTAGCCTTGTGCTACATTAGCGCTTGATGTTAGCTATGTGCTTCATCAAGGTGGAGTGTTGGCTGTGTGCCACCTCCTGGCGGATGATAGCTGTGTGCATCACCGTGGATTGAGGATGACCTCGAGTCACCTCATGGATATTGACATGTGGGGTCACTTAGGTGATCGGTGGCTTAGCCACGGCCTTGGGCGGCAGGTCTGCCAAGGTAGGTGTAATGGATGGACACTAGGTTGGGTTGGGCTTCATGATGCATATTTATGTATGTGGACTGTGTGGATATGGGCCAAGCCCCTATGTGGAGACATGTGAAATAACTATACACTAAGTCTGTTTGACTCACCCAATTTTTTACCAAACATCGTAGGTGATGCATAAAGCTTGGACCGGGTTGGAGTGGATAGAGGTAGCCCATGCAGGAGAAGTTTTACATGTTTTAAGTATTTTATATTTCCAGTGTTAATGAACTATTATTGATTGTAATAAAGGCCTCCTAAAGTATCTAAGGATTTTTATTATGTTTTAAGTTGGATTGTCGATTATATTAATATCTGAAAATGGTTTATTTTTAGCAACTTCCCTTTTAAAATATATGATAAAGTTTTAACGGAAGAATTTGTAACATCAAAGTTTTACTTAAAGTTTTAAATACGAAATGATTTATCAACAACAACAAATTTTCATGATTTAGTTTATGAGTCAAAATATTTTTTTAAAATATTTTCCGCAGTGGCATTCTGAATTCGGCCGTGGCTCGTGAGCCGGGTTTGGGGTGTTACAATTTGGTATCAGAGCCTGGTTTAAAACTCGGCTTTGAGGGTTTTGGGCCCAAAAACATTTTCTTAAGATGGGTTTTTCAAAAATATAGGCTTTCATGAAGTTTTCAGGTTTATTCTGGCATGGCACCTGTATCTCCGACCCGAAGTCCACCAGGTAAGTACCTCTAATTGTTGTGTGAATTATTATATGATTGGTATGTGGGTATGATGGGAACGTAGATTAGTATATTAAGTTATTGAACTTTAGGATTAGCTTACTCCAACATAGAATTGCATAAAATTTTATAGCCTAATTAAACAAACCTATGAGTAAGTCGCCGAGTTAGGGTGTGGCAACCATTGTGTGCATGTCTAGGATTGGTTTCGATGGGAGCTTGGTATTTAAGCAGTCCTAGTGACTTACCTCCTCTCCACTCGAATCCTACCTGGTGCGTAGTAACGGTTCACCCTAACCAATAGGACTTATTCACGGGCTAAACTCGATAATTAAAACCCGAAAGGGACTAGTCATACTGTTTTATAGAAACCGTAAGTTTTCAAAATTACTCCTTTGATTTGTAAAACCATTTTATACTTGGAAAATTTTTCGAAATATTTCCGATTTACAAAATTACCCAAATACCCTTGGGTGTAAAATGACCAAAACGCCCTTGGTTTATAAAATTACCATACTACCCACGACTTTTGTAAAAACATTCTTACTTTACAAAAATACCAAAAACTTCTATTTTACAAAATAGTAAGATACCCTGATTTGGGAAAATTTACTAAAATGCCCCTAACTTCCAAAATTACCAAAATAACCCCGATTTCTGAAATTTTTGCAATATCATTGATTTGGTAGAATTTTCAAAATAACCTTGAGATTTGTATATTTTGGAATGCCTTTGATTTGTAAAGATTTTCAAATTGACCCCGATTTACTACTAAAATACCCCTGTAGGACAAATAACGAAAATACCCTTGGGATAGGAACAGTCAAAAATGTTTGAAGAGTGAATGTGTATGGTAGATACTACTGAATGGATGTGTTTTCTTTGAATTAGGATAGAAGACTTGAAACTCTGAATGATCGAAAGAACTACTACTAAACTTCCTTCCATAAAATTTCTTCGCGGATAATCAATGGAATAAAGACTATTCATAAAATTTCTTAACCAATGGAGCCGAGGTGTTCCGTGGCGTATCTGGTGTGGCACCCAGTACTGCTGAGTATTGGTTGGAGGCGACCGAGCGAATTATGGAGGAGTTGGATCTGACTGCTGAGGAGAAAGTGAAAGGAATGGTGTCGCTTCTTCACGATGAGTCATATCAATGGTGGTTCACAGTTCGGGATGGTGCTACGACTGAGGAACTCACTTGGGAGTACGTTAAGGCGGCTTATCAGAAGAAGTATGTTGGTACCCATTATATTGATGCGCAGAGAAAGGCTTTTCTGGGGCTGGTTCAAGGGAACAAATCCGTGGCGGAGTACGAGGCTAAATTCCTAAGATTAAGCCGATATGCTCGATGAGTAGTGGCTACGGAGCATGAGCGATGTGTCCGATTTGAGGATGGACTAAGGGATGACCTGAGGCTGTTGATAGCTCCACAGCAGGAGCGGGAGTTTGCCGTATTAGTAGAAAAGGCTAAGGTAGCTGAGGGGATTAAGGACTGTGTGAGATAGAACAGAGATAAGGATAGGAACCGGGATAAAAGGAGTTTTGGACTGTCGGAATTGTCTGGGAGCCTTCAGAAAAGACCGAGGGTTGAGAGTTCTGCTCGTGTTACTAAGCCAGCTACTGGAAATCCGGACCGTCCGTGTGCTCAGTGTGGAAGGTATCATGTTGGCGAGTGCTAGAATCGAGATCGAGAGTGTTTTATGTGTAAGTCTAAGGCTCATTTGATTAAAGATTGTCCTCAGGATCCGAATAGGGCTCGGACAGTAGGTCAGGGTGGTGTGCAGCCGGACAGAGGTGGTCAGCAAGCGACGAGGGGTCGTGGTCCGAACCATGGAGGAAATGGTTCCGGCCAAGGTCGTGGAGCACCAGGCAGAGGAGCTGAAGGTACAGATGCGAGGCAGCCAAGGTTGGTTTATGCAGCCAGGTGTCGCGAGGAGGAAGATGTGCCAGAGGTGACAACGGGTACGTTCCTTATTTCTGGAATACCCTTTATTGCCTTGTTTGTTATAGAGCTAGTTCGTTCTTGTGTTGCTAGTGAAGTGTATGGAGCCTTGATTGTGAACTTTGAGACGGTGCATAGAAATGTTTTAGTTTTAAGATCAGAGTGCGCAGCAGTAGCGCAGTATGGTAAGTTAGGGTGTACAATTGTTCGTTTGCAAGTAATTTCGAGGACGAAATTATTTTAAGGAGGGTAGAACTGTAATATCCTAGATTTAGGGGTTATGCGTTTATTGCATAATTCAAGTGAGCTAGTAGGCTTTGAGTGTGTTTTGGGGGTTTTGAGAAACTCAGGAGAAGGGGAAATGCAGTGGAAAATATTTGGATTTCAAGCTTAGGAAGGGGAGCTAGGTGAAGGAGGTCTTAAGAGAAGATGTGAGGGAATTTGGACATAACAAAGTGCCTTGGTAAAGTGGCTTGAAGGCGCCACTTAGGGCTTTGGAAGGTGACGCCACAAGCATTGAAAGGGGGCTTAGGTTCAAATCCCATGGATGGACTTAAGATGACTTTTATTTTTGCATTTATATGGCATGTGTTGGTCAAACTCTAATTAAGGAAGGTTGGACTATTGTCTTTTATGGTTAGTAGACTAAGGAATAAGGCAAGTGCTTATTTATGGTATGGTATCAAGGAATTTTGGTAGGATAAGGGGACATAAGGCTTGAGGTATGGAGTGTTGTTTTGGAAACTTTTCTATGGCCATTTGACCATGAATGTAGACGGTATAGTGGACTAGGGGGTTGGCTTAATTTTGAATGTGATTAGGAGGAAATAAGGAGAAATTTAGGAGTGAGTTTAATTCAAAATTAGTTTGAATTGATGGCTAGAAGAATTTTGAGTGTGGTGACCGAATGTGGGTCTCTTTTGGGTGATAATTTTCGGTCATGAGTAGGGGGAATAGCCGAATTTCCTATAAGAGGTCTAGAAGTTCTTTTTCGGTTCTCTTTTCTTTCTTTAGTATTCTCTTTCGAAACTTTCTTTTCACCCTTGCCATTGCCGAAATTTGCACCCTATTTCTTGACCAAAAGCCGAAAGTTGGAAGTCATTTTGTGCATCTTTTTCTTTTTCCTTTTTGCAACTTATTTTCCTTCCATTCACTTCCTAAAAACCGAAACCCATCCTCTCATTTGCAACAAAGCTGAAACCTCTCCACATTTGTTCTTCATTGCTGAATTCTCCTAACTTTCATCTACACTTCTTTTCTTCTTCTCAACCTCGGTTCTATACCTATTCTGTGTTAGCCGATTATCCCATCTCCATTTGGGAGTTCTTGCCGAATCTTTTAGAGCCTTTAGAGGGGGAGGTGTCGACATTCCTTTTCATCAATCTTCCAATCGGTTTCGAGTATAGTAAGTATTTTCTTAGCAATGGAATTCTCTTCTTCTTCATTTAGTATGCCGAGACCAATGGTTGGCCTTGGTTTCTAAGGGATGGCCGAATGTATGTAGAGTCATAATATTGTGTTTCTTTTGTGTAGCCAACGGTAAGGAGCCTTAAGGAGGATTGTAAGGATTCGATTCATCAAGGTAAGTGTTATGTGGTGATTTGGGATTTAGTTAAGCAAAGTAGGTGGTTTGTAGTATTTGACCATAGGCCATTTTATGAGTTTAAGTGATGACCGATTTCTGACTTTGGTTCTTAGGAGCAAATTGACAGGAATAAGAGAGTTTCGGGATTGAGTAAACTGTACCAAAAAGGTGTGTAGTTATCGCACTGTCTCTTGATTGTTTATATGTGTTATTATGTATATGTGTATGATGTGTATGGTAACCGAAATAAGGGCTAAGATGGTGGATACCCAAGGTGGGTGATCAAATAATTAGGTCAGTGTTTTATAATATTAAATGATCACTGATGAATATGTGAAATGGTGATAAGCATGTGTTGTACACTCTATTAAATGATATCTTCGTCATGATATATGCATGCATGGGGTTTGGGACATGACTATTGGAGGACAGGGTGTACATTATGTACGTGGTCTAATGTTAGCCTTGTGCTACATTAGCGCTTGATGTTAGCTATGTGCTTCATCAAGGTGGGGTGTTGGCTATGTGCCACCTCCTGGCGGATGATAGCTGTGTGCATCACCGTGGATTGAGGATGACCTTGAGTCACCTCGTGGATATTGACATGTGGGGTCATTTAGGTGATCAGTGGCTTAGCCACGGCCTTGGGCGGTAGGTCTGCCAAGGTAGGTGTAATGGATGGACACTAGGTTGGGTTGGGCTTCATGATGCATATTTATGTATGTGGACTGTGTGGATATGGGCCAAGCCCATATGTGGAGACATGTGAAATAACTATACACTAAGTCTGTTTGACTCACCCAATTTTTTACCAAACATCGTAGGTGATGCATAAAGCTTGGACCGGGTTGGAGTGGATACGAGGTGGCCCACACAGGAAAAGTTTTACATGTTTTAAGTATTTTATATTTCTAGTGTTAATGAATTATTATTGATTGTAATAAAGGCCTCCTAAAGTATCTAAGGATTTTTATTATGTTTTAAGTTGGATTGTCGATTATATTAATTTCTGAAAATGGTTTATTTTTAGCAACTTCCCTTTTAAAATATATGATAAAGTTTTTAACCGAAGAATTTGTAACATCAAAGTTTTACTTAAAGTGTTAAATACGAAATGATTTATCAATAACAACAAATTTTCATGATTTAGTTTATGAGTCAAAATATTTTTTTAAAACATTTTCCGCAGTGGCATTCTGAATTCGGTCGTGGCTCGTGGGCCGGGTTTGGGGTGTTACAGTAATGATGATGGGGGGAGGAATTTTTAACATATTTTAATCATAAACATAATATTTTATGTTTATTTTTAATGGGTATTATATTAAGTAATAAAAGAACATAAAATAAATTGGATTTTTCTCTCCTTCACTCATCTTCTTCACGATTCTCTTCAAAGGAAAGAAGAAAAAATTTCTCCTCCCTCATCCGGCCATTGCATGCTGTTGTAAGGTAAGGAAATTGAGTTTTAGTTTACTAAATTGTTACAAATTAAGTAGGTTGCCTTGTGTACCATCAAAATCATATGAACTTTCTTAGAGTTGAGCATGTTAGATTCGGCTATGGAGGGGGATAGTAAACGTGATTTGTTATTTGAGGGAAACAAGATGAATTGAGATAGGAATTAGATGAAACAGAAAATAGTACATTGAAATGGTATGAATGCTTGGGAGGTTAGTTCAATTTGAGAATAGGGAAGCTTTATACATTTGGCCGAATGTTGAATTGAATATATATTAGGATTATTTTAACTCATTTGTTGGATATACGTTTATGTATATGTATATGAAAATTCGGGTACATTTAATAGTATATCCGGCCTTGATGAATGTTTATATTTGGAAGGGATTATTGATAAATTATATGATATGAATGGTTTAATTGTGACAAATAAATTTAATTAAGCTTGAGGAGAATTCGGCTCTAGTGTAAAAGTGTATAAAATTTTTATATTTGTATATTATGTTCGAATGAATAAAAAAATAGTAGTAAATTGTAAAAGTTTCGAATTATGATTGATAGATGGAAAGAATGGTATAATTATGTGCCGAATAGAGATGAATGAAATGATTTGAATAGGCTCTTTTAAATTTGGGTTAGATCAAGGAAGGAAAGATTTGGAAAAGGAACGGGGAAAAGCTAAACTAGACGAGTAGCCGAGAAACCCTGAATTATCGTTCTTCGAGGTAAGATTTCAAGCAAATGAATTAATTGAAACAATTCTTTATACATTGATAATGTTTGAAGAGTATCGGATTATTGAGCTAATATTGCCGAATGAGTTATCGAGATTATTTAACCGTTTACATTTTGCAAGGTAAGTTAAGACAGTTGATTTAGTAGTGTGAATTTAGTACCACCTTAAATTGAATGCAAAGGTCATAAATATATATATAATACTAAGTGACGGTAAGGAATGTATTTGAAGTAAAAATATAGTATGGAGGTAATGTGCTAGATATTTTAGTTATATTGAACATGAGAATATAATTATTTTCATGAAATAATGCATGGGCGATTATATGCTTGGATGAATATTAGTTTGATTATATTAATGATTTGGTAATTTTTTTATATGAATTACGAGTTTACTAAATGTACTATGGGTACGAAACTATGATTGAGCACTAAGTGGCAGGTTAATAAGTAACGACTCTATGTTAGCGGTACGTTACGGGATTATTGAGTAACGGCTCTGTGTGAGCGATACGTTACGGGATTATTGAGTAACGGCTCTGTGTGAGCGATATGTTACTGGATTATTGAGCAACGGCTCTGTGTGAGCGATACGTTACGAGATTATTGAGTAACGGCTCTATGTGAGCGATACGTTACATAGTGATTTTAACGAAGGTACTAATCGTGTGAAACACTGTTAAGCTTATTTATCAATGTGCAGGTATATGGCTCGTTTTAAAAGACTATATTATAAATGAAAATTGGTATATAGTATTGTTGGGAAATAACATCCTAGAATTATGTATGAATGACTAAGTTTCGAATGGTATGTATATTTATAGAGGTACGTTTAGTCATACAATATCCATGAATTGGTTCTTGATACCTTGATTGTTCGGCCATGTTGTTGTTATATATGAAATGCTTATTGAAATTATTTAGTAGAATAAATGTACTTAGTTTATCAAGCTGAAATCTTACTAAGCTGTGAAGCTTACTTTCTCTCCGTTGTTTCTTGGAATTATAGATCACCTTTGGAAGTTTCAACCTAGGCTAGTGGATCAATTCGGAAGCTCATCATATTATCATCTATCTTGGTACCCCTTATTGATAGATTAATCTTTGATGATTATGGCATGTATAAGCTATTTTGTTTTCTTAGGATTTGTATAAGATGAACCTTTAATGGATATATGCCACGCGAAAATGGCTAAATTGTGGTACTTTGATCTTGTGTATGTTCGGTCATGAGGTTAATCCTTTTATGAAAGTGTAATTGTTCATGTGTTTATGCTTGAGGTATGATAAGGTAGCTTGAATGACCCTTTTTGGTTGAAGTTTTATTGTGAAAAGCCGAACATGATGATTGTGTATTTTAGTAACTAACATTTCATGTTACTCGTATATGTGTGTAATGAGTTCGGTTTATATATATAGGGTTGTTTACAAAATAGGTTTGGTTTTGATAATGTGACCTTGCTAATGGAAAATGATGTGATCCATTAAATGTTTGAATGCTTTTGACAATGGAAAAAGGGATCTTGAAATTGGTACAAGTACAATCGTTTTTGAGTGTTAGATAACTTGTTAAAAAGAGAGTAAAGCTTGTACATATTTAGCTAAGGTAATGAAAATTACCTAATGAATAGTAAATGGGTTTTATTGAAAGATGTTTATGGTTGAAAAGTAGTTGAGTTATATGCATGGATTGAAGAATGATGTGCACGGTATATGTAACTGCATTTCTTTTTTGGGGTAGTTTTGTTTACATTCGAATAGTAGATGCATCATTGTTAAGATTCGGTCTTAGTATATATATATTGAGATGTGAAATTTCCCTTCTGTTTCAAAATAGTACTACAGAAGCATGATCAACGTGTAATATTATCGATTATGGATTGGGTTTAGTTTAGTAATACCCCTTAACTATGATCCAGCGACGGATACAGGTTAAGGGTGTTACAGATTAAATGAGATAAATTTGGTATTATAGATCAAGAAAAACAAGTTTGGGTCTAGATCGAGGGAAAACCAAAGTGTTTGACGATTAGGTCCATTTCCGATATTTTTGTATCGAGGTAAGTTCGTATATTTAATAAGCATTAAATTGTATATGTATAAATGCTTAATTGATATAATTATTGTAAATGCTATATTATTGAAATGAAATGTGAATGCTGTTGAGTACGATACTACGGAAATGAATGACAGAGAACTGAAACAGTGAAAGTCCTGATTGAACCTTAGGAATAGATAGGATACAAATGTCATGACATTAGGGTTATTGAGATTACGTGTAAGACCATATTTGGGATATGGCATCGATATGAGACTTCGTATAAGACCATAGTTGGGCTATTGGCATCGATACGAGATTACATGTAAGACCATATCTGGGATATGGCATTGATATGTTACTGTATGTACGAGATTCCCGAGTATCCTTTAGTGTTTCAAATGGTTCAACGGGAAATGTTGATGAATTGTGGTTACAAGTGATGGTATGACTCAGTCAAGGTACTCGTGACAGAAACCGACAAGTAAGTGTTAAAAGTGAATTTCATATGATAAGTAAGTGGAAAAATTATGAGAATTCATATAGTTTAATTGAATATTCATAAATGTGATGGCTATTAAATTCAATATAGTTTATTTCTATTTGCTTATGCTTATGTAAATGTGAATGAATTGATAAGAAGTATTCAAACCATGTAAGTATTGAAATGAATAAACCTGTGAAATTCTTGGTTAATTATGTGAACGAATACATGGCATAAAGGTGGAATTATACAAGTTATATTATAGTATTTATAATGCCTTAAAATGTGTTTATTTGATGAGATGAGTTATATTCATACGAGCTTACTAAGCTATATAGCTTACCCCCGTTCTTTTCTCATGTTTTATAGTGTCATTGAGCTAGCTCGGATTGGAGATCACCGAGGATCCTATCACACTATCAAGCTATCACTTTGGGTATTGATGAATTCAAGTATTTTGAGCTTATGGCATTTATAGGGACTTAGTCAATTTGTTATGTGTGTCATCATAATTGTAGACAATGTGTTGGCTTGTGATATTCAAAGGCTTGTTTTGATACTTAGCTATAAATTGGCTTATTTGGGCTATCATGGTTGTAAGCCAAAGTATATATATATGTGTGTGCCAATGTCTTTGGTGATTTGGTCATGGTATGCTTAGTGAATGATAGAAATTTGATTTATGTCATGAATGTGAAATGTTTGGCAATGTGGTCTATTTAAGAGATGATAAAATGGTGTGCAATTAGGTATCTTGAAAGTAGTCAATTGTGGATTAATAATTGTTATGAATATGATAGATGTTGATATTGTGTTGGTCATACTGTGGATGTTTTGGTTGCCTAAGTATGTTATGTATGTACCTTGAATTGGTATAAGTGTATGTGTGAAAAAAGGGTCATTTTTCTCAAATTAAGCATTCAAACAGTAAAATTTCTTTACGAAACTTTCACATAATAATTCTATAATGCTAAAAACTTTAATAAAATAATAAAATAATATTTTAAGCTTGGATTTGTGGTCCCAAAACCACTATTCTGATTTGACTCAAAACAGTCTGTTACAACTCTCCCCCCTTAGTGTATGTGTGAAAAAGAGTCATTTTTATCAAGTTAAGAATTCAAATAGTAAAATTTCTTTACGAAACTTTCACATAATAATTTTATCATGATGTAAACTTTAATAAAATAATAAAATAATATTTTAACCTTGGATTTGTGGTCCCAGAACCACGTACCGATTTGACTCAAAAACGGGCTGTTACAACTCTCCCCATTTAGGGATTTTCGTCCCTGAAAATCTTACCAGTAGATAGGCTAGGGTACTATTTCCGCATAGCTTCCTCACGTTCCCACGTAGCTTCCTCGATCCCGTGTTTATCCCAGAGAACTTTTGCTAGAGCTATGTGCTTATTTCTCAATTCTTTTATTTCACGAGCTAAAATCCTGATTGGTTCTTCACTACACATTAAATCAGCCTGTATCTCAACATCCACTGGAGAAATCACATGTGACGGATCGGATCTGTATCGACGTAACATAGAAATATGAAAGAAATAATGAATCTTTTCAAGTTCTAACAATAAAGCTAGTCGATATGCCATTGACCCTATCCATTCAATAATCTCATACGGCCTGATGAAACGTGGACTCAACTTCCCTTTATGACCGAATAAAAGAACATTTTTCCACCGTGACACTTTTAGAAACACTCGATCTCTGACTTTAAACTCAATCCCACTATGTTTCAAATCTGCGTAGGATTTTTGTGGATCTGATGCTGATTTTAAACTATCACGAATCGTTTTCACTTTTTCTTCAATTTCTCTGATCAATTCAACCCCGTGAATATTTTTGTCACTTAGCTCAATCCAGTATAGTGAAGTTCGACATTTGCAACCATATAAAGCTTCGTACGGTGCCATCTTTATACTCATTTGGAAACTGTTATTATACGCGAATTCAATCAACAGTAAGTATTTTTTCCAACTGCCTTCAAACTCTAAAATACAACATCTCAATATGTCTTCAAGAATCTGAATAATTCTTTCGGTTTGACCATCATTCTGAGGATGAAAAGTTGTACTGAAATTCAACTTCATACCTAAAGCTTCTTACATTCTCTTCCAGAATCGCGACGTAAATCTCGGATCTCTATCAGAAATAATAGATAATGGCACCCCATGCAATCGAACAATCTTAGAAATATATAATTTAGCTATAATGTCAAGTGAGTAATCTCTACGTACTGGTATGAGATGAGTAGATTTCGTCAGTCAATCGACGACAACCCAAATAGCATCTTTCTTTTTCGAAGTTAGGGGCAATCCTGACACAAAATCCATTGTAACTTTATCCCACTTCCACTCAAGAATCATGACAGGTTACAGTAAACCAGATGGTACTTGATGTTTAACTTTGACTTGTTGACAAATCAAACATTTAGAAACAAACTCTGAGATATCTCGTTTCATGCCTTGCCACTAGTAAAACTGTTTCAAATCGTTATACATTTTGGTACCTCCTGGATGAACAGATAAGCAGTTATGGTGCGCTTCGTGCAAAATCTTCTGAATGAGTTCTGAATTTCTCGGTATGCAAATTCTGTTCTAGAACCTTAAACAATCATCAGTCCCAATCTGAAACTCTGAATCTGGGATGTTCTCACATTGAAATCCATTTACCTTGCAATTCACGGTCATGTTTATGAGCTTCACAGATTTGTTGAAGAAATAACAGTTTAGTTTTTAATTTAGCTAAAATAGACACATCATCACAAATCATCAACTAGGTGTTCATTGCTCATAATGCAAACAAAGATTTCTGACTCAGGGCATCAACAACAACATTAGCTTTTTCCGGGTGATAATCAATCACAAAATCATAATCTTTCAATAACTCGAGCCATCTTCGTTGTCGTAAATTCAAATCCATCTGTGACATCAAATATTTTAAGCTTTTTTAATCCGTATAAATGTGCCATCTTCCACTGTATAAGTAGCGTCGCCAAATTTTCAACACAAACACAATTGTAGCCAACTCTAAGTCATGTGTTGGATAATTCTTTTCATGCGGTTTCAATTGTCAAGAAGCATAGGCTATAACTTTTCCTTCTTGCATCAGAACACATCCCATACCATTTAATGATGTGTTGCTATAAATCACAAATTCTTTCCCTGATTTCAATTGAACAAATACTGGTGCTTTAGTTAACAGTACTTTCAATAGTTCGAAACTCTGCTGACATTTTTCTGACCATTCAAACTTCAAATCTTTTTGAAGTAGTCGGGTCATCGGTGTCACAATCATTGAGAATCCTTTCACGAATCTTCGGTAATAGCCCGCTAAACCCAGAAAACTACACACTTCAGACACATTTCTCGGAGGTTTCCAATCAACAATAGCAGAAATCTTACTCGGGTCAACTCTAATACCATCAGCTGAAACAATATGCCCCAGTAATCCAACCTCTCGAAGCCAAAATTCATATTTCGTGAACTTTGCAAATAATTGCTAATCACGTAGAGTTTGTAACAAAACTCTCAAGTGCTCGTTATGTTTAGATTCATCTCACTAATAGATCAGAATGTCGTCAATGAATACAACAACAAGTCTGTCTAAATACAGGCTGAATATTAGATTCATCAAGTCCATAAAATGGCAGGAGCATTAGTTAAACTGAAAGGCATAACAAAGAATTCATAATGTCCATACCTTATTCTGAATGTGGTTTTCAGCATATCCGACTCTTTAATTCGCAATTGATAATAACCCGATCTCAAATCAATCTTTGAAAATACTGTAGCCCATTTCAATTGGTCAAATAAATCATTAATCCGCGGTAAAGGGTATTTGTTCTTTATAGTCACTTTATTTAGCTGTCTATAATCAATATACATTTTCATCGTTGCATTGTTATTTTTCACGAACAATACCAGTGCACCCCATGGAGAATAACTTGGTCGTGCAAAACCTCTGTCTATTAATTCTTGCAACTGAGGTTTCAACTCTTTTAATTCTATTGGAGTCATTCTGTACGGAGCTATCAATATCGGTGTTGTTCTCGGTACTAATTCAATATCAAATTCAGCCTTTCTAATCGGTAGCAACCCTGGTAATTCTTCTGGAAATACATCTAAAAATTCACAAACAACATGTACAGATTCGATCTTTGATTTAGATACCTTAATATCTAATACATATGCAAGATATGCATCATAGTCCTTTTTCATACATTTTTGAGCTAACATAGATGATATCATAGTAGGTAATTCACTCGTATCATCAGACACAATGCAAATGATTTCAGCGTTTTGACATTTCAATTCGATAGTCTTTCGTCTACAATTCACAACTGTATCATGCATAGTCAGACAGTCCATATCCAGAATCACATCAAACTCATCAAAAGGTAGAAGCATCAAGTCAGCCTGAAAATAGTAACCTCGAGTCATCAAAGGAAAATTCTTACAAATTTTATCAACTAACACAGATTTTCCTAAGAGGTTAGATACTTTAATTACAAACTCTGTAGACTCGACATATAAACTCTTTTTAAATACTAATTTCATACAGATATATGAATGGGTTGATCCAGGATCTATCAACGCAACTATATCAGTATCAAAAAGAGAAAAAGTACCGGTAATAACGTCTGGAAATGATGCCTCCTCCCGTGCACGTATAGCATAAGCTCGGGCAGGTGCTCGTGCCTCAGATTTCACAGCAAAATCTCTCGTAGCACCTCGGTTACCACTGTATTTTTAGTGTTTAGGGATGGTCTCCCTCTAGTAGTCGTATTAGTCACTTTTGCTGGTTGATTTTTTTCAGCTATAGACTTTTCTGGAAAGTCCCGGAGATAATGATCAAGAGATCTACATCTAAAACAAGCTCCGCTCACTATTCTGCATTCACCATAATGTCACTTGTTGCAATACTTACATTCAGGTACAACATTTCTGACACTACCCGCACTGGCAACAGATGTCGTCTGAGGTTTAGAGCTGAAACTCCTTGCATCTCCTTCTCTGGTTGAAATCCCCGTAGAAGCAGTAGAACGAGGATGATATTCTTTAGATTTCTTTGACGCTGACTAATGTGATTTGCCCGCAAATCTTTTTCTAAAGTCTCTAGCCTCAGAATCAGCTTTTTTTTTCTCTTTGCTAAGCTCTTCGGCTTTGCAGGCTTTGTCAAATAAAACAACGTACTCTTTTAACTCAAGAATCCCTACTAAAAGTATGATTTCTTCATTTAACCCATCTTTGAATCTTTTACACATTATATCCTTACAAGAAACATATTCATGAGCATAGTTTCTCAGTCGTACAAACTCTCTTTCTATTCCATTACCAATATACGACCCTGTTTCAATTCAAGAAATTCCTTTCTTTTCTGATCAACGAACATTTGGCTGATGTATTTATTTCTAAATTCAACACGAAAGAATTCCCATGTAACTCTTTCTCGAGGAACTACAGATATCAAAGTATTCCACCACTGATACGCGGTGTCTCTCAACAATGATACAGCAGACTTTAAACATTCTTCAGGTGTGCATAACAGTTTGTCAAATACTCAAATTGTGTTATCAAGCCAAAACTCGGCTCTCTCAGGATCGTCGCTAATAGTAGCTCTAAATTATTCAGCCCCATGTTTCCGTATCTTATCAATAGGTGGCTTATTCATTCACAAAGGATCCATACCTTGAGGAACTACAGGGATCGGTTGGGGAATAGGTGGGGGTGGAGGTTGTTGAACAGCTGGGTTCGTACGAATGTATTGTGTGAACCATTCATTCATCATTTAGAAGAAGAATTCTTTAGCCTCTCCTCCTTGGCTATTCGTTACGGGTCTAGAGTCAGATGGTGTTGTCCCTTGTGCGAGAACAGGGGCGATACTCTTGACCTTATCAACTACGACTCGATCAGGATTCATTTACTATATAAAACACATTTAAAAACGTCAGGAGTCGTCACATTATCACAGTTTATATATATGGCATGTATAGCTGGACTCACATGTAGTACGTTAGTCCTAGAATCGACTAAACCATAGCACTGATACCAATAAATGTAACACTCTAACCCGTGTCCATCGCCGGAGTAAGGTTACGAGATATTACAGATCAAACCACTTAATATGACATATATAACCCATACGTTTATGCATTCATATTCAAGTACCATACAACACAATCATCTTGTCCCTTTATAAGGTCTACGAAGCCTTAAACATGATTTAGAAGTGGTTCGGGACTAAACCGATAACATATGAAATTTTTTGAAAACTTAGAAAATTTTCAACATTTCAGGGGTCACACGCCTGTGTGAACAAACCGTGTGCCTCGCACGGCTCCAGACACACCCTTGTCTTAGACCGTATGGAAACAGGGTATACATACTGACTTGCATCACACGGCTGAGAACACGCCCGTGTGCCAGGCTGTGTGAAAACTAGAGAGTATACTGACTTGGGTTACATGGCCAACCACACGCCTGTGTGTCTAACTCGTGTGCCCTTCGAAATGGCCACACACGATAGTGTACCAGTGTGTGTCAAAACTGTAGGGTATACTGACTTATGTAACACAGCCAAGTTACACGCCCGTGTGCTAGGCCGTGTGCCATTTAGGGGGTATACTAACCTGTACCACACGGCCAGTCACATGCCCATATGTGAGACCGTGTGGAGCATACTGACTTCAATTTAATTCCAACACCAAGAGACACAGGGCCGCGTAACATATCCGTTTGTCGTACATGGATGAGACACACGCCCGTGTCTCTACCCGTGTGGACAAAAATAGGCCATTTGCAAAGCCATTTTGCCACCCTATTATCATGTGCATACACAATCACAATGGTAACAATTATACAACTCAACTAGAAGCCATTCCATAACAATTCATACACATATAATACAATTTCTTCCTACCATTCAAATGCTTAACTAATATCATACATCATCCATTCATATACCTTTCAAATAACAAGACATCATTTGCATAATTTTCATTCCATCAACATTTGACAAAACATACCAAAACATATTATCAAGTTTAGCCAAATCACATGGCTTAACCTTACACAAAATGTACCAAAACCATGATCTCAAGTAATCATATTTATCAACTTTAAAACTAGCCTATACATTCCATATTTACAATTATCCACAAGTTCAAAAGTACCAATCGGCAATTGGATAGTGTGATGTGTAAATCCGACTTGCCTAAAAAGAGCGAGCTGACGAACCGCTATAAAACATAGAAAAAGAAGCAGAGTAAGCTTTATAGCTTAGTAAGCCCATATAACTAACTTACTATTTATACGAAAACAATACAAATAATTAAGGTAATCTCCATACAATTTCCAATTACCTAAGACAAACATTCATCCATAGGTTAGTCATATTAATACATGAAATCATCCATTATCACAATTCAATACTCAATATTTATTGTATTCAACATTTCATTCTCAATCATATAATCAATAATTCATTCAGTAACAGTACTCATCCATATAAACATAATTTATGCCCATTGAACCTGTTAGAACTTCAAAGGATACTCGGGTGATATACATCAATAATCCTTCAATTCATTATCCTTTCTGCTCTTTTGAGCCATGATCGGTAAGCTTCTATTGAGCTGATGAACAGTAAGCTCTATTGAGCTAAACAGTAAGCTCATACGAGTTGTGGCAACAAATGCAGGAACTCGACCAAAACGGTAACCCTAGTGACATGTCACTCGTATCCTACGAATTCTTACGGTTCAAACAGGGCTCGGTAACAATTAAACTATATTGATAAGGCATTTCCAAATATATCAACTACTCAATTATACACATTCATTGCAATTATTTCAAGTATTTAAAAGTTCGATTCTAATTATACGAACTTTCCTTGTATTGCTCGGATAAAACTATCAGCTATTCGTCAACCTTCCCTTTTCCCTGATCTAAACTTGATCTCATATTTTCTTGATCTATATATGATCAAATTCAATACATTCAGCATTCAATCTATTCAATTTAGTCCACAATTCATATTTTGGAAAATTTACACATTTGCCCCTATACTTTCATATCATTTACAATTTAGTCCTTATCACATAAAATTGCAAATTCATGCAATTTAGTACCAACCCATGCCTCGCCGAATTTCATAGGGACTCCTAGCAATCCATATCTTTCATTATTACACACTTTTAACCACCACATTTTACATTTTCATAATTTAATCCCTATTTTGCATTTTTGTCAAAAATCACTTTACAAAACAAGTTTAATTATTAAAAATTAATCAAAATCCATCATCAACCATCCAATTACTCAAACATTCAACAATGAAAACATGAAAAATCTTTAAAAATTCAAAAATCTAAGGTAAGGGCTAGCTACAATACGAAGCAACGATCACAAAAACATAGAAATCATAAAAAATCTAGCTAAAATCGTACCTTAATCAAGTTAGGAATGTGCCGAACCTATGAAAGCTTCAAACCCTAACTCTCTTTTCTATTTTTGGTTGTAAACAAGGATGAATGAAATAAATTTGGCTTTGTTTTATTAAATTATAACATAATTTCTCATTTATCAAAATACCCTTTTATTATAAATATGTAAAAACAAATAATGGATGGCCATAATTGTCCATTTACATTAATCATGGACTAATAACATTAGGACCTTTAGTTTAATAAATCATAGCAATTAAACACCTTTTAACAAATAGAATGCATCTTTTGCATTTTACGCGATTGGATCCTTTTTATCAAATTAAGCATTCAAACAGTAAAATTTCTTTACGAAACTTTCACATAATAATTTTATCATGCTATAAACTTTAATAAAATAATAAAATAATATTTTAACCTCATATTTGTGGTCTCAAAACCACTGTTCCGATTTGACTCAAAAATAGGTTGTTACAGGAATAACGTATAAAAGTTTAATTTTCGTAAACTACCTTTACTTTTGTTTGCTCTATAAATTTTTGAATTAAGACGGTTTAATATCAAACATATGAGTTTACAATGCATCTATTAGGAGTTGTACAATAAAAGAACTTGGTAGGTAATGCATGCCCGTTCATCAAGTGTCAAATAAATTCATTGTTCAAGGATTGTATTTCTTTTTGCATGTTTTGTGTGTTTTCTTGATGACAAGCAAAGACTAAAGTGTGGGGGAATTGATTTTCCACAAATTGATGTGGTAAATTAGGCTTTTCCGATGCACTTAAGGAGCTTTTTTTAAGTAAAATAGAGTTTTTAGCATAGTTTTTGTTATTTTCGCATTTTCAATTAATAAGTGAAAATGTGTCATTTTTGTCTATTTTTTTCACCCAAATTGATCGTTAATGCCATCAGATTCGTAACAGTTGATTGAGTGTTGTAGGAAGTCATCGAAGGACTGAATGTGAGCGAAAACGTCACCTAGAAGGGGGTATTGTAACGCCCCAGTTTTCCATTAATTTTAGCTTTTGTAATTTCAAGACACAAATACCTATCTACTTTAGTGGTTGAGTGATTTGGGTGTGTTTGGGTGTGTCTGGGAGGTCCCAAGTTCAAGTCTCAACTTGGGTGAATTTTGGTATTTTTATGATTAAAGCCCAAACTTTGGTTAGTAGGCTTATAAGTATTTAATTGTAAGAACATGTCAGAATGGGCCTACTGGTCTGGTGGCTAAGTGGACTGTTGATGTAACATCCCGAATTATTGGGCCTGTGCATTTTATGTGATACTTGCTTAAAATATTAATTTGAGAGTTTGTGGTACAAATAAGGCTCAAGTTGGGCTAAGGCCTTGTTTTAAATATTTTGTTCAGACACTCTAGGGGTTTAAATTGAAGTTCTAGTAGTTTAATGGGCATATTGGGCTTGTGGCCCAGAGGAAATGGTGCCACTAGGAGGAAGAGGAGTTGGCGTCACTTGTGCATGAGGAAGGCCCAAATTATGGTTGCTTGAAGCCCAAGTTTTAGGGCTAAAATTTGGCACTTAAATGAGCAAGGGGGGACGGTACAAGGCTATTATTTAGGGATTTATTTTATGTTTAATTATAAGGATAATAGGCAGATAATGAAGAGAGGAATTAGGGCTATTTTTGAGGAGATAATAGATCAAGATAAGGGAAAAGATGAGAGCTCATCCAAGGGGTAGAGTTGGCCGAAAATTTGACTTTGTAAAGGGGAAAGAATCGGCTCAGTATAGGCAATAAGGTGTGCTAAAATTTTGAAGCCTCTCTTTTAATTTCTTTTCTCATCTTCTTCCACTCAAAAGCCGAAAAACCATCATCTTCTTCACCCTTTCTCCCTCTCTAAAATTTCTTGGTTGGCCGAATCTGCTAACCTCTATTATTATTCTTCTTCTAATCTCTAAAAGCCAAAACTACATCCCTATTATTCTATTCTCCTCCTTAATATTCATTGGTTGAATCTTTCTTAGCCATCTCTTCAAATCCTTTGTTCTTCCAAAAGTCGAAATCCCTAGGATCTCACCTCCTGAAGTTGTCGAATCTTCTTTAGTGGAGCCTACTTGTGCCGAAATCTGAAGGAGACAATAGGTAAGTGTTGATTTCAGGATTTCAATGTTTTTTTGGCTTTTCAAAGTCCCTAGCGGAATGGCTATTTAGAAACTAATCTCTTATTTCTCTCTTATTTTCGGCATTCTGGGATCTGAAGAAGAGTCAATCACGTAGATATCTATGTCATAAGTTCAGTAATTTAGTGTGTAAAATTGGGTAGAACACTAACCATGGCCGATTATAGGAGAGGGCCTATTTTCACATCTTTCTGGCTTTTCGAGCAAAGTTGTAGATCGGTTTAGCAAGGGTATCGACATTAATCAGGCGTGTAACCTTTCACACTATTAAATTGGTTGCTAATATATATATATATGTATAAGTCTACTATACTCTGTTAAATGCTGAAATCCTGGCATAACGTTTGACAACCCGAGAAGTGTAAAGGCTAAATATCATGTTAGTATTTTCTGCCATTCCTCAGTGAATGTTTTATTAAAAACGATATGTTTCATATGTCAATTTCAATGTATGCTTGGGGTTGGGTGATTGATGAAAGAGGAAGTGATCTGTTCTGGTGGCTTATGCCATTTCAGCCTGGTGACTCTGTCACATACTCTGTTTCTGGTGGCTCTAGCCATTTCAGCCTGGTGACTCTGTCACAACTTCGACGATGAGCAGCTAACTGCAGCATGACTGCTATCGATGGTGTGTAGCGGTGTGGGTTGATTGTAGAAATCTGAATGGTGTGATTGGCAGGTAAGGGTGGTGTGTAGCGGATGGAAAGCTAGGAATGGGTTGGGTTTTATGTATGTTATTTTCTGTACTATGTTTTATGTTCTGATCTGTGGGCTGAGGCCCAATCTAAAGGTGCTTGAAGGTTACACACTGAGTCTCGCGGCTCACCCTTTTATTTCAACAATTTCAAGTGACACTTAGCACACCGTACCGGGCTGGAGATGAGAGCAAGGTGGCCATGCAAAAGAGCATTTGGATTTGGCGAAAAGACTTTAGTTTATTATTTTATAATTTCATTTAAGTGGGTTTTAAATATGGTTGTAATAAGGCCTTGAGCCACTAGACTATTATACTTTGTTTTGGATTTTAATTTGGGCTTTTATTATTTTTAGACACTTAAACTTTAATTAAACTAAGGCATGAATTAAGGTTTTTAAATTTAATTCATAAATCAACAAATTAAATTTATATCTTATTTAAACCTATCAAGTTTTTAGGTTTTCCCAAACGGAAGACTAAATAAAAGAAAAATATTTCCCGAAATCGCGACATGTTTTACTAGATTTCCTCAGTGACATGCCAGATTTGGCTGTAATGTTTGGACCGGGTTTGGGGTGTTACAAATTGGTATCAGAGCCCGATTCAAAACTCGACTCTGAGGGTTTTTGGGCTCAAAACGTTTTCTAAAAATGGGCTTTTGAAACATGCATGTTTTCAAATGATATCAGGCTTGTTAGTTCGGCATGGCACCTGCGTCTCCGGCCCAAGTCCACCAAGTAGGTACTCTAAACCATTGTGTGAAATATATGTGGGTTTGATGGGCTTTATGGGATGTAGAATAGTTAGATTAGAACTTGATGGACTTGAGGTCTAGCTGAAACAACTCCTAAAATTTCATAAGACTTAACTTCACTAAACAAACCCGTAAATAAGTCGTACGACTTGGGTGTGGCAATAGGCATACGCATGTCTAGGATTGGATCCGGAGGAGCCTGGTATTTAAGTAGTCCTAGTGACTCACATCCTCTTCACTGTAATCTTACCTGGTGCGTAGTGACTGTTCACCTTAGCTGAGTTAGGGTGTGGCAATAGACATACGCATGTCTAGGAGTGGATTCAGGGAGAGCTTGGTATTTAAGCAGTCCTGGTGACTCACCTCCTCTCCACTAGAATCTTATCTGGTGCGTAGTGACTATTCATCCTAGCTACAAGGATTTGTTGATGGGTTAAACCTTATAATTAAAACCCGAAAAGGGACCAGCCACCCTATTTGAAAAAAAAAATCCCCAAGTTTTGTAAAATTTTCAAAATACATTCGACTTATATAAAAAAAAATTTCCAATTAACCATGTTTGGAAAACTTTACCCGAAAAACCTCATGTTTACAAGAGTAACCCAGACTATGAAACTAGATTTACCAAAAGTACCCCTGTTTAAAAAAAACACACCAACAACAACGAAATAACCTTGATTTGTAAAATTACCAAATTACCCTTATTTTGCAAAATGACCAAAATGACCCTGATTTGTAAAATTACTGAAATACCCCTAGACTTTAAAATTACCGAAAAACCCTCGGGATTGCAAAATTACCAAAATACCCTTATTTTTCAAAATCCCCAAGGAACCCTATTTTGAAAAATTACAAAAATACCCCTATAGGAAAAATTAAGAAAATACCCCTAGGTAGTGAAACAACAAAAACACCCTTACGTGATGAATGTAAGTGCTTGGTTGCTATTCGTATGTTGGTGATTGAATGTATGTGTTTCCTAGAATTAGAGGATACGAACTTGAAACTGTATTGTGAATGTGAATTCGAAAGAACTACTCTTAAAACTATTATTCATAAGACTATTCGTGGCTAATTAGTGGAAGAAAATTAATGATTCATTAAATTCTTAATCAGATAAACGCCAATCGGAAGAATGAGTACAAGGGGTCGAGGACGTCCGCCGCGTGGACGCGGTAGGGGTAGGATGACCTTGTCTGAGCCAGTAGGGTCTGGCCACGGATCAGGAAACGAGATGCCGGATTCGCCAGCTGTGGAGGGAGAATTACGAGATCAGGCGACCGGAGATGATGTTGTATCTCAGGCGATGTTGAGGGTTTTAGAGAGGGTTGCTGGAGTAGGCATGGGCACAGGAGCCCGGAAATTTGTGTCGGAGCGGCTTAGGGCCAATGGGGCAAAGTGTTTAGGGGAGTTTCTGGCGTAGCCCCTAACACAGCTGAGTATTGGATGGAAGCGACTGAGCGCATAATGGATGACTTAGATTTCACGATGGAGGAGAAGTTGAAAGGGGTCGTGTCTCTTCTTTGAGACGAGGCTTATCAGTGGTGGCTCACGATAAAGAAGGGTACTGCCGTAGATCGGATTGATTGGGACTTCTTTAAAGAGTCATTCCAGGGAAAGTATGTTGAGGCCAGCTATGTGGATGCGCAGAGGAAGGCATTTTTGAATCTAGTGCAGGGAAGTAAATATGTGGCTGAATATGAGGCAGAGTTTCTACGCTTGAGCCGCTACGCTCGAGGAATGGTGGCAACCGAATATGAACATTGTGTTCGGTTCGAGGATGGATTACGGAATGAGTTAAGGGTGTTGATAGCACTGCAGAGAGAGAGATTTTGCTGTTTTGGTGGAGAAGGTTAAGATAGCTGAGGAGGTAAAACGAACTGAGTGACAGGAAAGAGATAAGGAGCGAGGAAGGAATAAGAGAAATTTTGGGCTGACAAGAGCATCTGGGAATTCGTAGAAAAGGACTAGGTCTGATGGGCCAGCTCGTGCTCCGACACCTACTGCGGGGAATCAGAATCGGTTATGTAATTGGTGCGGGAAAGCACATTCTGGGGAGTGAAGAAGAAGAACCAGTGGATGTTTCAAGTGTGGATCCACGGAACATATGATTAAGGACTGTCCACAGAAGGATCAGGTGCAGCCAGCTGGACGGGGTTCTGATCAGGCTGGGAGAGGTGGTCAGCCAGTACCGAGGGGTCATGGCCCAGGTAGAGGAGGAAATGGGGCTGGTCGTGGTCGTGGAGCACCTGGTAGAGGTGCAGGTAAAGTAGATGCAAGGCAGCCGGGTCTAGTTTATGCAGTTCGTTGATAAGAGGATGGTGACGCACCGGATGTCATAACTGGTACATTTCTTATTGCTGACAACCCTTTTCTTGCCTTAATTGATATTGGGTCAACCCACTCCTATGTTGCATGTTCGGTATCTAAGACCCTAAGTATAGACTCTAAAAAAACAACTAGGAAAATGACCGTGGTTAGTCCCTAGGGCAATCTAGGGTAGTAGACAAGCTATTTAAGGATGTACCTTTAGAGACTCAAGGGGTAGTGTTTCCAGAAGACTTAATGGAATTGCCATTTGGAGAGTTTGATCTTATTCTAGGAATGGATTGGTTAACTAAGCATCGTGCTAAGTTAGACTGTGAGACCAAGCGTGTGGTGTTGAATACCCCGGAAGGCGGGGAGGTGGTTGTGTTAGGGAAAAGAAGGAACTATTTGTCTAACATAGTATCGGCATTGAAGGCTGTTAAGATGATTCGAAAAGGATGCAACGCATTCATAGCTTGTATTAATGCTTTGGATGCTAAGGAGGTGACTGTCGATGAGGTTCGAACAGTCAAGGATTTCGCAGATGTCATTCAGGAGGAGTTGCCAGGATTACCCCCGGATCGCGAAGTGGAGTTTGGAATAGAACTACTTCCGGGTACGGCTCCGGTATCTATTGCTCCTTATCCAATGAAACCGAAAGAGTTGGTGGAACTCAAAGCTCAGATCCAGGAGCTTTTGGATCGAGGATTTATCTGACTGAGTGTGTCTCCATGGGGAGCACTGTTCCTATTCGTGAAAAAGAAGGACAGATCCATGCGTATGTGCGTGGACTATCGTCAACTGAATAAGTTGACGATTAAGAACAAGTACCCATTGCCAAGAATCGACGACCTGTTCGATCAGCTTAAAGGAGCTTCGGTCTTTTTGAAGATTGATCTAAGGTCGGGTTATCATCAGTTAAAGGTGAAGGAAGGGGACATTCATAAGACGGCGTTTCGAACACGCTACAGTCATTATGAGTTCTTGGTAATGCCGTTCGGTTTGACGAACGCGCCAGCAGAATTTATAGATATGATGAACCAGGTGTTTCAACCATACCTTGATCGATTCGTAGTGGTGTTCATCGATGATATTTTGGTTTACTTTAAGTCCGAGGAGGAGCATGATGCACATCTTCGTGTGGTGTTGCAAATTTTAAGGGAGAAGCAGTTGTACGCCAAGTTTAGTAAGTGTGAGTTCTGGCTGAAGGAAGTGACTTTCTTAGGACATGTAGTTTCCGCGGAGGGAATTAGAGCAGACCCTCGGAAGATAGAAGCTGTATTAGATTGGAAACCGCCAAAGTCTGTGGCGAAAATTCGAAGTTTCTTGGGATTGGCAGGGTATTACAGGAGATTTGTTGAGGGGTTCTCTTCAATAGCAGCACTTTTAACTAAGTTGTTAAGGAAAGGAGTATTGTTTGTATGGACTAATAAACAGCAGGAGAGCTTTGAGAAGCTGAAGAGAATCTTGACGGAAGCGCCAGTATTGATTCAGCCAGAGGCGGGAAAAGAATTTACCGTCTACTGTGATGCGTCACACACAGGTTTAGGGTGTGTGTTAATGCAAGATGGAAAAGTTGTTGCATATGCATCTCGACAGTTGCGACCGCATGAATTGAACTACCCTACGCACGATTTAGAATTGGCAGCGGTAGTGTTTACTCTGAAGATTTGGAGGCATTACCTGTATGGGGAGAAGTTGGTTATTTACACAGACCATAAGAGTCTGAAGTATATCCTTACCCAGAAGAAGTTAAATCTGAGGCAGAGAAGGATGGTCGAGCTGCTAAAGGACTATGACTGCTCGATCGAATATCACCCGGGTAAGGCTAACGTAGTGGCAGATGCGCTGAGTAGGAAGGCGATAGTAGATTTGAGGGCGATGTTCGGTCATCTTAGCCTGTATGAAGATGGCAGTTTGGTAGCTGAACTTCAAGTAAGACCTTTGTGGACAAGTCAGATCAAAGAGAAGCAACTTTTGGATGATGTTTTGAGTACTCGGATTCGACAAGTGCAGAATGGTGATGGAGGGGATTATAGTTGGAATGGTGATGGATTTTTGTGTTTCCGTGGGAAGGTTTGTATGCCAAAAGGTGTGGAGTTAAGGTAGATGATTCTTCGGGAATCGCATAGTAGCCCTTATGCTATGCATCCTGGAGGAGTTCAGATGTATCGGGATCTGCGAGAGCAGTTCTGGTGTCCAGGTTTGGAGCGAGAAGTTATGGAATATGTGGGGAAGTGTTTGATGTGTCAGCAAGTCAAAGCTGAACACCAAGTGCCTTCGGGGTTGCTACAGCTGTTGAAGATTCCCTAATGGAAATGGGAAAGAATCACGATGGATTTTGTTAGTGGGTTACCTTTTACGCCCACTAAGAAGGATTCGATTTGGGTAATCGTGGATCAGTTGACGAAGTCTGCTCACTTCATACCGGTTCGAGTGGACTTTTCTTTGCAAAAGTTGGCGAAGTTGTACGTGGCTGAGGTTGTAAGACTACATGGTGTACCGGTGTAGATCATATCAGACAGGGACCCTAGATTCACGTCACAATTTTGGAAGGCTCTTCATCAAGCAATGGGAACAAGGTTAGACTTTAGTACCACTTTTCACCCACAGACTGATGGTTAGTTTGAGAGGTTAATTCAGATCTTGAAGGATATGCTAAGGGGTTGTATCATCGACTTTAGGGGTAGTTGGGAGGAACATTTGCCTTTGGTAGAATTCGCGTACAATAACAGCCATCAATCCAGTATTCAGATGGCACCTTACGAAGCATTATACAGACGGAGATGTCGTACTCCTACTTGTTGGACGGAGTTGGGTGAATGTCAGGTGTTGGGTCCAGAGCTAGTCTCGGAAACTAAGGAGAAAGTTAAGTTAATACGGGCTCGGTTGAAGGAAGCGTCTGATTGGCAGAAGTCTTATGCGGATCTAAAGCGAAAGGGGTTGGAATTTGCAGTAGGAGACCAAGTCTTTCTAAAGGTATCTCCATGGAAGAAGGTGATGAGGTTTGGACGAAAGGGTAAGCTAAGTCCTCGATTTATTGGGCCTTATGGGGTTCTAGAACATGTGGGCCTAGTGGCTTATCATTTGGAGTTGCCTTCAGAGTTAGAGCAGATACATGACGTGTTTCATGTCTCGATGTTAAGACGATATCGTTCTGATCCATCGCATGTGGTGCCGGTGGAAGAGATTGAAGTAAAGCCAGATCTATCCTTTGAGGAAGAACCAGTGCAAATCTTGGATTGAGACGTAAAAGTATTGAGAAGGAAGTCCGTACCTTTGGTCAGAGTCTTGTGGCGAAATTACGGCGCAAAAGAGGCGACGTGGGAGCTAGAGGATGTTATGCGACAACAGTATCCCCATCTCTTTTGATCAGGTAAATTTCGAGGCCGAAATTTATTTTAAGGGGGGTAGAATTGTAACATCCCGAATTATTGGGCCTGTGCATTTTATGTGATAATTGCTTAAAATATTAATTTGAGAGTTTGAGGTACAAATGGGGCTCAAGTTGGGCTAAGGCCTTGTTTTAAATATTTTGTTCAGACACTCTAGGGGTTTAAATTGAAGTTCTAGTAGTTTAATGGGCATATTGGGCTTGTGGCCCAGAGGAAATGGTGCCACTAGGAGGAAGAGGAGTTGGTGTCACTTGTGCATGTGGAAGGCCCAAATTATGGTTGCTTGAAGCCCAAGTTTTAGGGCTAAAATTCGGCACTTAAATGAGCAAGGGGGGATGGCACAAGGCTATTATTTAGGGATTTATTTTATGTTTAATTATAAGGATAACAGGCAGATAATGAAGAGAGGAATTAGGGCTATTTTTGAGGAGATAATAGATCAAGATAAGGGAAAAGATGAGAGCTCATCCAAGGGGCTAGAGTTGGCCAAAAATTTGACTCTGTAAAGGGGAAAGAATCAGCTCAGTATGGGCAATAAGGTGTGCCGAAATTTTGAAGCCTTTCTTTTAATTTCTTTTTTCATCTTCTTCCTCTCAAAAGCCGAAAAACCATCATCTTCTTCACCCTTTCTCCCTCTCTGAAATTTCTTGGTTGGCCGAATCTGCAAACCTCTATTATTATTCTTCTGCTAATCTCTAAAAACCGAAACTACTTCCCTATTATTCTGTTCTTCTCCTTAATATTCATTGGTCGAATCTTTCTTAGCCATCTCTTCAAATCCTTTGTTCTTCCAAAAGCCAAAATCCCTAGGATTTCACCTCCTGAAGTTGCCGAATCTTCTTTAGTGGAGCCTACTTGTGCCGAAATCTGAAGGAGACAATAGGTAAGTGTTGATTTCGGGATTTCAATATTTTTTTCGGCTTTTCAAAGTCCCTAGCCGAATGGCTATTTAGAAACTAATCTCTTATTTCTCTCTTATTTTCGGCATTCTGGGATCTGAAGAAGAGTCAATCACGTAGATCTCTAAGTCATAAGTTCAGTAATTTAGTGTGTAAAATCAGGTAGAACACTAACCATGGCTGATTATATGAGAGGGCCTATTTTCACATCTTTCCGGCTTTTCGAGCAAAGTTGTAAATCGGTTTAGCAAGGGTATCGACATTAATCAGGTGTGTAACCTTTCACACTATTAGATTGGTTGCTAATATATATATATATATATATATATATATGTATAAGTCTGCTATACTCTGTTAAATGCCAAAATCCCGGCATAACGTTTGGAAACCTGATAAGGGTAAAGGCTAAATATCAGGTTAGTATTTCCTGCTATTCCTCATTGAATGTTCTATTAAAAACGATATGTTTCATATGTCAATTTCTATGTATGCTTGGGGTTGTGTGATTGATGAAAGGGGAAGTGATCTGTTCTGGTGGCTTATGCCATTTCAGCCTAGTGACTCTGTCACATACTCTGTTTCTGGTGGCTCTAGCCATTTCAGCCTGGTGACTCTGTCACAACTTCGACGATGAGCAGCTAATTGCAGCATGACTGCCATCGATGGTATGTAGCGGTGTGGGTTGATTTTAGAAATCCCCAATGGTGTGATTGGCGGGTAAGGGTGGTGTGTAGCGGATGGAAACCTAGGAATGGGTTGCGTTTTATGTATGTTATTTTCTGTACTATGTTTTATGTTCTGATCTGTGGGCTGAGGCCCAATCTAACGATGCTTGAAGGTTGCACACTGAGTCTCGCGACTCACCCTTTTATTTTAACAATTTCAGGTGGCACTTAGCGCACCGGACCGGGCTGGAGATGAGAGCAAGGTGGCCATGCAAAAGAGCATTTGGATTCGGCGAAAAGACTTTAGTTTATTATTTTATATTTTCATTTAAGTGGGTTTTAAATATGGTTGTAATAAGGCCTTGAGCCACTAGACTATTATACTTTGTTTTGGATTTTAATTTGGGCTTTTATTATTTTTAGACACTTAAACTTTAATTAAACTAAGGCATGAATTAAGGTTTTTAAATTTAATTCATAAATCAACAAATTAAATTTATATCTTATTTAAACCTATCAAGTTTTTAGGTTTTCCCAAACGGAAGACTAAATACAAAAAAAAAATATTTTCCCGAAATCGTGACATGTTTTACTAGATTTCCTCAGTGACATGCCAGATCCGGTTGTAATGTTTGGACCAAGTTTGGGGTGTTGCAGTTGAGGTTGTTAAAGGTTGGGAGTTCGAATCCTTGCGCAGCCAAGGGATGTATTTTTGCTACCAGTGCCTTGTAGGTGTTTGTGTTGGACTAAAAATCTGATAGTTAGGAGAGATTTGGGGAGATGATAAGGGGAATATCAGAAAATCTATTCATTTTTCCTCTTCCTCTAAAATTTGTTCCCTTCTTTTTGCTGTTTAATTTTCTTCCTCAAACCCCTGCCGAAATTTTACTGCTCTACCTCCTATCCCGATTCTTCCTTCTTTCAATCGTTTCTATAATACATATTCGGGACGCACTTATCGTAAGTTGTGGGTTGGATTATCTTACCTATTTATTTAATTGTTGAAGGTTTTAAAAGGGGTTTTGTTGTGCTTAGGAGATATTTGAGAAGCTGGAATCAACGTGACGTCAATTTGACTCGAAGTGGTGATCGGTTTGGTAGCAGTAAGTCGATTTTATATTGTTGGGATTAATTGATTTAGACTCATTTTTGGGTTTTAAGAGTTGGAATATTCTAATTATAGGAACTGGTGATCTTAGGATTGCGTAGGCAGCAAAATCGAATTAGGTGTGTACCCGAAAACGTAGAAAATGAGGTTCTGGCAGAAGCCAAAAACCTTACTGTCGATGCCACACGGGCGTGTGGTCGCCCGTGTGGTAGGCCGTGTGTAAGACTGTTAGTCACCACACAGCCGTGTGATCGACTAGCACCTTGTAAATGCTGGGCGAGGCCGTGTGCGACACATGGGCGTGTGGGATTCTGGGCCAGGCCGTGTGATCAATGAGCCCGGACGTGCGCTTGAGCGAGGTTGTGTAATCCACACGGCCAAGGCCAATTTGGGCTGTGTGGGCCCACATGGGTAGGCCACACGGCTGTGTGAGCCCATTTTTCTACAATGTTCTGTAATGTTGCACGGGTCGCCCTAGTCAACTGTGGGCCTAATGTAAGGTCGGTAAGCTTTACCTAAACCCCTAATTATGTGACTTGACTTTTCAATTTCTGTACTGAGCATGAATTCTGATATCTGAATGTATGAACTATGTTTGCATAATAGCATGACATCTTATGTATGTTGCATTGCATCGGGGTGGGATTGATGATATTTGGAGGAAGTATCTAAAAGGATTTTAAGCTTGTTACCTAGCAGCTCAGCTTTAAATTTTTGATTTTGTGCCGCATTCGGTACAACATGGTGTGTAGGGGGTGGGTTGATTTTATCCCCACATGGTGTGTAGGGTTGGACAGAGTTGGTGTGTAGAAGCTAGTGGGTAGGACTCTGTTATCTGCATATTCTGTCTAAAATGGGCCAAGGCCCAGCAATATGTCTGAATCTGTATCTGAGTGGGCTAAGGTCCACACTGTTTCTGTAAGGGGCTCAGACTCAAAATGTGAATATATGTCTGTAATCTGATATTCTGTGTATACGTTTTTTGTGGGATTACACACTGAGTTTGCAAAAACTCACCCTTTTCTGTTTAATCTGTACAGGTAATCCCCAGCAGTAGACAAATCGATACGGCGGAGGACTCGACGGTGACCACGGTTTTGGACACTTTATTATGGTTTTATTTTTAATTATTAATTATGGTTTAATTATATCTGGGTAATTTTTATGTAATAAGGCATTTAGGATTTTTACTTAAATTTGGGATTATTATTTTATGAATTGCTAGCAGTAGGACTATACTCGAGTTTTTTAAAATGAACATATCTTTTATCAAAAACACACAAATCCATAAATTACTTTTTTTAAAAAAAGCTTCCGCAACGTATAACGTTTTGAAAATGGTTAATAAATGAATCAACGACGCGTTTTTTATGGTAACCTAAAATATCGAAAAGGGCATTATCATAATTACGTTTTCTAATTATCTGTAAATGGTTTTAGCGCAATCATGTTTTCCAAAGCACTATCATGTGACATCGCCAGATTCGACCATAACGTCTAGGCCGGGTTTGGGGTGTTATTGGTATCGTGATAGCGAAGTGTGAAAGTCGCAGTACCTCTGACAGGCCCAAAATGAAGAAGAAAAAGTCATCTAACAATTGGAATTATGAAACGTCATCTATCCCAGACTTAACGAATTTACGAAAAAATACCAAACTAACTGATGGAGTAAAAGTTCAGGTACCAATTTGGGACAAAAAAACTATAAGTACAAATCTGGGAGAAGTGGACAAGTTCGAGTACCGGTCTTATATTTAACCCTTTTTAATAAAATAATTGGGACTAGTTGGAATTATTTTTTAAATTATATATTATAAATTAATTTTTTGTGTACTTAAAAATGATTTATACTTTTTTGAGATATTGTTTGGTTTACTTTTAGAATAATTTATTTGTATGTCAAGAAAGTCATAAAAAGATGACCTCACTAACTCTAGATGTTCAAGAGTTGTTTCAAGATTATGGTGAAGTTGTTAGTAGAATTTCTAAAATGGTTTTAGAAGCTATGGATGGCTTGTCAAGAGACATAACAAGACTAAGAGATCTTGAATTCAAGGAAATTCCTTCACAAATTACCAATAATACCAAATATATGCCACAATTTAAGGTAATTATTTATGGATATTGTTGTTCCTTATATTCTATTTTGTAGTAATAATTTACAATCTCATTAGTATCTTATATCATAATAAACTCTTTCATTTTAGGATTTCATTGGAGTAATTGATGGTACTCATATAGAAGCTATAATTCATAAGGAAAATCAATTGCAATATGGAGGAAGGAAAGAGGAAGGAAAAGGACACCCACTGTTAATGTATTGAAGGCATGCACTTTTGATTTTCTTTTCACATATGTGCTAAGTGGTTGGGAGGGATCAGCTCATGATTCTCGTATTTTCCTAGATACAATTGGGAACCCATGTCGAAATGTTCCAAAACCTCCTTGGAGTAAATTTTTTCATTTTAGTTAATATTTTATCCTCATTTATTTGTACATATTCATTTTAATTTTAAAATAAAGGCTTTTTAATTTTGTGGCTCTATTTGGACATGCTTACGCAAATATTACTTAGCAAACAAAGGGTACTCTAAAAGACAAGGCTATTTAAGAAGTTTTGGTATCACCAATCAGAGTTTCGTGGTGCAAATCCAAGAGGGCCGTGAGAAATTTCCAATCAAGTACATTCATCCTTAAGAAGTTGTATTGAGAGGGAATTTGGTATTTTAAAGGCACGGTGGAAGATTTTAATGAAAATGCCAATAAATTATTCTTAAGATTAAAATATAATAATCTGTGTTGCATTTGCATTACATAACTATATTAGATTAAGTAAAGTTATTGACCCAACATTTAGTGTCATAGATGCAAATCCGAAATTTATTCCTCCCAAAGCATTTTTGAATGTCGAATTCATTTCCACTCAAGAAGTTAAACGTATGAGTACTAATGAAATGAAAAAAAGTTCATAATGACATCACAACTAGTTTGAAGGTAGCTAGATGACAACGTCGTGTTTCGTAAATATTTGCTTTTACTTGTTTCAATATGTATTTATTTATTGAATATTTATATACTCTTAATTTCTTTTCAATTTACTTGTGTAAAATGATTTCTTATGCAACTTTATATTAATTGAAATATGCCACTTGACAAAATTATTCAAAATGTGCATAATTATCACTAATTTACATACTAAGAACATGACATAATTATTACAAAGAATATAGTTTACAATTAAATTGATACACTACTAATATTTATCAATTTCCACAAGGTTAATATTTGCAAATAAGAAACATAAGAAATTTGTTTATTTAAATTTTCAAAAATATTCACTAATTAATTTCCATAATGGAAGTTTTAATTCCTTGATAATTGTGTTTTATTTCAATAATTTGACCCAATAAATACTAAAGCATTATAAACAAATAAATTCTTAATAATAAAATGTGCTATACCATTATTTTTCATTTTACACATCAGCTTTCAGCTATCAGCTAAGTTTTACCAAACACTTTTAAATAAACAGTTAATAAAATCAGTTGATCAAACCAGCTACTGCAATCAACTATCAACCAATTGCCAAATAGGACTATTAATTTTTCATATTTAAAAATGATATGAAAATAAAATCAAAACATAACGTTTTTTTTTTTAATAAACAAACTTACAGTTTTTTAAAACATAACAATGAATAATTCTTTAATTTTTTTATCTCACTTTAAAATTTCATAAAATAGTTTTTTTATATTTAACATTATTGTCATTTATGATTTTATCCTTTCACTAAATTATTGAAAAACTTAATTTACTACTATTAAATTTATAATACATGTTCCACTCAGTAATTTAATATTATTTTAGGATTACATATAAAATTAGTACCTGGATTTGTCCACTTCTTCCAGATTAGTACATATGATTTTTTTTTTGTTCCAGATTGGTACTCGATTTTTTTCGTCGACTAGTTTAGTACTTTTTTCTAATGTCGTTATGTTCGAGACAGCTGGCATAATAGGATTATGACATGTGGCATAATGACATCATGATGATGTAATTTCCTTTTTCCTTTTCTTTTTTTTTATTCTTACCTACTTCCATCTTATTTTTTTCTTTTCTTCTTATTATCTTCCTCTCTTTCTCAACCCTAATTGTAGTCAACATACACCACAGTCGCACTCCGACGTTGTCACCGACATTTGTTTTCCAGTCAACTTTTTCCTTGTAACACCCCTAACCCATATCTGTTGCCATCCATCGATATTTCCAATAAATTCAACAGGACAAGAGCAAAGATGAATTGAAAAGAAATTGACATGGAATGATACATATGATATGGAAATATGACATGAAAAGAATATTACATGAAATACAAGAAGATGATATTTGTATATGGAAATTACTTTATGAGAATGTTCATCCTTGATCATAGACCCGTACACCTTGAATGTACTACTACTTGTGTGACCTTAATACTCGAATAAAATGAGTAAAGTCCTGCCATGAAATGATCTGAACTCGAAAAGAATTACTATGAAGCTATACTTGTATTAATAAGAGATGTCTATACATGTTAAATGAATACATGTTGTGGAAAGTATAAGTGCATAGGTACTTGATTGTTGTTGAGCCCATACATGTTTTGATGTTACTATGAAATATATGACTAACAAGGGAAATGAGAATGTGTGTAGGGCTTAAGATCAAAGTGGTTGAATATGCCTTACATAGTTACCTCAAAATAGGATGAATGGTAAGTTAAGTACCATGTTATACGAACTTACTAAGCATTTTATGCATACCCTATTTTACTTTCCCCTATTTTAGAGTAAATTGGAAGCTTGTTGGATTGGAAGCTCGGCGGAGATCACTCACACTATCCATCGACCCATGTCGGTACAATATGGTAAATCAATTACGGTTGTAATGGCATGTATAGGATATGTTGGCCATACTGGCATGTAAACATAAATGATGCTTGTAATCTAGCCATTGGAATGACTAGTAATGATTGTTTTGATTTCTTGTAATGTCATATTATGTGTTAGCCACATATAAGTTAAGACTTAACTTATATGTGGCTAACACATAATATGACATTACAAGAAATCAAAACAATCATTACTAGTCATTCCAATGGCTAGATTACAAGCATCATTTATGTTTACATGCCAGTATGGCCAACATATCCTATACATGCCATTACAACCGTAATTGATTTACCATATTGTACCGACATGGGTCGATGGATAGTGTGAGTGATCTCCGCCGAGCTTCCAATCCAACAAGCTTCCAATTTACTCTAAAATAGGGGAAAGTAAAATAGGGTATGCATAAAATGCTTAGTAAGTTCGTATAACATGGTACTTAACTTACCATTCATCCTATTTTGAGGTAACTATGTAAGGCATATTCAACCACTTTGATCTTAAGCCCTACACACATTCTCATTTCCCTTGTTAGTCATATATTCCATAGTAACATCAAAACATGTATGGGCTCAACAACAATCAAGTACCTATGCACTTATACTTTCCACAACATGTATTCATTTAACATGTATAGACATCTCTTATTAATACAAGTATAGCTTCATAGTAATTCTTTTCGAGTTCAGATCATTTCATGGCAGGACTTTACTCATTTTATTCGAGTATTAAGGTCACACAAGTAGTAGTACATTCAAGGTGTACGGGTCTATGATCAAGGATGAACATTCTCATAAAGTAATTTCCATATACAAATATCATCTTCTTGTATTTCATGTAATATTCTTTTCATGTCATATTTCCATATCATATGTATCATTCCATGTCAATTTCTTTTCAATTCATCTTTGCTCTTGTCCTGTTGAATTTATTGGAAATATCGATGGATATACAGGTAGTACACTCGAGGTGTACAAATCAGGATCCATCAATTCATATTCAATGGTACCCATAAGGTACTATTTTAGAGAGTACACTCTCGAGCCACATATATAAAAACAACAGGATTACCAGTCCAAGCTAAATCCTTTTTATGACATATGCTCTAAAGAGCTTGATCTGGATTACCCGTCTGGGCTTAATCCAATCCATAACATATGATCGAGAGGACTTATATCAGGATTACCTGTTCGAGCTAAATCCTATCAGAATTGAGGTCTAAGGAATACTCATCCAAGCTAAATCCTATTTGCAACAAATGCAGGACCTCTTTTGTTTTGAGAAATCACATATCCATTAATTTTCCATTTATTCAACCAGGATTTAAACACTTTTCAAGCATTATCAGGCATTTGATTATTTTGTACCTCTGTAACATTTATGTAATTCGAGTAAAGCACATTCCACATTCATGTCAAGCATACAAGTAACATTTTATTCATTTACCATTTTATCAGACATTTTCATTTGTCGGGCTATATCGAGTAGGTGATCAATTCACATATTTATGACATTGATAAAATTCACAAACACAACATTTAAATCAAGCATAAAAACATATGCAGTTTAGTTACACGAACTTACCTCAACAAATGTTAGTGTACATAAATCCACTAATCCGACATTTTCCTCGTTCTAACTCCGAATTTGGTCTATCCGGATCTATATGAGTAAATTTAATGTCAATTTATCACAATATACAATTATTTGGACTCAATTTTTATCCTAGGCAAAATTACTATTTTGCCCCTAACTTTTCCATAAATTACCATTTTGTCCCTAGGCTCGGAAAATGAAACTTGTGCAAATTACTCATTATTCCAAGCCTAACCAAAGCCCCATTATAAATTTTACAGCACATGTATTCATAAAATTTTAGAATTTTTCATCAATTTTTCCAACTTTTCATTTTAGTCCCTAAATCATGTTTTCATCAAAAATTACTTTGTAAAAGTTGTTTATCTATCAATAATCTTTCATTTTCTACCATAAATTTCTAGTTTCCAGCATATACATCCATGAACCATTTTCATACTTTGATAACTTTTCAAATTAATCCCCCAAATAGAGAGACTAAGTTATCCCGATACAAAAAATATCAAAATTACTAAAAACAAGACAAGGAAACTTACCCAATTTGGCCATGAAAGTCTCTTCTCTCTCTCCTAGGGTTTCCATGTCTATTTTGGGGAAGAAGATGAGAAAATATGAATTTAGTCCCTAGCCTTTTTCTCATTTTCCATGGATGAATCATCCAAAAATATCTACATACTTTTTATTAATGGTCTAATTACCATATAAGGACCTTAAGTTTTGAATTCCATAGCTATTTGAACCTTCTAGCTACTAGAATCCAACTTTTGCATTTTATGTGATTTGGTCTTTCTAGTAATTAAGCACATAATCGATAAAATTTTCTTTTCAAAATTTTCACACAACATTTCTAGTATAATCTGGATCATATAATAAAATAAAAATAAATTTTATTTTTCAGCTCGGATTTGTGGTCCCGAAACCATTGTTCCGATTTCACTGAAATTTGGGTTGTTACATTCCTCCTTCTCTTTCATTTCCTCCAATTTGTTTTCATAGAGAACTCCTTGAAGTCCTGTTGGGATTCTCTTCCACCGGTCAGCTTACTTCCACTCTGGTGTCATCACCGGTCGGAGAAGCACCAAATGATCCACCTTTCTTTTCTCTTTCCTGCTTCTTCTCCTCTTCTTTTCTACTTTATTTTTTGTTTTCAAAGCCCTTGGTCGCCGATTCTGTAACACCCATCACCCATATTCAACGCCAGAATAGTGTTACGAGGAATTACTAATCAATTCACAACACATATAGCATACATTAATGCAACAATAAGCATTCATTCTCGTAAATCATTCAACACCATCACATTGTCCCTTATAAGGGCCTACGAGGCCTTAAACATGCTTTAGAAGTGGTTCAGGACTAAACTGCTATCATATGAAAATTCTGAAAACTTAAAAATTTTTCATGTAAACAAGGGTCACACGCCCGTGTGAACAGGCCGTATGCCTCACACCGCAGTAGACACACCCGTGTCTCAGGCTGTGTAAAAATAAGGCATACATACTTACTTGGGTCACACAGCTGACCACAGTCCCGTGTGTCTAGCCGGTGTACCCATCGAAGTGGCCACACAAACCCGTGTGCCAGGCTGTGTGCTAGGCCATGCCAAAACTGTAGGGTATACTGACTTATGCAACACTCCCAAGTCACACACCCATGTGCTAGGCCGTGTGCCAATTAGGGTGTATACTGACTTGTTGGAACACCCCAAACCCAGCCTAAACGTTATGACCAGATCTGGCGTGTCACATCAAAGGGATGTTTGAAAACTGTGCTTTCATCGAAAACCCTTCTTACAATTTAAAACTTTCTACTATTTAAAACCTCAGATTTCGTTGCTTATTTTTTTTAAAACACGGTTTACTCAAAGACTTTCTCACGCAGAGTATTATCATTTTTAAAGCCTTGTTTGTTGTAGATGTTTAATTCGAAAAAGTTGCGAATACATGATATTTTGAAAACATTAGTTATTCTTTTAAATTCCCATGTTTAATAGACAATGAGGTTGAAACTTAAAGAAACACCATATAAAAGTTAAAAATCCCAAAATGTCCTTATTACAAAAAGTATTAACCCAATAAATTAAACTAAAATAAAAAAAAGTTGCTAGGTTTAACTTTAAAGCCAATCGAACGTGCAGCCCCCTCCGAGTCCCTCGCAACTCCAAATCCTCTAAGGCTGGGGATTACCTGCAAAGATAAAGAATAGGATGAGTTTCGAGAACTCGGTGTATAATCCCCTAATATGGTCACAGTCTAGGCCCGAGCCCATACGGTATCAATCTGGGCCTAAGCCCTATTCGGTAACAGTCTGGGTATAAGCCCATTCAGTATCAGTCTGGGCCTAAGCCCTAAATCATATCAATGCAAATAGACACGTAACCCAACCCTTAAAACCAACTTGCCACCCGTACCAACCATCTCTCCATGTGGGGACCAAGTCGACCCACCCAGCCAACGCTCCACCTGTACCAACCATCTCTCCATATGGGGACCATGTCGACCCACCTAGCCAACTCTCCAATAATGCATTCTAGCTGCAAACAACGATATACATGGCTGAGCCACTAGGATCAGAGTACGTGGCGATGCCACTATAACGGTACTTCCTCCAAATCAGAAAACCCCAACCCAATACAGTGTCATGTCATAACTAAACCATGTATGCAGTGCATCTCAAACATAATCAATCATACAATTTATACACATATAACACTAGTACTACCACAAGGGTACAAAGGTCATTTAGCCGGTTAAGGGTAAAATGGTCATTTCACCCCTTAGGGGTATTTTGGTAATTTTATCCAATGAGGGTATTTCGGTAAGTTTTACCCCTATAACGACCTTTCCAAAGGCCTACTGTCGCCTCGAGTGACACGGATACCCTTTTTGATAGAAATGGTGCAGTTGGGCCGAAGCCTAATTTTCGGCCCAAGTGGGCCCACACACTTGTGTGGCCCACTCAACCTATTTTTGGCTATGATTCTGCGAACCTCACAGCCACATCTATTATCTGGCACTTACCATGGATTTAGCCCCTTTGGGCCCATCAGCCTATTGGGCCAACTCGGCCCATTGGGCCAACAAATCCCATTACGGCCTAAGCCCACGAGAAAGTTTGTGGCACTTCGAAAGGTCTATCGTCAACGTTTGTGGCTCGGTTTATCACTACGAGCGCTCGCACACTTGAGTGATGTCAGATGCCGAAGTCTCAACTTATTGGGTTTTCAGCTTTTATCGGTATACAGTAGCACGGAAGTGAGAACAGCGATATTCTATTTTTGAACAGTATGGAAATAGGTGTACGATTACACACCTTGATTACGAATGTGCCACCAATCTCCTAGCACCGATCCTCGTTTCACCGGGTTTTGCTAAGTTCCTTCCGAATTCTAGTGAAGATTAAGAATCCTTGAATGAACTATGCGATACAATCCACTTCTTAACAAAAGAGATAGAGTAAACATGTGGTTCAAGTCCACCCTTGACAAATACAAAGCGAGTATACCTACCGGATTAAGGCTATGAGTACGTATCGACTGCTTCTAAATGCTTGTCCCCTCCAACCTTGAGTGAACCTACATACCAACCAACATCAGACCATAGAAGATGGGGAAGATTCGGCACTAGAGACAAAAATGATACCCCCCACGAAAATAATTGAAAGAAAGCCAATATACTTATACCCTAAATTCAGCCAGACATGTTTCCTTGAGTACGGCCCCAGAGATATGACTATAAAAGAAAGATAAGAAGATATTGATCTCGGTTTATTCAAATTAAAGGACAATTGAAAATGTTGAAGACAAAGAAGAAGATATGTTCGGTTATCTTGAAGGGTATAGAAAAGAATACGGGAGGAAGAGAGGAGATTAGATTTAGCCAAGATGTTGCCAAGAATAGGAAGAACGAACTTGCACACAATATCAAAAAGGGAAGGAAACAAATGAGGAAAAGAAAGACTTGTAGGCAGGAAATGGGCAGCAATTGAGGGAATAATGAATGAATGAAACAAACCCGAATGGTAACAAAATTGCTTCAGACGTCACTTCAGAAAAAAACCCGAAATGAACAAAAAGAGAAGTAGCAAAACACAAAGAAATTTCGGTTTCTACATACACACAAAGTTGCCGAAATACTCCCAAATGCCACCCCTCTAGCCGAATTTCTCACTTAGCCACACTCCCAAATTCGGCCAACACTCCCACACACATCACTTCCTTGATTTTCTCCACCAAAGTCTCCTAAACTTGCTCTCCTCCTTCTGTTTGAAACATTTGACCAAGTCCTCAACCTCCTTTGTAGAGTTTGATCCAAACTCTGCTTCTTCCACTCCTAAGGCATAAAATAAATGCCCTCATTTGCTTGCCCAGGGATTCGAACTCCACTCCCCCTTGTTTTTCTAGTGACGCCACACCCACCAGGTCTCATGCTCAACTTGTGACATCTAAACGCACACAAATATACTAAAATCCTACAGCTAACAACCCTCTTCACTCTAAGGTCAAAAACTAATTTTTTTCCAAGGCTCAGACTCGAACCTGAGTCTCCTTAGAATCCCCAAACACACTCAAATAGTTAACCGTACAAGCACAACATGAATTTTAAGCAAAATTACAACCCCTAATTTTTGGGACGTTACAACTCTACCCTCTTAAAGATATTTCAACCTCAAAATTCACCTGATCAGAAGAGGTGAGGGTATTGTTGTCGCATTGACTCCTTCGACTCCTATGTGGCTTCCGCTAAACTGTGATTACGCCAAAGCACCTTGACTAATGGGACAGATTTTCTTTTTAACACCTTAACATCAAGATCCAATATTTGTACCGGTTCTTCCTAAAAAGTTAGATCAGGTCTTACCTCGATTTCCTCCACTGGCACTACATGTGAAGGATCAGAATGGTATCGCCTCAGCACAGAAATGTGGAACACATTATATATACGATTTAACTCAGGGGGCAGCTCCAGCTGATAGGCAACCAGTCCCACACGTTTTAATATCTGGTAAGGTCCAATGAATCTAGGGCTCAGCTTGCCTTTTCGCCCAAATCTCAGAATCTTCTTCCATGGTGAGACCTTTAAGAAAATATAATCTCCTACTGTGTACTCAATCTCTTTACTCTTTAAATCCTCGTATGACTTCTGCCTACCAGATGCTTCTTTTAACCGATTATGGATCAATTTCACTTTCTCCTCGATTTCAGAAACTAACTCTAAACCCAACAGTCGCCGCTCACCCAATTTTGTCCAACAGTCGCCGACCATATAACGCCTCGTACGGTGCCATCTGAATACTGGATTGGTAACTGTTGTTGTAAGCGAATTCTGCCAACGGCAAATAGTCTTCCCAACTGCCTTTAAAATCAATCACACAATTTCTTAGCATGTCTTCCAAAATCTGTATTACCCTCTCCGACTGTGCATCAGTCTGAGGATGAAACACCGTGCTGAAATCTAACCTTGTAACCAAAGTTTCGTGTAACACTCTCCAAAATCGCAATGTGAATCTAGGGTCCCTATCCGAAATGGTAGACGCTGGCACCCCATGTAACCTCACGAATTTTGCCACATACAACTTGGCCAACTTCTGCAACGAGTAATCGATGCAAAACGATATGAAGTGGGCGGACTTACTCAGTCGATCAACAATAACCCATACTGAATCTTCCTTAGTAGGCGTCAGGGGTAGCCCACTAACAAAATCCATGGTTACCTTCTCCCACTTTTAGAGTGGAATTTTAATCGGTTGCAGTAATCTAGAAGGCAACTGATGCTCAGCCTCCACTTGTTGGCATGTCATACACTTACCTACGAAATCAGTAACCTCACGCTTAAGTCCAGGCCACCAGTACAGTTCACGTAGATCTCGGTATGACTTTTTTCCACCAGGATGCATAGCGTATGGGCTACTATGCGCCTCTCGTGGTATAGGCTGTCTTAACTCAGAATCCCTCGGTACACAGACTCTCCCACAGAAGCATAATACTCCCTCACTATTCAACCCAAAATCTACAGTCTCTCCCTTCTTCACTAGATGGAAATGAGGGACCAACGATTCATCCAGCAACTGCTTCTCTTTAATTTATTCAATCCAATTCGGTTTCACTTGAAGTTCAGCTAACAGACTACCATCCTCAAACAAGCTGAGAGGAGCAAACATTGCTCTTAGATCAGATACAACCTTACGGCTCAATGCATCCGCTACAACGTTAGCTTTTCCCGGATGATACTCAATCGAGCAATCATAATGCTTAAGCAACTTTATCCATCTTCGCTGCTTAAGATTCAACTCCTTTTGAGTAAGGAGGGACTTGAGACTTTTATGGTCGGTATAAACGATTGACTTCTCCCCGTACAAGTAATGTCTCCAAATCTTTAATGTGAACACCACCGCAGCTAGTTCCAAGTCATGAGTGGGCTAATTCACCTCGTGCAGCCTAAGCTGATGAGATGCATAAGCCACCACCTTACCTTCCTGCATCAGTACATAACCCATACCCGTGTACGATGCATCACAGTAGACAATGAATTTCTTTCCAGCCTCTGGATGTATTAATACCGGGGCTTCAGTCAGAATCTTCTTTAGTATCTCAAAACTCTCCTGCTGTTTATCAGTCCAAACAAACGGTACTCCTTTACGCAGTAATTTAGTTAGAGGTGCATCAACCAGTGAAAACCCCTCCACAAACCGTCTGTAATACCCAGTCAGACCCAGAAAACTTCGAATCTCAGATATCGACTTTGGTGGCTTCCAATCTAATACGGCCTCAACTTTCTGAGGATCAACCCTAATCCCCTCGGCAGACATGACATGACCTAAAAATGTCACCTCTTGCAGCCAAAACTCGCACTTGCTGAACTTGGCATAAAGCTGCTTCTCTTTCAATATTTGCAGAAGAATCCAAATATGTGAATCATGCTCCTCCTCAGTTCTTCAATACACCAGAATATCATCTATAAATACCACTACAAACTGGTCCAAATAGGAAGACCCGGTTCATTATATCCATGAAAGCAGCTGGTGCATTCGTCAACCCAAAAGGCAAAACAAGAAACTCATAGTGCCCATAACGAGTCCTGAATGCAGTCTTGTACACATCTGCCTCCTTAACCCTTAGTTGATGGTATCCCGATCTAAGATTTATCTTAGAGAAAACCAAAGCTCCTCGCAGCTGATCAAATAGATCGTCTATCCTTTGTAACGGGTACTTGTTCTTAATCGTCAGTTTATTCAGTTGGCGATAATCAATACACATGAGCATGGATCAATCCTTCTTCTTCATGAAAAATACCGGTGCTCCCCATGGAGACACAGCCGGTCAAATGAATCCTCAATCCACTAGCTCTTAGATCTGAGCCTTGAATTCTACCAGCTCCTTCGGTACCATCCTATAAGGGGCGATGGACAACGGAGCCATTCTCGGTAGGAGCTCAATGCCGAATTCGACCTCACGGTTTGGAGGCAACCTCGGCAGCTTTTCAAGAAATACATCTGGAAACTCCTTTACTGTCCTGACATCCCCAACAGACAAACCCTTAATATCAGATGTGTTAACATAAGCTAGGAACGCCTCACAACCTTTGCGAACCAGCTTCTTGGCTCGTAGAACTGAGATTACATTAGATAAATAATCCCTTCGCTCACCTATCATGACCACCTCCTCAACCTCTGAAGACTTCAATACCATAAGCTTAGCAGCGCAATCTAAATTTGCACGGTGTTTCACTAACCAATCCATGCCTAAAATGAGATCGAACTCGCTAAACGACAGTTCCATCAAATCCGCCGGAAAGACAACCCCTTGGACCTCTAGGGGCACATCTCTAAATAGTTTATCCACTCTAACCAACTGTCCCGGTAGACTAATCAATGACATTTCCCTATCAGTAATTTCAAACTGTATGCCCAATGTTCCAGACACAGTACAGGCAACATACGAGTGCATAGACCCAATATCAATTAAAGCGGTATATGGTATATTATGAATAAGGAACGTACCAGTTATGACATTAGGAGCGTCGCCATCCTCTTGGCGCCGAGCAGCATAAACCAACGTTGGCTGTCTCGCCTCTATGCTACCAGCACCTTTACCTGGTGCTCTATGACCTCGTCCTAACCCATTTCCCCCTCTGGGTGGACCACGGCCTCTCGGTGACTGTTGACCACCTCTCACTGGCTACACATAGCCTTGACCTGCCGCTTGCATCTGAACGGGCCCCTGAGGGCAGTATCTAAATTGATGATCCTTGGACCCACATCTGAAGCACCCCCAGTTCTTTTTCAGCACTTCCCCAAATGAGGTCTCCCACACTCAACGCAAGGTTGTGGTCGACCAGCAACAATTGGAACCCCAACTCGGGCTAGCCCATCAAACCTTGGCCTCTTTTTAGGCGCACCAGAAGAACTTGAGGGGCCAAAATCCCTCCTATTTCTGCCCCTTTCCTTCTCATGGTTTTGACGCTCAGAGCGTTTCACATCTTCAGCAATCTTTGCCTTCTCAATCAGGGTAGCAAAGTCCCTTTCCCTCTACTGGGCTATCAATACCCGCAACTCATCTCGGAGACCATCTTCGAACCGCACGAAGCGTTCATACTCAGCCACAACTATGCCCCGAGCATACCGACTCAATCGAAGAAACTCTACCTCATACTCTGCTACAGACTTATTCCCTTGGACCAGACTCGAGAATTCCTTTCTCCGGGCATCCGCATAACTCGCCCCAACATACTTTCCATGTAAAGTCATCTTAAAGAAGTCTCATGTCAAATGGTCGGCCTACATGCCTTCTTTCACAGTAAGCCACCATTGATATACCTCATCCCGCAATAAAGACACTCTTCCTTTCAGATTTTGCTCCACCGTACAATTGAGGTCATCCATTATTCGCTCGACAGCCTCCAACCAATATTTTGCCACATTCAGCACTACACCAGAAATGCCCCTAAAAATTTTCGCCCCATTTGACCAGAGTCGTTCAGAGATTGACCCTCGGTCCACTGACCAAGTACTTGCTCCAACAACCCTTTTCAGAACCCGCAACATCCCTTGGGACAGGGCATCATCCCCACTAGCTCGATCATGAGACCCCGTCTCAGTCACTGGTGAGGCTGGTGCTTCCCTATCAGGCATGTGCCCTGAAGCTGACGATCGAACCCTAGCACCACGGCCACGTGTACCCCTTCCCCGACCTCTTGTGCTCATATCGATATGGCGTTTTTATCTGATTTAAGAGTTTTATGAGTCATCTTATAGTTCTCATAATTATTAACAGATATTTTATGAAAAACAGTAAATAGGGTTGTTTTCGCAGATCGAATTTACTACCATTTTCAGGCTCCTGTAGTCTTAGTTTCCATAACTAAGGAGTTTCAATATACTACTACTATCCCTAGCAATATCTCAGTATAGTCATTTTAGTATATAATAGAGTATAGTGTCGGAGAACTTACAAATTTGGTGCCGGAGACTCGGTGTGCCACACTTCTAGTAACATCATTTCTTTCCAAACCAAATTTAAACAGACTAAGAAAATTTTTCAAAACCCATTCCACACTCTGATATCACAAATGTAACACCCCAAACCTGGCCTAAACATTATGATCGGATCTAGCGTGTCACATCAAAGTGATGTTTGAAAACTGTGCTTTCATCGAAAACCATTCTTACAATTTAAAACTTTCTATTATCTAAAACCTCAGATTTTGTTGCTTATTTTTTTTAAAGCACGGTTTACTTAAAGACTTTCTCACGCAGAGTATTATCATTTTTAAAGCCTTGTTTGTGCAAAAGTTTAATTCAAAATAATTGCAAATAATTGATATTTTGAAAACAGTAGTTATTGTTTTAAAACTCCATGTTTAACAGACTATGAGGTTGAAACTTAAAGAAACACCATATAAAAGTTAAAAATCCCAAAATGGCCTTATTACAAAAAGTATTAACCTAATAAATTAAACTAAAATAAAATAAAGTTGTAGGTTTAACTTTAAAGCCAATTGAACATGTGGCCACCTCTGAGTTCCTCGCAGATCCAAATCCTCTAAGGCTGGGGATTACCTGCACAGATAAAGAATAGGATGAGTTTCGAGAACTCAGTGTGTAATCCCCTAATATAGTCACAGTCTGGGCCCGAGCCCTATTCGGTAACATTTGGGGCATAAGCCCTAAATCATATCAATGCAAACAGACATGTAACCCAACCCTTAAAAACTAACTCACCACCCGTACCAACCATCTCTCCATGTGGGGACTAAGTCGACCCACCCAGCCAACACTCCGCTTGTACCAACCATCTCTCCATGTGGGGACCATGTCGACCCACCCAACCAACTCTCCAATAATGTAGTCTAGTTGCTAACAACGATATACGTGGCTGAGCCACTAGGATCAGAGTACGTGGCGATGCCACTATAACGATACTTCCTCCAAATCAGAAAAACCCAACCCAATGTAGTGTCATGTCATAACTAAACCATGTATGCAGTGCATCTCAGACATAATCATTCATACAATTTAAACACATACAACACTAGTACTACCACAAGGGTACAATGGCCATTTAGTCGGTTAGGGGTAAAACGGTCATTTCACCCCTTAAAGGTATTTCGGTAAGTTTTACCCCTATAACGGCCTTTCCGAAGGTCTACTGTCGCATTAAGCGACATGAATACCCTTTTTTCGACCCAAGTGGGCCCACACACTCGTTTGGCCCACTCAGCCCATTTTTGGCTATGGTTTTGCGAACCTCGTAGCCATATCTATTATCTGGCACTTACCATGGATTTTGCCCCAGTGGGCCCATCAGCCCATTGGGCCCACTCAGCCCACTATGGCCCAACAAGGCCTATTACGGCCTAAGCCCACGAGAAAGTTTGTGGCACTCACAAAGGTCTATAGTCAACGTTTGTGGCTCAGTTTATCACTACGAGCGCTCACACGCTCGAGTGATCTCAGATGCCGAAGTCTCAGCTTATCGGGTTTTTTGCTTTTATCGGTATACAGTAGCACATAAGTGAGAACAACGATATTCTATTTTTTAACAGTATGGAAATAGGTGTACGATTACACACCTTGATTACGAATGTGCCACCAATCCCCTAGCACCGATCCTCGTTTCACCGGGTTTTGCTAAGTTCCTTTTGAATTCCAGTGAAGACTAAGAATCCTTGAATGAACTCTGCAATACAATCCATTTCTTAATAAAAGAGATAGAGTAAACATGCGGTTCAAGTCCACCCTTGACAAATACAAAGCGTGTAACATCCAGGATTTAGGGGCTTTGCGTTTTTATGTTTTCTGCATGTCGAACTGTTTTGCTTGTTGTTTGGTTGTGTTTGGGGGTCTCGGTAGGTCTTGGGGTTAAGCCGAGGCCCTGGTAAATTTTAATTTTTGGGCACCTAAGAGGGGATAGCCGAATAGGGGAAGGACTTAAGGGTTTTTAGTTCGCTTCTGGTGACACAAAAAGGTACAGTGGAAGAGTGGCAAGGTGACGCCACTCAGCATGTAGGGTGATGGCGTCACAAGGAGTGGGGAGAATAGAGGTTTGAATCACTCTAGCAACAAGGGAGTATTATTTTTGGCTTAGGCAAGGGAGGTGATTGGATGACAATCAAACTCTGGAGGAGAGAGGTAAGACTTGGTCAAAGTATTCAAACAAATGGTGGAGAGTTATTTGTAGAGTTTGAATGATTCAAACTCATTTGAATGGGTGATATAAAGGTAGTGAAGGAGAAAATCGTAGGGGTAATGGCTAGGTGAGTGTTAACCAAATTCTTGTGGAATTTTGAGAGAGGGGAGCATTCGGTTTTGGGCATGAGGAGTGGGTGCCGAATTTTCGTGGTATTTGGTAGCTTGTGTGTGTAAAATTTCAGCATTTGTGGGAGCTCTCCATTCTAGTTGTGTACTCAACCTCTTTTGCCAATAGTAGCTTAGTTGATATCTATTCTTTTCTTCCCAAATGACCTATAGTCGAATCTAAGAAGACCCCTTTTCCTCTCATTTTCTTTTCTTGCTTATTCTCTATAGTTTCAGCCGAAACACACTATTCTCCTCTCATCTTTTCCTATTTCTTTCTCCTCTCACAAACTCTTCTCTTGCCGAATCCTGTTGATTCCCATTGTGGTGAGTTTTGCTTCTTTCTCCATTCATCAAAAGCCGAAACTGCACTCTACTCTTTCTCTTGCCGAAATCTCTCAAACTTGGTAGCACTTCATTGGTTTTCTTTGAGTCATTCTTTTAGCCGAATCATCATTCCATATTCTTAGTGGCATCTTTGAGCCGAATCTCCACTGCTGTGACTGGTTGTGCTGAACTCTGAAGGGATTCGAAGGTGCAATCAACATGTTCATCAAGGGTTGCTAAACTCCGGGATTCAATTGATTTAGTGAGTTTTGACCGAGGCTTTTGATGGATGCGAGAAATACGTAGTTAGGTGAGGGAAGCAAACCTTCGGGTTCGATCCCTAAGTTCAAGAATAGGGTTGTGTCTGCTGTTCGTGATTGGCCACCTAGGTGTAGACCAGATTCTGAGCAGACTAGTAGCCAAATAGCCGTGATTTCCGCTAGTGATAGCAACGTCGTAGATAGTTTAGTGTTACACGTAATCAGGTGTGTAACTCCTCACTTCATCTTAATGCTGTGTTATATGTACCAATATATTCTGTTAAATGTTAAAATTCGGTAAGGCTTTGGGGATACCCTGGGAGGGTAAAAGCGAGGCTTCAGGTTGGTGTGTTCTGTTCTGTTATACTAAATACTTGACTATGAGATGACATGATATTCGCTATGAGCATTCTATATATGCATGTCGAAACTTGTTGCATCTGTGCATTAAAATGATTGTGGTTGCATGGGGTTGGGAATATGATATTGAAGGGGAAGTGTTGTAGTGGCTCTGCCATGATCTGTTGCAGTGGCTCTGCCATGATCTGTTGTAGTGGCTCTGCCACGATCTGTTGTAGTGGCTCTGCCAGGATCTGTTGTAGTGGTTCTGCCACGATCTGTTCTGGTGACTCTGTCACGATTCTGACGATGAGCAGCATGACTGCCATCCATGGTGTGTAGCGGTGAGGGTTGATTGTAGAAATCCCCAAAGGAGATTGGTTGGTACGAGAGGTGTGTAGCAGATGGAATCTAGGTTAGGATGGGTTTTGCATAATTTTCTCTACATGCGACATGCTAATATTCTATTTTGTAGGGCTAAGGCCCGATCTGTTGGTGCATGAGTGTTGCACACTGATTCTTGCGACTCACCCTGTTGATTTAACATCTTTTCAGGTAGCACGTAGTGCAATGGACTGGGCTGGAGAGGAGCGCAAGGTGGCCATGCATAGTTTCTATTCAGTTTCAGTAAATGACTTAATTTCTTCCTAGTTATAACTGGTTTGGGTTTTCGTTGTAATAAGGCCACTAACGTTTTGGTTTAAATTTGGTTTAAACTTTTGGCGTTTTGATTACATAATAATCGACAAGATGTTTTGCAAAAACACAAAAGAAGGATTTCTCATAACTTAGTAACGATTCTATAAACGGACTTTTTCGACAAACATTTGGGATTAGCCTAAGGTAACAAACATATGCTTCCAACGTCACCTAATCTCAAAGAATGGGCTAAATAAAAGTTTTCTTAAATAATTATTGAATTTACGAAAAACTACTAAACTTGAAGTTTTTAAACAAAAGAACTTGAAAATTTTCTAAAGGTCGCGAAGTTGTTTAAATCTTCCCCAAGTGACATGCCAGATCCGGTCGTGGTGTTTAGGCAGGGTTTGGGGTGTTACAAAGCGAGTATACCTACCGGATTAAGGCTATGAGTACTTATCGACTGCTTCCAAACGCTTGTCCCCTCCTACACCTCGAGTGAACCTACATACCAACTAACATCAGACCACAGAAGATGGGGAAGATTCAGACAAAAATGATACCCCCCACAAAAATAATTGAAAGAAAGCCAATATACTTACTCCCTAAATTCGACCAGACAGGTTTCCTTGAGTACGGCCATAGAGATGTGACTACAAAAGAAAGATAAGAAGATATTGATCTCGGTTTATTCAACTTAAAGGACAATAGAAAACGTTGAAGACAAAGAAGAAGATATTTTCGGCTATTCTGAAGGGTGCAGAAAAGAATATGGGAGGAAGAGAGGAGATTGGATTCAGCCAAGATGTTGCCAAGAATAGGAAGAACGAACTTGCACACAATATCTAAAAGGCAAGCAAACAAATGAGGAAAAGAAAGACTTGTAGGCAGGAAATGGGCATCAATTGAGGGAATAATGAATGAATGAAATAAATCCGAATGGTAACAAAATTGCTTCAAATGTCATTTCAGAAAAAAGACCCGAAATGAACAAAAAGAGAATTACCAAAACACAAAGGAATCTCGGTTTCTACATACACATAAAGTTGTCGAAATGCTCCCAAATGCCACCCCTCTAGCCGAATTTCTCACTTAGCCACACTTTCAAATTCGGCCAACACTCCCACAAACATCACTTCCTTGATTTTCTCCACCAAAGTCTCCTAAATTTGCTCTCCTCCTTCCGTTTGAAACATTTGACCAAGTTCTCAACCTCCCTTGTAGAGTTTGATCCAAACACTGCTTCTTCCACTCCCAAGGCATAAAATAAATGCCCTCATTTGCATGCCAAGGGATTCGAACTCCACTCCCCCTTGTTTTCCTAGTGACGCCACACCCACAAGGTCCCATGCTCAACTTGTGACATCTAAATGCACATAAATATACTTAAGTCCTATAGCTAACAACCCTCTTTACTCTAAGGTCAAAAACTAAAATTTTTCCAAGGCTCAGACTCGAACCCGGGTCTCCTTAGAACCCCCAAACACACTCAAATAGTTAACCGTACAAGCACAACATGAATTTTTAGCAAAATTACAGCCCTTAATTTTTGGGACGTTACACTTGTACCACACGACTAGTCACACGCCTGTGTGTGAGCCCGTGTGGAGCATACTAACTTCAACTTAATTTCAACACCAGGTGGCACACGGCCGTGTAACATGACCGTGTGTCATTCACAGCTAAGACACGCGCACGTGTCTCTACCTATGTGGACAAAAATTGGCTATTTACCAAGCCATTTTGCCACTCCATTTGGTACACACCTTCACTACACATATGGCACAAAAACAAAGCAAAATAGGCAATCCAAAACAACCAAATCAACCATAATTCCTACCATTTCATGTAAACATTTCCTATCCTAAATCTCAATCATAAACACCATCTATTCATTAACCATTTCCAAGTATCATTAAACACATTATAAAATGGAACTAACATATCTAATCAACATATACTAAACTAAAATCATTTTGCTCTCAATTCACAAGCATAATACCAATTCCACAAATCTCATAATATAAACCATAAGCACACTTATATTTACAACCAAACTAACCAAATTAAGTCAAATCTCATGGCTATAAATACAAAGAAAACATAACCATTCACAAGTCATCTTAAATGACAATATTCACTTTCAAAACATAACTAAAATGACCATAATCCTATACATGCCATATGACCAAACCATGAGCTCAAAAGTACCAAAGTGATGGTTGGATAGTGTGACGTAATCTCCGACGATCCCTGAATTTGAGCTAGCTTTGAAATCACTATAAGACATAGAAAAATAAACAAAGTAAGCTTATAGTAAGCTCGTATGATATAAACTTAACTAATCACACATACACATTCATCAATCTAAACATATTATCATGAAATTCAAGATTACTAACAAACCTTTCACATGCTTATTCATAAGCTTATATACAAACTTTGTAACTTCTTCGGTTTTAAGCTCATAATATACAAATACATACCTGTACTAATCCATAACAAGTCCATACTTACACAGAATACTGTTGAATACTCGATATCTTGCATACCAAGTGCTATACTCGATTTCTCGCACACTAAGTATCGTACACAGTTGAAGCTATCTCAATTCGCACACTAAGTGCCATATTTACCCGAAGCTATGTCGAATCACACGCTAAGTTTCATATTTAGCCAAAGCTATGTCGAATCGCACACTAAGCGCCACAAATAGCCGATTTGTCGTCGAACATAAATGTAGTCCCTTATATATACAATTTATGGAATATAAAAGCATTAAAAAGCATAATTATAACAATGCTTATTGCATACAAACTTACCTCGAATGCTAAAACAACGAATCGAGTCGATTAGTCGATAACTTTATCTTTTCCCCGATCCAAGTCCGTATTCCGCTTTTCTTGATCTAAATATATTCAAAATTAACTTATTCAATCATCTATTCATTCAATTTAATCCAAAATACACTTTAAAACACATTTACACTTTCCCCTCATAATTTTCACATTTTTCACAATTTAGTCCTTATTTCACAACATCACAAATTAATGAAATTCAAGACTAACCCATGCTAGCCGAATTACCATGTGCCCCTAGAAGCCCATAATTTTTATTTATTTCCACTTTAACCAATTTAATCCCTTTTTGACATTTTTGTCAAAAATCACTTTACAAAAACTATTAATATAACATTGAACCTTCTAAATCTATCATAAAACATCAAATTACTCAAGCATTCAACAATGACAACATGATAAATCTTTAAAAATTTTTCAAATTAGTCCCTGGGCTAGCTAGAATACGAAGCAACGATCTAAAAAAACGTAAAAATCATTAAAAACCAAGTCAAAATCACTTACCAATTAGCCTTGCAAGTGCTGAACCCTAAAATGAATTCTATGGCTTCTTCTTCTTTGTATTTTCGGCTAAAGATGATGATAATGAAGACTAAATTGATTTTTGTTTTATTAATCTTATTTTAATTACTAATTTACTATTTTAACCTTATAATTAATCATTTCATAACGTTCATTTAATGTCCATTATTGACCACTTACACTAGGGATGGTATAATTACAACATAAGGACCTAAATTTTAAGGTTCTATAGCTATTTAACACCTTTAGCTAATAGAACGACACTTTTGCATTTTACGCAATTTAGTCCTTTTTCTCAGATTGACCAACTAAACAATAAAATTTCTTCACGAAACTTTCACACAATAATTCTATCATCCTTTAAAGTTTAATAAAATAAATAAAATAAATATTTTAACTTCAGATTTGTGGTCCTGAAACCATTGTTCCAATTTGACTAAAAATGGGCTGTTACAAATTCACTATCATTGCTCTCTGGCATTGAACCAAGCCACCACCATTAAATCATCCTGGAACTTGACCATGGCTTCTCCTTACTATGTCCAACATCTTAACCATTTGGATTACTTACCATGGCCTGAATCTCAAGAACCCAAAAACCCGAAATGAGTCTTGGTTTTGATTTACTTATTATCATCTTCTTTTTGTTTGGTTTTTTGTTCTTATGGATTGATGGATTTTGTTTGTTATGTTACTTTTTTATGGCTTTTGTTTGTGATATTATTTTTATTGATTTTTTTTAATGAATTGATGGGTGTTCTTAAATTTCATTTCAAAAAGGCAAATTGTTAAAGGGAAATGAGTCGAGTGAGAACGTGTTTAGGCAAATTGGAGCCTTGAAAAAAGGCAACAGTCTCGGCTCCACTAATCTAGCCATCGCCTTTTAGGTACGCTTTCTTAAAATAAGCATTGAACATATCAATCTAGTTTTGCGCCGCCATTCTTCAAGTTCCAGTCAACCTGAATATTTATGCAATGACCACCAAGCTGAGATTTGAATTTCAATTTGTATTCAAACCCACGAAAACATGGAACAAAAATGAAATCAAAATCAGATGGTAAATTGATCAATAACCAGAGACCATCTAGTTCCTTTCAAACTTCAAAGGGCAATGCCAGAAACATTAAAAATTAATTTTTTTTTCCAAAAGAACCCAGAAATGTTGAATGAACCTAAAAAAGAAAGGCAAAGTGACTAGAGGAAGAAGGAAGAAGAAAGGAATACCAGGAAAAACAAGGAAATAAGAAAAAATAAAAAGAAAATGGAAATAATTTTTAAAAATATTTTTATTAATTTTTAATATATTTTCTAAATTATGAAATCATCATGACACGTGTCATAACTCTATTCTATCACTTGTCCAGACTTAACGACATTAAGAAAAAGTACCAAACTGACAGACGAACAAAAAGTTCAAGTAACAATTTGGGATAAAAAACTATAGATACCAATTTGGGAGAACTAGACAAGTTCAGGTACCAATTTTTTATTTAACCCTTATTTTTAATATGATAATTGGGACCAGTTGGAATTATTTTTTAAATTATCTATTTTTAATTACTTTTTTGTGTATTTAAAAAGATTTAGACTTAAAAATAAAATATAGATTAAATAACAAGTATGCTCTTCTAACACGTCTCTGTCTGCTCTCTCTGGCAATTTTAGGGTTTCTTTTGTTTAGTTGTTCTGTGTGACGGCTGTGTGGCGTTTAATTGTTACTGGTCTTGACAATCTGGCTAAGTTAAATAGTTGACACTTCAGAATGGAAACAAAATTTGCGGGGTTAACAATAGACGAAGAGGAAGATGAGATTCTTCAGATACTGAATGAGCCCACAACAGAGGGAGGAGGAGTTTATCGTCTGGTGGGGTGTTTCCTGATAGCAAGTATGATTCACTTTTCGGCTATGAAGAGCACAATGGCAAACTTATGGCATCCGGTTCGAGGGGTTCAGATCCGAGATCTTGGGGAAAAAAGGTATTTATTTTAATTTTTCCATATTATGGATTTAGATAGAGTGATCAAGGGTTCACCGTGGACTTTTAATAATCATTTATTAGTCCTGCATAAGTTATAGTGGGGGGAGGATCCCTTAAAAGTTCCTTTAATCTTTTCTCCTTTTTTAGTACAATTACATGACGTTCCTGTTGGTTTTTTCTCGAAAAGATTTGCAACCCAAATGGGTAACTTTATTGGTACCTTCATGGAGTATGACGGCTCAAATTTGGGAAAGGAAAATAGGAATTTTCTAAGGATAAGAGTGCTAATTGATATTCGAAATTCTTTAAAAAGGAAGAAACAAATCATGTGCTATGGAAAATGCTCCTACGTCAATTTCAAATACGAAAGATTATCACTATTTTGTTTTTATTGTGGAAGACTGAGACATAGTGACTCCTTTTATGAAGCAAAGATGCTTTTAGGAGTGGAAGTTGTTGAAATGGGATGGGATTTATCACTGAGGGCTCAATCATGTAGAGATCTATCGATGAATAGTGTATGGTTACGTGAAGAGGGAGATAGGGAGTGGGGGGATCATAAAGAAGGAACAGAGCTTTCGGGGAATAATGGGAGAGTCAAAATGCCAACAATAAGTAGCAAAAGTAATATTGATCCCATCCTGGGGATTAATTTGGAGGGATGACAACGAAACTCATGGCGTAGAAAGGAAAAAGTAAATGAAGGTGAGATCCATACTTTAATGGAACATGATCTTGAAGACAGAGTGCTGGTAGGAGAAGAGGGCAAAAAGTAGAACAAAGGGGAGATGGATGGCTTTTTGAGGATTGATGAGGTACACAGTTTGGAGGGAAGAAGTAAAAGGCAAGGGGAAGTTAGTCAACTAATATCGGCGACTGCCAATAGGCAAGCCGACCGGTCGCAATGAAAATATTAAGTTGGAATGTCCGGGGATTGGGGAGCCCCCGAACAACTCGAAAACTTCGGCATGTGCTGAAGATATATAATCCCCAAATTGTCTTCTTTATGGAGACGAAGATTTGTAAGAGCAGGATGGAAAGAATTCGAAGAAGCTTTGGTTTTATGCATGGAATAGATGTTGATTCTAATGGGCCTTGAGGAGGACTTTGTTTGGCATGGAGGAGAGGCAGTAAAATACAGCTAAGGAGTTTTTTACAGAGACATGTTGATGTGATCATAGAAGAAGATGAAGGCTGTAGAAAGTGGAGATTTACAGGATACTATGGGTCTCCATACCCACAAGACAGAACTGATGTTTGGAATTTGTTGCGTCATTTAGGTGATTTTAAAGAGCTTCCATGGATGGTTTGTGGGGATTTTAATGAAATCTTATATGGTTTCGAGAAAAAAGGGAGGATTACCTCGTAAAGTTTTGGAGGATTGCAACCTGGCGGACATAGGATTTACAGGGAATTGGTTTACATGGGAGCGCGGCAATCTGCCAGTAACGAATATCCAAGAACGACTAGACAGGGGAGTGGCAACTGAGGAATGGCTTTCATTATTTCCTGATTTTGAAATTCAGCATCTACCCCATACATTCTCAGATCATTGCCCGGTACTAGTGAATACAGAAAAAAGACAGGAAAGCAGATCTAAAAAATTCAAATTTGAAGCATGGTGGATTATGGAGGAATCGTTTCTCAATGAAGTTAAGAAAATTTAGGAAAATTCCACAGGAGATTTGTTGAGTAAATTAGAAAGTGTGAAAAAGGGTCTGGAAAGGTGGGCTGGTCAAATTCAGTATAGCAAAAAAGGAGAAGGAGAGGATGTTATCACACAAACTGGAGAAGTTGATGGAAGCTGAGAGAAATGATGATAATTTGGCAGATCTCATAGATACCAGAATACAACTCAATTTTGAGATAGAAAAAGATGAAACGTACCGGGAACAAAAGGCGCGTGTGAATTGGTTAAAGTCCAGAGATAGGAATACGGCTTTCTTTCATAAACAGGCAACACAAAAAAGGCAGAGAAATCAGATCCGGAAACTGCAATATGACGATGGATGTGAAACAGATGAAATAGATAAAATGGAGCAGATTGCTAGATCTTTCTTTCTCAACTTGTTCTCAGCTGGGACAAGAAGAAATTATGAACACATTTTGTCAGGAATTACGCAACGTATTTCTGATGAAGATAACTCAAAGCTCAGGGCAAGATATACGAAGGAAGAGATCCAAAAAGCACTTGCAGGATTAGGCCCGACAAAAGCACCATGAGAGGATGGTCTGCCGGCGATTTTTTATCAGAAGTGTTGGGCACTAATTGGGGATGATGTCACGAGCTATTGTCTTAGCCAGCTGAATGGATGTATGAATATTGACGTTATTAACAAAACAAATATTGTGTTGATTCCAAAGGTTGCAAATCTGTTAGATATTACTCAATTCAGGCCAATTAGTTTGTGTAACATACTTTATAAGCTATTGGCTAAAGTAATGGCGAATCGTCTTCGGTTGGTAGTGGATAAATTTATTGATCTGGCTCAAAGCGCTTTTGTTCCAGGGAGGCTAATTTCTGATAATGTTCTACATATAATGAGACAAAAGACGTTGGGGAAAAAGGGGCTGATAGCGGTTAAACTGGATATGAGCAAAGCATATGACAGGGTGGAATGGAATTTTGTGGAAGAAGTAATGAAAAAGATGGGCTTTGATCCGAGTTGGGTGGCTCAACTTATGAAATGTGTTACTACAGTGTCTTACTCGGTGGTCTTAAAAGGAAGTATTGGAGAAACTTTTTTCCCTTCAAGACGATTAAGACAGGGTGATCCGCTATGTCCATTCCTATTCCTATTCTGTGGGGAAGGACTTTCTAGTTTGATGAAGATGGGGCTACATGAAGAATCACTGAGAGGAGTTAAGGCAAGCAGAAGTGGGCCTCAGATCTCTCATCTACTTTTTGCAGACGACTGTTTATTGTTTGGGAAAGCAATAGAGAGGAGTGCAATTGGTTTGAAACGGATACTTCATGAATATGAAAACTGCTCAGGTCAAAAAATTAATTTCTCAAAATCCACAATTTTTTTCAGCACAAATACAGAGGAGGAAGCCAGAAGAATAGTAACTAAAGTGCTCGAAGTTCATAGTTCTGATGATCCTGAATGATATTTAGGCTTGCCTAATATGGTGGGTAGGAAAAAGAAGGCTGCATTTCAGACCCTGAAATACAAGCTGCGACAAAGAATCGACAACTGGAGTATAAAGTATCTATCTTAAGGGGGTAAGGAGGTATTTATTAAGGCAGTTTTGCAGTCTATTCCAACATATTCAATGGCATGTTTCTTGCTTCCTAAATCTTTATGCACAGAATTAGAGGGAATGATCGCTAAATTTTGGTGGCAAAACAATAAAAGGAGAAAAGGGATACATTAGTGTGCGTGGAAGGATATTTGTGTGCCAAAAGAATTTGGTGGTTTAGGTTTTCGAAGTTTAGCCCAATTTAATATTGCACTATTAGCTAAGCAGGGTTGGCGCCTCATTAATTATCCAGATTCTTTGTTAGCCCGAGTTTTAAAAGCTAAATATTATCCAAGTGCGAATTTTCTAAATGCTACATTGGGTAATTTACCTTCACTCACCTGGAGAAGTATTTGGTCTGCAAGAGGGTTACTAGAGAAAGGCTTCTGTTGGAGAATAGGCAAGGGAGACAACATTTCGGTGTGGAATGATCTCTGGGTGTCGCGTAATGAAGAGGATAGATTACAGAATCATAGTAGAAACGAAAACATCAAATTAGTGTCTGATTTAATTGATGAAAGCGACAGAACGTGGAAGAATAATTTGATTGCCAATACCTTTGATGCAAATACTGCTAGGAAAATTCTGCAGATCCCGTTGGCGACAGTGGCCTTTGAAGACTTTCAAGTTTGGAGAGGGGAGCCATCGGGGAATTTTTCAGTAAGGAGTGCCTATAAACTATTACAAGAAGCTACACTGATTCCTAGCGATGTTATACAACCCGATACCAAAAATTTCTACAAGAAATTATGGAGCTCAAACATGCCCTCGAAAATAAAAATTACAGTTTGGAAAATTGCATGGAATTATATCCCCACATTTTTGAATCTCCTGATGAAGAAAGTAATTACGGTAGATCGGTAGAGCAATCATGTCTTTCAATACTGCCCTACAACAAAAGAGGTATGGAAGCTGATTAATCTCAAATGGGTACTGGAGAATACTTCAACAGTATGTTGGGAGTGGCTTACCTGGGTCTTCAATAGAGGTACGAATGAACAACGCCGATCCTTTTGCTGTGGTCTCTGGATGATATGGTCAAGCAGAAATAAGTTAATATATGAGGGAAAAAAACTAAAAGTTGGGAAATTGCAAGACAAATAGTCAGTTACAAATCAGAGCTAGACAGTATAGAAGAAAGAATGCTTATCTCGGAGGCATTAACGAGATCCTCTCATCTAGAACAGAGAGATAACGTGGCAATTTATTTAGACGCGGCTTTCGATCATCAAATGTTCAGATCTGCATCGGGTTTGGTCGTCCAAGATGTGGGGGGGTAAAATATTAGCTTCAAAGTCGATCCTCCATTCCAACGTGGCAAGTCCATTTGCGGCGGAAGCACCTGCAGGGTTACAAGCCATAAGGTTAGGAAAGCAAATGGGATTTATGGATCTAGATATTATGGGTGATTCGAGAACAGTTATCAAAAAATGTCAAAGTGCAGATCGAGATAGTTCAAACATAGGCGCACTGATCAGAGACATTCAGGAAATAAAGACCCAATTTCAAGTGGTCCGATTTAAGCATATCCCTAGGGCAGTAAACATATATGCTGATCTAATAGCAAAAGACGCGCTTAAGAAGGGAGAAGAGTACTACCTGGAGGGAGAGACTCCAGAATGCATCCGAAGAGAAATGGGGCAGATTGGTAAAGAGGATTTCAGCTGAGAGAGAATGAGTGTCCGTGCTGCTTGAATCTTTAGAGATGAAGGAAATGGGAGACGTTTGGAGGAAAAGAAGGATTTAAGATCTGCGGTGCAAGAAAAAGACTAAGCCTGCAATGTAATATCCTGAATAATTGGGTATGTGCATTTTATGTGTTTGAATGCTTAAAACTTTAATTTAAGAATTTGAGGTACAAATGGGGCTCAAATTGGGCTGAGGCCTTGTTTTAAATATTTTGTTCAGACACTTTAGGGGTTTAAATTGAAGTTTTAGTAGTCTAATGGGCATATTGGGTTTGTGGTCCAAAGGAAATGGTGCCATTAGGAGAAAGAGGAGTTGGCGTCACTTGTGCATGAGGAAGGCCCAAATTCTGGCAGCATGAAGCCCAAGTTTTAGGGCTAAATTTCAGCACTTAAAGGGAGCAATAAGGGGGACGGCACAAGGCTACTTTTTAGGGATTTTTAATTTTTATTTTATGTGTGGATAATAAGCAGATAAAGGCTATTTTTGAGGAGATAACAGATTAAGATAAGGGAAAAGGGATAGGAGCTATCATGTGTGGCAGTGTTGGCCGAAAATCAATCTCTGCTAAGGGGAGGAATCGGTTTTCTATATATAGAGGGGGTGCCGAAATTTTGAAGCCTTTCTTTTATTTTTCTTTTCTCATCTTCTTCCTCTCAAAAGCCGAAAACCATCATCTTCTTCACCTTTTCTTCCTCTCTGAAATTTCTTGGTTAGCCGAATCTTCTAACCTCTATTGATATTCTTCTTTTAATCTCTAAAAGTCGAAACTACATCTCTATTATTCTAACCTCTTCCTTAATATTCATTGGTCGAATCTCTCTTAGCCATCACTTCAATTCTTAAATCTTCTAAAAGCCGAAATCCTTAGATCTCACCTCCTGAAGTTGCCGAACCTTCTTTAGTGGAGCCTGCTTGTGTCGAAATTTGAAGGGAATTTTAGGTAAGTATCGATTTGTGAAATCCAAATCTTTTCCAGCTTTTCAAGGTCCCTAGTTGAATGGCTATCTAGTAACTAATTTATTACTTTTCTCTTATTTTTGGCATTCCGAGATCTGAAATGGGGCCAATCGCATAGATCTCTAAATAATAGTCGGTAACACTCGAATTATGTTACTTTTGGGATTTCAAGGTAAGAAGAATCTATTAGTTTCAACGTGTTAATTCGGGTATTTATTAACCCTTGGCCGATTGTAGGAAAGGTCCTATTTTCACATTTTCTGGCTTTTTAAGCAAAGTTGTAGATCGATTTGGCAAGGGTATCGACATTAATCAGGTGTGTAACCCTTCACACTATTAGATTGAGTGCTAATATATGTATATTTGTATAAATCTACTATTCTATGTTAAATGCCGAAATCCTGGCATTATGATTGGAAACCCGAGGAGGGTAAAAGCTAATCATCAGGTTAGTGATTTCTGTCCTATTTTAGTAACATGCTCTGTATGTCGATTCTCTGTATGCTTGGGGTTGGGTAGTTGATGTAAAGGGGGAAGTACTCTGTTTTTGGTGGCTTATGCCATTTCAGCCTGGTGACTCTGTCACAACTCTGTTTCTGGTGGCTTTAGCCATTTCAGCCTGGTGACTCTGTCACAACTTTGACGATGAGCAGCTAGCTGCAGCATGACTGCCATCGATGGTGTGTAGCGGTGTGGGTTGATTGTAGAAATCCCCAATGGTGTGATCGGCAGGTAAGGGTGGTGTGTAGCGGATGGAAACCTAGGATTGGGTTGGGTTTTATGTATGTTATTTTCTGTACTATGTTTTATGTTTTGATCTGTGGGCTAAGGCCCAATCTAACGGTGCTTGAGGGTTGCACACAGAGTCTCGCGACTCACCCTTTTATTTTAACAATTTCAGGTGACACTTAGTGCATCGGACCGGGCTGGAGAGGAGGGCAAGGTGGCCATGCAAAAGAGCATTTGGATTCAGCGAAAAGACTTTAGTTTATTATTTTACATTTTTATTTTAGTGGGTTTTTAAATCTGGTTGTAATAAGGCCACGGGCCACTAGACTATTATTCTCTGTTTTGGGTTTTTATTTTGGGCCTTTATTATTTTTAGACACTTAAACTTTAATTAAACTAAGGCATGTATTAAGATTTTGATTTTTATTCATAAATTAACAAATTAAATTTATATCTTATTATAAACTTATCGAATTATTAAGTTTTCCCGAACAAAAGATTAAATACAAGAAAAATATTTTTCCAAAATTGCAACATCTTTTACAAAATTTCCTTAGTGACATACCAGATCCGGTTGTAGTGCTTGGGCTGAGTTTGGGGTGTTACAAATTGGTATCAGAGCCTGGTTCAAAACTCAGCTCTGGGGGATTTTGGGCTCAAAACGTTTTCTAAATATGGGCTTTTGAAACATGCATGTTTTTAAATGATAACAGGTTTGTTAGCTCGGCATGGTACCTGCGTCTCTGGCCCAAGTCCGCCAGGTAAGTATTCTAAACCATTGTGTGAAGTATATGTGGGCTTGATGGGCTTATTGGGACGTAGATTAATTAGATTAGAACTCGATGGACTCTAGGCCTAGCTTAAACCACTGCTTAAATTTCATAAGACTTAACTTCACTAAACAAACCCGTAAATAAGTCGCAAGGCTTGGGTGTGGCAACAGGCATACGCATGTCTAGGATTGGATCTGGAAGAGCCTGGTATTTAAGCAGTCCTAGTGACTCACCTCCTCTTCGCTGGAACCTTACCTGGTGCATAGTGACTGTTCACCTTAGCCGAGTTAGGGTGTGGCAATAGACATACGCATGGCTAGGAGTGGATTCAGGGAGAGCTTGGTATTTAAGCAGTCTTGGTGACTCACCTCCTCTTCACTAGAATCTTACCTGGTGCGTAGTGACTATTCATCCTAGCTACAAGGATTTGTTGATGGGCTAAATCTTATAATTAAAACCCGAAAGGGACCAGCCACCCTATTTAAAAAAAATCCCCAAGTTTTGTAAAATTTTCAAAATACATTAGATTTGTGAAAACTTCCAATCACCCATGAATTTATAAAGTACCTATGTTACGAAAATTTACCCGAAAAGCTCATGATTACAAGAGTAAACCAGACTATGAAACTAGATTTACCAAAAGTAGCCTTGTTTTAAAAAAAACAACGACAACAAAATATTCAAGGTTTGTTAAAATTACCAAATTACCTTTGTTTTGCAAAATGACCAAAATACCTCTGGTTTGTAAAAATTACCGAAATACCCCCAAATTCCAAAATTACCGAAATACCCCCAGATTACAAAATTATCGAAATACCCCCGGATTGCAAAATTACCAAAATACCCTTATTTCACAAAATCACCAAGAAACCCTATTTTGAAAAAAATTACGAAAATACCCCTATAGGAAAAATTACGAAAATACCCCTGGGTAGTGAAACAACGAAAACACCCTTACGTGATGAATGTAAGTGCTTGGATGCTATTTGTATGTTGATGATTGAATGTATGTGTTTCCTAGAATTAGAGGATACGGACTTGAAACTGTATTGTGAATGTGAATTCGAAAGAACTACTCTTAAAACTATTATTCATAAGACTGTTCGTGGTTAATTAGTGGAAGAAAAATTAATGATTCATAAAATTCTTAATCAGATAAACGCCAATCGGAAGAATGAGTACAAGGGGTCGAGGACGTCCGCCGCGTGGACGCGGTAGGGGTAGGATGACCTTGTCTGAGCCAGTAGGGTCTGGCCACGGATCAGGAAATGAAATGCCGAATCCGCCAGTTGTGGAGGGAGAGTTACGAGATCAGACGACCGGAGATGATGCTGTATCTCAGGCGATGTTGAGGGTTTTTGAGAGGGTTACTGGAGTAGGCATGGGCACAGGAGCCCGGAAATCGGTGCCGGAGCGGCTTAAGGCCAATGGGGCAGAAGTGTTTAGGGGAGTTTCTGGCGTAGCCCCTAACACAGCTGAGTATTGGATGGAAGCGACTAAGCGCATAATGGATGACTTAGATTTCACGATGGAGGAGAAGTTAAAAGAGGTCGTGTCTCTTCTTCGAGACGAGGCTTATCAGTGGTGGCTCACGATGAAGGAAGGTACTGCCGCAGATCGGATTGACTGGGATTTCTTTAAGAAATCATTCCAGGGAAAGTATGTCGGGGCCAGCTATGTGGATGTGCAGAGGAAGGCATTTTTGAATCTGGTGCAGGGAAGTAAATCTGTGGCTGAATATGAGGCGAATTTTCTGCGCTTGAGCCGCTACGCTCGAGGAATGGTAGCAACCGAATATGAACGTTGTGTTCGATTCGAGGATGGTTTACGGAGTGAGTTAAGGGTTTTGATAGCACCGCAGAGATAGAGAGATTTTGCGATTTTGGTGGAGAAGGTTAAGATAGCTGAAAAGGTAAAATGGACCGAGAGACAGGAAAAAGATAAGGACGAGGAAGGAATAAGAGGAATTTTGGGCCGGCAGGAGCATCTAGAAACTCGCAAAAAAGGCCTAGGTCTGATGGGCCAGCTCATGCACCGACACCTGCTGCGAGGTATCAGAATCGATTATGTAATTGGTGCGGAAAAGAACATTCTGGGGAGTGTAGAAGAAGAACCAGTGGATGTTTCAAGTGTGGATCCACGGAACATATGATTAAGGACTGTCCACAGAAGGATCAGGTGCAGCCAGTTGGACGGGGTTCTGATCAGGCTTTGAGAGGTGGTCAGCCAGTACCGAGAGGTTGTGGCCCAGGTAGAGGAGGAAATGGGGCTGGTTGTGGTCGTGGAGCACCTGGTAGAGGTGCAGGTAATGTAGATGCAAGGCAGCCGGGTCTAGTTTATGCAGTTCGTCGACAGGAGGATGGTGACGCACCGGATGTCATAACCGGTACGTTTCTTATTGCTGACAACCCTTTTCCTGCCTTGATTGATATTGGGTCAACCCACTCCTATGTTGCATGTTCGATATCTGAGACTCTAAGTATAGACTCTGAAACAACTACTAGGCAGATGACCGTGGTTAGTCTCCTAGGGCAATCTAGGGTAGTAGACAAGCTGTTTAAGGATGTACCTTTAGAGACTCAAGGGGTAGTGTTTCCGGCAGACTTAATGGAATTGCCATTTGGAGAGTTTGATCTTATTCTAGGAATGGATTGGTTAACTAAGCATCGTACTAAGTTAGACTATGAGACCAAGCGTGTGGTGTTGAGTACCCCGGAAGGCGGGGAGGTGGTTGTGTTAGGGAAAAGAAGGAACTATTTGTCTAACATAGTATCGGCGTTGAAGGCTGCTAAGATGATCCGGAAAGGATGCAACGCACCCTAGCTTGTATTAGTGCTTTGGATGCTAAGGAGGTGACCGTCGATGAGGTTCGAAGAGTCAAGGATTTCGCAGATGTCTTTCCGGAGGAGTTGCCAGGATTACCCCTTGATCCGAAGTGGAGTTTGGAATAGAACTACTTCTGGGTACGGCTCCGGTATCCATTGCTCCTTATCGAATGGCACCGAAGGAGTTGGTGGAACTCAAAGCTTAGATCCAGGAGCTTTTGGATCGAGGATTTATCCGATCGAGTGTGTCTCCATGGGGAGCGTCGGTCCTATTCGTGAAAAAGAAGGACAGATCCATGCGTATGTGTGTGGACTATCGTCAACTGAATAAGTTGACGATTAAGAACAAGTACCCATTGCCAAGAATCGACGATCTGTTCGATCAACTTGAAGGAGCTTCGGTCTTTTCGAAGATTGATCTAAGGTCGGGTTATCATCAGTTAAAGGTGAAGGAAAGGGACATTCATAAGACGGTGTTTCGAACACGCTACGGTCATTATGAGTTTTTGGTAATGCCGTTCGGTTTGACGAACGCGCCAGCAGCATTTATGGATATGATGAACTGGGTGTTTCAACCATATCTTGATCGGTTCGTGGTGGTGTTCATCGATGATATTCTGGTTTACTCCAAGTCCGAAGAGGAGCATGATGCACATCTTTGTGTGGTGTTGTAAATTCTAAGGAAGAAGCAGCTGTACGCTAAGTTCAGTAAGTGTGAGTTCTGGCTGAAGGAAGTGACCTTCTTAGGACATGTGGTTTCCGCCGAGGGAATTAGGATAGACCCTCGGAAAATAGAAGCTGTATTAGATTGGAAACCGCCAAAGTCTGTGGCGGAAATTTGAAGTTTCTTGGGATTGGCAGGGTATTACAGGAGATTTGTTGAGGGGTTCTCTTCAATAGCGGCACCTTTAACTAAGTTGTTAAGGACGGGAGTATTGTTTGTATGGACTGATAAACAGCAGGAGAGCTTTGAGAAGCTAAAGAAAATCTTGACGGAAGCGCCAGTATTGATTCAGCCAGAGGCGAGAAAAGAATTTACCATCTATTGTGATGCGTCACACACAGATTTAGGGTGTGTGTTAATGCAAGATGGAAAAGTTGTTGCATATGCGTCTCGACAGTTGCGACCGCATGAATTGAACTACCCCACGCACGATTTAGAATTGGCGACGGTAGTGTTTGGTTTGAAGATTTGGAGGCATTACCTATATGGGAAGAAGTCGGTTATTTACACGGACCATAAGAGTCTGAAGTATATTCTTACCCAAAAGAAGTTGAATCTGAGGCAGAGAAGGTGGGTCGAGCTGTTAAAGGATTATGACTGCTCGATCGAATACCACCCGGGTAAGGCTAACGTGGTGGCAGATGCACTGAGTAGGAAGGCGATAGTGGATTTGAGGGCGATGTTCACTCATCTTAGCCTGTATGGAGATGGCAGTTTGGTAGCTGAACTTCAAGTAAGACCTTTGTGGACAAGTCAAATCAAAGAGAAGCAACTTTTGGATGATGTTTTGAGTACTCGGATTCGATAAGTGCAGAATGGTGAAGGAGGGGATTGTAGTTGGAATGGTGATGAAGTTTTGTGTTTCCGTGGGAAAATTTGTACGCCAAAAGATGTGGAGTTAAGGCAGATGATTCTTCGGGAATCGCATAGTAGCCCTTATGCTATGCATCCTGGAGGAGTTAAGATGTATCAGGATTTGCAAGAGCAATTCTGGTGGCCAGGGTTGAAGCGAGAAGTTACGGAATATGTGGAGAAGTGTTTGACATGCCAGCAGGTGAAAGCTGAACATCAAGTGCCTTCGGGATTGCTGCAGCCGGTGAAGATTCCCCAATGGAAATGGGAAAGAATCACGATGGATTTTGTTAGTGGGTTACCTCTTACGCCCACTAAGAAGGATTCGATTTGGGCAATCGTGGATCGATCGACGAATTCTGCTCACTTCATATAGGTTCGAGTGGACTTTTCTCTACAAAATTTGGCTAAGTTGTACATGGCTGAAGTTGTGGGACTACATGGTGTACCGGTGTCAATCATATCGGATAGGGACCCTAGGTTTACGTCACGATTCTGGAAGGCTCTTCATCAAGCAATGGGAACAAGGTTGGACTTTAGTACCGCTTTTCACCCATAGACAGATGGTCAGTCTGAGAGGGTAATTCAGATATTGGAGGATATGCTAAAGGGTTGCATCATCGATTTTAGGGGTAGTTGGGAGGAATATTTGCCCATGGCAGAATTCACATACAATAATAGTTATCAAGCTAGTATTCAGATGGCGCCGTACGAAGCGTTATATGGAAGGAAATGTCATACTCCAACTTGTTGGACGGAGTTGGGTGAACGTCAGGTGTTGGGTCCAGAACTAGTTTCGGAAATGGAGGAGAAAGTTAAGTTAATACGGGCTCGATTGAAGGAGGCGTCTGATCGGCAAAAATCTTACGCGGATCTAAAGCGGAAGAAGGTGGAATTTGCAGTAGGAGACCAAGTCTTTTTGAAGGTTTCTCCATGGAAAAAGGTAATGAGGTTTGCACGGAAGGGTAAGCTAAGTCCTCGGTTTATTGGGCCTTATCGGGTGCTAGAACGTGTGGGGCCAGTGGCTTATTGTTTGGAGTTGCCTTCAGAGTTGGAGCAGATACATGACGTGTTTCATGTCTCGATGCTAAGACGTTTTCGTTCTGACCCATCGCATGTGGTGCCGGTGGAAGAGATTGAAGTAAGGCCAGATTTATCCTTTGAGGAGGAACTAGTGCAAATCTTAGATCGAGACATAAAAGAGCTGAGAAGGAAGTCTGTCCCTTTGGTCAAAGTTTTGTGGCAAAATCACGGCGCAGAAGAGGCGACGTGGGAGCCAGAGGATGTTATATGACAGCAGTATCCCCATCTCTTTTGATAAGGTAAATTTCGAGGTCGAAATTTATTTTAAGGGGGGTACAACTGTAACATCCTGAATAATTGGGTCTGTGCATTTTATGTGTTTGAATGCTTTTAATTTAAGAATTTGAGGTACAAATGGGGCTCAAATTGGGATGAGGCCTTGTTTTAAATATTTTGTTCAGACACTCTAGGGGTTTAAATTGAAGTTTTAGTAGTCTAATGGGCATATTGGGCTTGTGGCCCAAAGGAAATGGTGCCATTAGGAGAAAGAGGAGTTGGAGTCACTTGTGCATGAGGAAGGCCCAAATTCTGGCAGCTTGAAGCCTAAGTTTTAGGGCTAAATTTCGGCACTTAAAGGGAGCAATAAGAGGGATGGCACAATGCTACTTTTTAGGGATTTTTAATATTTATTTTATGTGTGGATAATAAGCAGATAAAGGCTATTTTTGAGGAGATAACAGATTAAGATAAGGGAAAAGGGATAGGAGCTATCATGTGTGGCAGTGTTGGCCGAAAATCAATCTCTGCTAAGGGGAGGAATCGGTTTTTTATATATAGAGGGGGGTGCCAAAATTTTGAAGCCTATCTTTTATTTTTCTTTTCTCATCTTCTTCCTCTCAAAAGCCAAAAACCATCATCTTCTTCACCTTTTCTTCCTCTCTGAAATTTCTTGGTTAGCAGAATCTTCTAACCTCTATTGATATTCTTCTTTTAATCTCTAAAAGTCAAAACTACATTTCTATTATTCTAACCTCCTCCTTAATATTCATTGGCCGAATCTCTCTTAGCCATCTCTTCAATTCTTAAATCTTCTAAAAGCCGAAATCCTTAGATCTCACCTCCTGAAGTTGCCGAACCTTCTTTAGTGGAGCCTGCTTGTGCCGAAATTTGAAGGGAATTTTAGGTAAGTATCAATTTATGAAATCCAAATCTTTTCCAGCTTTTCAAGGTCCCTAGTCGAATGGCTATCTAGTAACTAATTTATTGTTTTTCTCTTATTTTCGGCATTTCGGGATCTGAAGTGGGGCCAATCGCATAGATATCTAAGTAATAGTCGGTAACACTCGAATTGTGTTACTTTCGGGATTTCAAGGTAAGAAGAATCTATTAGTTTCAAAGTGTTAATTCGGGTATTTATTAACCCTTGGCCGATTGTAGGAAAGGTCCTATTTTTACATTTTCCAGCTTTTTAAGCAAAGTTGTAGATCGATTTGGCAAGGGTATCGACATTAATCAGGTGTGTAACCCTTCACACTATTAGACTGAGTGCTAATATATGTATATTTGTATAAATCTGCTATTCTCTGTTAAATGCTGAAATCCCGGCATTATGATTGAAAACCCAATGAGGGTAAAGGCTAATCATCAGGTTAGTGATTTCTATCCTGTTTCAGTAACATGCTCTGTATGTCGATTCTCTGTATGCTTGGGGTTGGGTAGTTGATGTAAAGGGGGAAGTACTCTGTTTCTCGTGGCTTATGCCATTTCAGCCTGGTGACTCTGTCACAACTCTGTTTCTGGTGTAACTCTGTTTCTGGTGGCTTTAGCCATTTCAGCCTGGTGACTCTGTCACAACTTTGACGATGAGTAGCTAACTGCAGCATGACTGCCATCGATGGTGTGTAGCGGTGTGGGTTGATTGTAGAAATCCCCAATGGCGTGATCTGTAGGAAAGGGTGGTGTGTAGCGGATGGAAACCTAGGATTGGGTTGGGTTTTATGTATGTTATTTTCTATACTATGTTTTATGTTTTGATCTGTGGGCTAAGGCCCAGTCTAACGGTGCTTGAGGGTTGCACACTGAGTCTCGCGACTCAGCCTTTTATTTTAACAATTTCAGGTGACACTTAGCGCATCGGACCGGGCTGGAGAGGAGGGCAAGGTGGCCATGCAAAAGAGCATTTGGATTCAGCGAAAAGATTTTAGTTTATTATTTTACATTTTTATTTTAGTGGGTTTTTAAATCTGGATGTAATAAGGCCACGGGCAACTAGACTATTATTCTCTATTTTGGGTTTTTATTTTTGGGCCTTTATTATTTTTAGACACTTAAACTTTAATTAAACTAAGGCATGTATTAAGATTTTGGTTTTTATTCATAAATCAACAAATTAAATTTATATCTTATTATAAACTTATCGAATTATTAAGTTTTCCCGAACAAAAGATTAAATACAAGAAAAATATTTTTCCGAAATTGCAACCTCTTTTACAAAATTTCCTTAGTGACATACCAGATCCGGTTGTAGTGTTTGGGCCGGGTTTGGGGTGTTACATGCAAGGGATGAAATGATAGAAATGATGTAGAGAGAAGACGCTTGACAGGAAAGAGGAAAAAGTATGACTTCGAAAACGTAGTAGATAAGTGAAAATCTGTAGGAAATCTGCTATGATACAGTTGTTTCTAGGGGATGGAAAACGTCAATCTACAGAGGAAAGAACAGCTATTCTGACGACTGGATATTTAGGTTTAGGCCATTTAATTGCTTTGACTTTCCATTTCCTATTTTATTCTCTTTTAAATTTCTGTTGGGCCAATCGTCATGGTCATGTTTTCTTGCCATTGCTTTAGCCCATTCTGCTAGTATGGACCTGGTCCAGCAGGTAGGTTCTTGTCTTAATTTTGTTTTAATAATAGTTCAGTTGTATTTCTTCAAAAAAAAAATGATTTAGACATTTTGAGATATTTTTTGGTTAATTTTCAGAATAATTTATTTGTATGTCAAGAAAGTCATAAGAAGATGACCTTTCTAACTCTAAACTCTTTGTATACAAATACAATTGCAAAACCCTTTAGTTTCATACTCTAGAACTTTAAAAAAAAGTAGAGTTCAAATCATTTTGAATTTGTTTTGAGTTTGAAAAAATGGGAGATGAAGAGGTAGCATTGTTGGATTTCTTGCCAAGTCCCCTTGGGATGAGAGTGAGGATTGCCTTAGCGGAGAAAGGGATAAAATATGAGTACAAGGAAGAAGATTTGAGGAACAAAAGTGACTTGCTTTTTAAGACGAACCCTATTCATAAGAAAATCCATGTTCTTATCCACAATGGTAAACATGTTTGTGAGTCCTTCAATCAGGTTTAGTATATTGATGAGATTTGGCTGCATAAATCTCCCTTACTCCCTACTGATCTTTACCAAAGAGTCATCGATAGGTTCTGGGGAGATTTTGTTGATGAGAAGGTTCTCTCTTCTCTTTCTTTTCAATTTTATGGGTTTCTTTGGCCTTACTACCTTTGAATTTTTTAGCTGAAGCACTACTTGTACAGGTTGATTTGATTTGGTTCGAATTTCCCTGTATTTTGTTTTATTTCCTTTTTAGGTAATTTGGATAATAAGATTAATAAACCACAAATTATTTATGTTTTATATTCTAACCCAAGTAGCCTAGGAGACCAAGCTTTTTAACTCTAAGAGATTAAGCTTAAAAGTTATGTAGGTTGCTAATCTAGGTCTAGCTTCAATATCTTTTTACGAATTAATTTAAAAGAAATAGAAATTTCTTAGTTTTCATAATTTAGTATTATTTGATTGAAATCATTTATATTTTGTGTTGTATGGATAAATTAATGGTGGATGAAATGCAAATATATGGTTTAGAGAGTAGGAAAGTATGGGCGATAAAGGGAGAAGAACAAGAAGCGGCAAAGAAAGAGTTGATTGAGTGCCTGAAATTGTTGGAAGGAGAGCTTGGAAACAAGGCTTATTTTGGTGGGGAGAATCTTGGTTACATTGATGTTGTGTTGGTTCCATTTTACAACTGCTTTTATGCCTATGAAAAGTGTGGGAATTTTAGCATTGAAACAGAGTGCCCCAAGTTAATTGCATGGGCTAAAAGGTGCATGAAGAAAGGCAGTGTTTCCAAGCCTTTGCCTAAGCAAGACAAAATCTATGGCTTTGTTTTGCATTTGAAGAAAGTGTTCAGAATTGAGTAAAATATTGTGCTTACAACTAGAAACACAAAATAAAATACTTTTTCATGTAGTTTCATAGTAGTTTTTTTTGTCGAAATTCTTACTTTAATGATAAAATAATGAAATTACACAAATTTGATTTATTTTCTATAGTTTTGCACAAATGGTGAAAATCGGCTTAGCAAACACCTCGAGAGGCTTGAACCGTCGGGAAAATTTTTACATCAAGTGAATCAAGAGTATGGCTAATTATTATCAAGCCATGGATGGTCCAAATATATTTACTGAACAGATTTTATACTTAAGTTTTATTCAACATAAATTGGGTTAAAAATAATTATAAGCTTGAATAAGAAAATAGGCCCATTTGTGTTAAGTAAAGAGGATTGATCCACCAAGCAATTCGGCAACCCAAAACCGTCCCTATAGCTGACCCAACCAGCTTATTTAGCTGATTTTATTTATTACAAAATAGCCCTTTAAGTTTTCCTTAATTCCATTCAAACCCTCCTCTTTTCATGTCTTTTATTTTTAGTCCCAAGCTAAAAATAACAAGTTTGATTATTGAAACTTGCACTAAGCATGGTCAATCAAGGAAGAGGGGATGATTGATATTTCTTTACTATTTTTAGCAGTCATCTCCACCTATAAATACCCCTCTTCACTTCCTCATTTCACATCTCACACATTTATTCACTTCACTCAGTATTCTCTCTTCCATTTCCTTCCTTGTTTTCCCATTTTCTTTGTTTCCTTTCCTTGCCAATTTCCCCTCTTGAAAAAGAGCTTGCACGACCCTTGGAATAGTAGCATTCAAGTGTTCGTGAAGGCCTTCGACCAACAGGATGAGCAAAGAAGAATAGGAGCGCACTAGTCTGGCTTTAGAGAAACACTAGGATTTGTTTCCTACTTTCCTTCTCTTTATTTTTCTCGTTTATGTTGTGAATATGAATATGAATATTTTTTGTGTTGTTTCCTACTTAAATTCCTTTCTTGTTAGATTAATTGCATTTTGTTCGCTTGAATTATTAAAATCATGTGTGTGTTGTTATAGGCATTGGTAAATTGTTCAATTAAATAAAAATCATGCTTATGTTATACTTGCATTATAATTGTAAGATAACGAATAAATTAATTATTAATTGGATTGAAATTATAATTATTTTACACAGTATTTAATTGTTGCATGTTTAATCTTCTAAGGTAACTGAAGGTTAAATTAGTGACGGTATTAAACGATAGTTTAGCCTTGCATAACTTGCAAGATTATTGTGATTAAATTGTTCCAATATAGTAATATGTTGTTACCTCACTTAATCTTATACTTGCCTATGAAAATTGATTTATTTTTTGAATTGACATAGGAATATGTTTAAGAGATTAGTTAATTTAGTAAGTATGTATGTGCATTAGTTAACAAAATACCAAGTTGTCGTGAAATTATTTGTAACAACATCAACATAGTTTTAGTATTTCTAAGTTGAAGAATGAAATTGATCTAACACATTTATGTCATATTGATTAAAACTCGTCGTTTAGAAATCGCACATTGGATCATTTTTACTTTTTATTTTCTTAGTTAAGTTATTTAGCGTTTTAATTTTCATAACACATTTTCAAATCAACAATTGTTCTTATCACCAAAGTATTTCGCCTTAATTTCATAAATATTTTTCTTTCACAGTCCCTGTGGGTACAATAACTTGACATTTACTTGCCAATTTATTACTTGATACAATTATGTACACTTGCATATTTTCATCGTTCCCACAACTTAGTTCAAGATTGTGCTAATAACTATGTTTCTTAAAGGATTTATTAAATACCCTTTTAAGTACAAAAAAACCCCTAAATTATCAATTGAGAGAAATTGATAAGTTCAAATGCCAATTTATATTTAATTTTTTTATAAATAAATAAGCACTTTTACTTTGGATAGTGATTTGATACAAACTTTGAATTGGTTTGAATTAAATTTAAATTTAGGCTTAATGCTTAATTTGGTCCCAAACTATACCTATTTTCCTACTTGGATACCTAAATGTTTTTTTGGTAAGGGAGGATCTTGGTTATGTTGACGTTGTGTTGATTCCATTTTATAGTTGGTTTTACGCCTATGAAAAGTGTGGGAATATCAGCATTAAAATAGAGTGCCCTAAGCTAATTGCATGGGCTAAAAGGTGCATAGAGAAAGATAGTATTTCCATGTCTCGACCTCATCAACACAAAATATATGGCTTTGTTTTGCATTTGAAGAAAGTGTTTGGAATTGAGTAAAACAACGTGTTTACAACACATTTCAAGTATGTGGCAATAGTTATGTTTCTTAAAAAAAATGGGCACTTAATTGTGCTTTGGATGGTGATTTGATACTTGTTATTGTTTAAAGGAGTGGAATTAATTGTAGTTTTTTTGTGTTCTATTTTCATTTGTTGGGGATAAAGAAAAGTAAAGTTTAACTGAAAAACTAAAAATAGAGTTTAACTGAGAAAAGAAAAATCGAAAAATACGAGACATAACTCCACACTATTGGTATTGTTTTGTGTTGGGTTTTTCATAATGTCTTTTTCAACTTGTGACCGATTTTGGACCACCAAAAAGTTGTGGCCAACTTGCAATCACTAGAGATTTTTTTGTTAAGAAAGTTAACAAAACTAAATTAATTTAAAAGTTTTCAAATTTATTTGTAACGTCCCAAATCCGACCGGGATTGTCTGACTTCAATTTTGAACGTCACATTATCTATCAAGGTGACTCTCCATTTAAAACTTTACGAACTACACCAACCAACCGTACACATCACACATTTGCAAAATTTTTCATACAGGAATTAGTCCTAAGTGCAAGCTTTTCTAAGTTAATCATTTCATTCACACAATTAGAGAATATAGGGCGTGCCTTAATACCTAGGAGTCTTCCTTAGCTGCAAAAATTTGGTAACTCATTGAATTATCATCACATTAAACAAGTAATTAAAACCCTCAAGATAAGCAATCAAACAAGCAATTACAACGATCAAAATCCCCAAATTAAACAATCCGTAATGTCCATTTACAACACGTTGAAAATTTATTTTAAAAAAAATTCTCAGTCTAATTTTAGTACTAAACCCTTAGAGCGACCCACATTGCCTTCACTTTGGAGTTTAAAAGTTCAACACACATACTCTAAAAAAATGTCTTGGGATGGACCATCGATTTGTCACCCTCCTTACTAGCTTGCGAACTATTTATTTGCAAGGTAAAGTAAGGAGTGTGAACTTGGTAAAACTCTGTGAGTACACATGCAAACAACACAAGTAAACACACCATAAATGTTAGTATTTAAAGATACTTTCATTATTTACATATAACAAATTTTCACACTCAACAAAGTGATATATTGGCAATTCGTGGATGTGAAACATAGTCATATTATATACTCATTGGATAAGTGGATCTCCAAAACACTCCGCATGACTCATAAAGTCGTGCGCTATCTCCATGTAAGTGTAGCACGAATGCTCACACTCTTAAAACACACCACGCTATTTACGGTGAATGGAGCAATACTCGATATTCCCTTATCTCTCCAATCTCCGGGCAACAATGCCCTAACACATAATAAAAAGGGTGAGTACTCACAATCCTTTGGCATGCCAATAATATCCAACAGTTTCAAATGTTCACATTGCCAACATATCTAATTAATCACATTTTTATTACAAAATGTAACCAACTCGCACTACTGTTGAGCTCGCACCTAGCATTTCATGATAATATAATTTTGCACTAATCAGAGCTTGCATTACTGTATATCTCGTAATTCACATACTAGTGTCATGGACTTAGAGTTTTCACAAGCAATCTATGCAGCCTTAGGCAGTTTCTTCGCTCAAAAATGCCAAAGTCATCCTAACTCGCAACAACTAACGATTCAACAAAACTCCTCTAAGGCACCCATGAAGAACAGCAAAAGAACGAGGTAAGAACGAACTTGAAAGATGAATAAAACCCATAGAAAGCAAGAACACTTGAGAGAAAATGTAACACCCCTTACTCGTATCCAACGTCGAGACAGGGTATGAGGCATTACCTAACTTAATCTCATGCGTACATACAATTCCGAAACATAAAATCCGTTCAAATTTAAAAATTTTCAAACTTCCTCTTAACAACCTTATTATAGGCTTACGAGGCCCAAAACACATCTTAGAAACAATCTGAGATCATTTCGAGTTCCTTAGAAAACCTTAGAAAATGTTATTAAAAATAGGGCTAAACGCCCGTGCGTGTGGCATGTCGTGTGGTCACACACGCCCATGTCCCTAGTCCATGTGGATTTTATTTTTCATTTTGAACCTACAGGGGTTTTCACGCGGCCGGGCACACGCCCGTGTCCATGGCCCGTGTCCCTCACATGGCCATGATACGCCCGTGTCTTCACCCATGTGTGAAAAGCTTGACATTCTATTTATGACATCATCATCCCATTTAGGTCACACAGTCAAGGCACACACCAGTGCTCTATGGCCGTGTCTCCCACATAGTTGAGACACACAGCCTTGTCTCAACCCGTGTGTTTACTAATGGGTATTATGTCTTGCCAACCTAGCATGCAGGGGGACACACGGCCTATCAACACGCCCATAGGGCTGACCGTGTGTAACACACGGCCTAGACACATGCCCGTGCGTCAGCCGTGTGGACAATTCTAAGGCTATCTAACAAGCCAATTGCCACCCTACAAAGCAACCACACTTATACCATTTCTAAGCAACATACTTCATGACCATAAGGCACTTCTAATACTTAAAATCAAGACATTGCCACGTAGGTTCACACTACATTCATCATGTGTATACTTTACTCATTACTCATCCTATCACTCAAGCATGCACTTCATTAATTTCATCATCATTGAATATATAAACCTGTCAAGTATTGGGCAATTTCCAATGACCATTTACAAAATGAATTTAATGACATTAATAGCCACACATTGGCTAACAAATATGGCATAACACAAAATGACCAAGTTCCTATACATGTCATACTCAAAATTAATTAAACTTTACTATACCAAAAAGAAGTTGATAGTGTGATCCAAACTCCGACGTCCTACGATCCCCGAGTTAGCTTGGCGATACTACAAGGAAAAAGGAAATGAGAGGGGTAAGCATGAAGTTTAGTAAGTTTGCATGAAATAGATAGCAACATAAAGATTCATGATAACATCAATTCATCACATTAGATAAAACACAAGTCTCAAGCACATCTACTTAACTTACTCATGCTTACTCTTACTAAATCACATATCACATTTTGCATTCATTTCTCATAAGTTCCTCGTGTGTACCTGTATCACTTCATCACATAACTTTACTACTTTTACTCTCTTAAACATAGAATCTTCTCATTGGCATCTTTAACAAAAACTTAGCTTCTTACCCGTTGAACTAATTGGAATATCGAAGGATACCCGATCTCATCATACATGTAACATGACACCAATGCCATATCCCAGATATGATCTTACATGGGATCACATCTCAATGCCGATGCCATATCCCAGATATGGTCTTACACGGGATCTCATATCTCGATGTTGATGACATGTCCCAGACATGGTCTTACGTAAGATCATATATCGATGTCGATGCCATGTCCCAAACATGGTCTTACACGAGATCTCCCTTTGATGCCAATGCCATGTCCCAGACATGGTCTTATACAGGACCTTCTTTATCTCATGTTGTGACAATGGTATCCTTATTATTCCTAATGTTCAACCGGGACTTCAACTCATCGTAACATCATTATACTTTCATCGAGGCATCATTAATCAATTTCATAGAAGTACTAAACATTTCTCATGATATCAAGCAATTAAGAATATAATAGCATTATGTAGCTTTAATTTCACACAAACTTACCTCGGTACCAAAATATATGTGGAATCATTCAATTTAGTCCACCACTTTGTTCTTGCCTTGGTTTTAGGCTGGGCTTCATTTTTCTTGATCTATAATAACAATTTCACTTGTTTAATGATCACATTAACTAAAATATCTCATGAATTATACTTTTGCAGAAATTACCGTTTTGCCCTTTGACTTTCACAAAAATTACAATTTTACTCCTAGGCTCATAAATCGATTCTAATCAAATTTCCTCTTTTAACAAACCTAGCTAAACATTTATTACTCTTATAACAACTCCCAATACTCATTATTTCATACATTTACCACCTATTTACAACCTTTACGAAAAGGTCATTTTTAGGTGTTTTCATGGAAACACCTTTCACAAAAGTTGTTTATTTAATAACTAAGACTCATTTTCTTCCATAAAGTTTCAGAAATTAACACTAATACTCTCATGGAAAAACCCTAGGTTTTCAACCATTTGCAAAATAGTCCCTTCATTAGCTAGCTCAAGCTACAAGGGTCTCAAAAGTACAAAAATTATCAAAGAATGACCATTAAAACACTTACTTGCAAGGAGAAAAGCTTGGCTGAAATTTTTGAGTTCTCAACCCCTTATTTTATTAAAATTTTCGAAGGAGAAGATGGAGAGAAAAGATGATATCTTCTTTTTTCTTTATTTTATGATTAAAATCAATTTAGTCACCAAATTTTCACCTAACCAATTGACCAAGCCTTTTCTTTGTCCCTATGGCCTAATTGCACATTAGGGACCTTCAATTAATATTCCTTAACTATTTGACACCTCTAGCTTGTAAAATAAACCTTTCGCACTTTATGCAATTTAGTTCTTTTTCACAATTATGCATGAAATCGCTAAAATTAATACACCAAAATTTTCATGCATTCATTAAATCATACCATAACTCATAAAATAATATAAAAACAATTTTCTTCGACCTCAGATCAGTGGTTCCGAAACCACTATTCCGACTAGCCCCAAAATCGGGCTATTACAATTCTCCCCCTTAAGGATTTTCGTCCCCCAAAATCTTATCGGTAAAAAGGTTGGGATATTGGTTTCTCATAGTCTCCTCAAGCTCCCATGTAGCCTCTTCTACCCCACGTAGCCATAGTACTTTCACAAGTGCTATACTTTTGTTTCTCAACTGTTTGACTTCTCGTGCCAAAATCTTAACCGGCTCTTCACCATAAGCCATGTCCGGTTGAATTTCTACCTCTATTGGTACAATCACATGTGAAGGGTCTGATCGGTAGCGACATAACATAGACACATAGAACACATCATGAATCTTTTCAAATTCAAATGCCAATGCCAGACGATAAGCTAACGGTTCTATCCTCTCGGTATCCTCATACGGTTCGATAAAACGCGGACTCAATTTGCCTTATGTTCAACTCTTTTTGAGTCATAAAGTATTTTAGGCTCTTATGATCAGTGAACACCCGACATTTTTCACCATACAAATAGTGTCTCCATATCTTTAGTGCAAATACAATTGTGGCTAACTCCAAATCATGGGTCGAGTAATTCTTCTCGTGCGACTTTAATTGTCTAGAGGCATATGCTATCACATTACCTTCTTGCATGAGGACACAACCCAATCCATTCAGGGATGCATCACTATAAACCACAAATTCTTTTCGTGGCTCATGTTGCACTAAAACTGGAGTCTCAGTCAACAATGCCTTCAATTTCTCAAAATTTTGCTGGCACTTTTCTGTCCACTCAAACTTCACATCTCTTTGCAATAGTCTCGTCATCGGGGTAGCTATCATAGGAAATCCCTTGACAAATCATCTGTGATAGCTGGCTAGGCCCAGAAAACTCCTAACCTCAGTTGCATTCCTTGGCGACTTCCAATCCACAATTGCTGAGATTTTACTCGGGTCAACTCTAATTCCACTTCCAAGACAATGTGCCCCAAAAATCTGACTTTTTAAAGCCAAAATTCACTTTTACTAAACTTGGCATATAATTGTTTCTCTCGTAACATTTGTAGAACCGTTCTCAAATGCTCAGCATGCTCGTTCTCATCACGAGAGTAAATCAGTATATCATCAAAGAAGACTACCACAAATTTGTCCAAATACAGCTGAAACATGCGGTTCATCAAATCCATAAACACAGCAGGGGCGTTGGTTAAACCAAAAGGCATGACTAAAAACTCGTAGTGACCATACCTTATCTGAAATGCAGTTTTCGGCACATCGGAGTCTTTGACTCTTAACTGGTAATATCCATACCTCAAGTCTATCTTGGAAAACACCGTAGCTCCCTACAATTGATCAAACAAATCATCGATTCTTTGCAACGGGTATTTTTTCTTCACGGTTACCTTATTAAGCTGCCGATAATCTATACATAACCTCATGGAACCATCTTCCTTCTTCACGAATAATATGGGAGCACCCCATGGAGAATAGCTTGGTCTTGCGAAACCCTTATCCATTAACTCTTGTAGTTGTACCTTCAACTCTTTCAACTCAGTTTGAGCCATCCTATACAGAGCAGTTGAAATGGGGGCAGTACTAGGAGCTAACTCAATCCCAAATTCAATCTCCCTAATCGGAGGCAACCCTGGCAATTCTTCTGGAAAACGTCTGGATACTCACATACAATGGGCACTGATTCAATTCTTAACTCGGTCTCTTTAGCATTCATCACAAAAGCAAGATAAGCTTTGTACCCCTTTCTTACATATTTCTGAGTAGACATATGAGAAATCACTACAGACAACTTGTCATATTCATCTAATTCAACACGGAGAATATCTCCATTTTCACATTTTAATACAATAAATTTCCTTCCACAATTTACTATCACATCATGAGTAGTTAACCAATCCATACCAAGGATTACATCAAACTCATTAGACGACAATAACATGAGGTTAGCCAGAAAGTAATGACCTCTAATCCTCAAAGGGCAATCTTTGCATACTTTATCAACCACCATACATTTGCCTAGGGGATTTGACACTCTTATCACAAATTCCATAGACTCTACAAGCATGTTCAGACTAGAGACTAATTTCATGCAAATATATGAGTGGGTAGATCCCGGGTCAATTAAAGCTATAACATGAGTATCATAGAGAGAAAATATACCCGTGATCACGTCGGGGGAGGACACCTCTTAACGAGCGCGAATGGCATATGTTCTCACCGGTGCTCTACCATCAGATGTTGTAGTCTGCTCTCTAGGTGTATTCTTACTACTTGTTCTACTTTCCAGATTTCTCTGTGACCTTCCTCTAATAGTACCTCCTGATCTTGTACTTTGAGATTTCTCTTTCTCACCCATCTTGGGCAAATCTTTAATAAAATGGTCTAGGGATCCACACTTGAAACAAGCTTTCTCATTCGCTCGACACTCATTGGGGTGACGTCTGCCACACTGTGGACATTCTGGTCTACTTGGTCGAGCATTGCCAACACTAGCAACTGAAGTGGTCAGAGCTTTAGATCCCGAGTACTATTTATCCTTCCTTCTGTTTGAAAACCCAGCTGAAGTGGCTAATCGAGTAATGAAATCTCTTAACTTATTAGATGAGGATTGGAATGACTTACTCAATTGTCTCTTTCTCGAGCCACGGGACTCAATTTTAGCTTTTATTTTCTCTTTGGCCAACTCCTCGGCCTTACACGCTCTATCCACTAACACAAAAAATTCCTTTAGTTTTAGGACACCAACAAATAAACGGACATCCTCATTTAACCCGTCATCAAACCTTATACACATAATGGCTTCTATAGATATGCACTCCCGAGCATATTTACTAAGTCTTATGAATCTCACTCATATTCGGTCACCGTCATTCTACCTTGCTTTAGCTCAAGGAATTCCTTTCTTTTCTGGTCAATGAACCTTTGACTAATATACTTCTTTCGGAACTCTTCTTGGAAGAATTCCTAGTTAACTTTCTCCCTTGGTACAACCGGCACAAGGGTGTTCCACCACTGATAAGTCAAATCTATTAAGAAAGACATGACACACTTCATACACTCCTCAGGTGTGCAAGATAATTCATCAAATACCCTAATGGTATTTTCAAGCCAGAATTCTGCTTTTTCCGGATCATCATCTTTATTAGCATGAAATTCTCAGTTCCTTGCTTCCGGATTCTATCAACCAGAGGCTTTTCTCTTCTTACTATCTCTACCACTTGGGAAGCTATAGGGGTAGGCTGAAGAATAGGTGGGGGTGGAGGAGGTTGAGCATTAGGATTTGCTCTAACAAATTTAGTGTACCAGTTGCTCATCATATGGAGAAAGGCTTCTCGAGCCTCTTCTCCCTGACCTAAAGTCTTGGGTCTACTTTCTACTGGCACGGTCACTTACGCAGGACCAGTGCATTACTTGCAACATCATCGGTCACAGCTCGATCGAGATCCATTTACTATATAAAAACACAATTTAAATCGTCAGGAGTCGTCACACTATCATTATATAAATACTTATAAGTATGGCATGTATAGCTAGACTCATACTTATGTTACATTAGTCTGAGAATCGACTAGACCGTAGCTTTGATACCACTAAATGTAACACCCCTTACCCGTATCCAACATTGGGACAGAGTATGAGGCATTACCTAACTTAATCTCATGCGTACATACAATTCCGAAACATAAAATCCGTTCAAATTTAAAACTTTTCAAACTTCTTCTTAACAACCTTATTATAGGCTTATGAGGCCCAAAACACATCTTAGAAACAATTGGAGATCATTTCGAGTTCCTTAGAAAATGTTATTAAAAACAGGGTAACACGTCCGTGTGAAGAGGGACATGCCCGTGTGGGCATGCCGTGTGGCCACACACTCCCATGTCCCTAGTCCGTGTGGATTTTATTTTTCATTTTGAACCTACAGGGGTTTTCACATGGCCGAACACATGCCTGTGTCCATGGCCCATGTCCCTCCCACGGCCATGACACGCTCGTGTCTTCACCCATGTGTGAAAACCTTGACAATCTATTTTTGACATCATCATCCTATTTAGGTTACACGGTCAATGCACACGCTCGTTCTCTATGGCCGTGTCTCCCACACGGTTGAGACACACGGCCGTGTCTCAGCCTGTGTGTTTACTACTGGGTATTCTGACTTGCCAACCTACCATGCAAGGGGACACACGGCCTATCAACACACCAATGAGGCTGACCATGTGTCACACACGGCCTAGGCACACGCCCGTGTGTCTACCCGTGTGGACAATTGTAAGGCTATCTACCAAGCCAAGTACCACCCTACAAAGCAACCACACTTATACCATTTCTAAGCAACATACATCATGATCATAAGGCACTTCTAATATTTAAAATCAAGACATCCCCACATAAGTTCACACTACATTCATCATGTGTATACTTTACTCATTACCCATCCCATCACTCAAGCATGCACTTCATTAATTTCATCATCATTGAATGTATAAACTTGTCAAGTATTGGCCAATTTCCAATGTGTAACACCCCAAACCCGGCCCATACGTTTTGACCAGATCTGGTATGCCACGGGTTGTACATTAACAACTTTTGCTTTGTTGGTTTCGGAAATCTTAAGTTAATTAGACAATATTTGAATAAATAGGTGACATTTGTAAATAAAACCTGGTATTATTATTATTTTGAATAAATAAACCTTTGATAAAATTTCATAAGTTGCAAATATTAAAAACTATGTAGTGAAATATAAACTATGGGGCCTTATTACATAAATATTCCAAAATTAAAAACTTAAAGAAAAGCCGAAATAATCTATAAATATAAAAACTTGATGGCCCCTCGAGTCCGTCTCGGCTCCCATCTCCATGATCTACTGCTCATCTGAAAAAGTAGAGAAAATGAAAGGGTGAGTCACCAAGACTCAGTGTATAAATCCCGGACACACTGACCTAAGGCCCACAAACACATTATGAGCCCTGGCCCATACATAAAGGCAACAATCATAATTACATGAAAATAATGAATGACGAACAGCCCAACCCATCCTAGAATTCCATCCTCTACACACCATTCCGTACCAACCATCACACCTTGGGGATTTCTACAATCAACCCTCCATCCGCTACACACCATAACGACAGCCGTACTGCCTATTCCTATTATTCAGGAATCATTAAACATGGCATAGCCACCGATCACTGTGTGACCTCATAATTTAACGTGGCTCAGCCACCGATCACTATGTGACCTAACATTTGAATTTGTGACCTATCATGCACTTCCCCTTCATTATCATAATCCCACCCCATGCATACACACATAAGGAAAACAACACACAGGCTTTCATACATATTTCGATACACATAAAGATATCTATGATTACGTACCTGGCATCCTTGCCTAACCATTTCAGGGTTTCATTCGACTGTCCACACAGCCTCTTTCCGGCTTTTTAGCCCATAACATATATATATATATATAGACATACATACAAGTTTAATAGTGTGTTAGAGATCTACACGTCTGATTACTGTTAAAATGAGACCCTCTAAGTCAACGCTATCCGTAGCCAACACCACCGCTATCTGCCTAAGGTGTTATTCAGAAGCCGGTAACAAAACATTAGGTTAAGGCACAACTAACGAAAAGAAAACGGTTGATCATCTTAAGGAGAATTGAAATCCTTACCTTGAAATCCTGAAAAGTGATATGAGATTCAGGGACTAGTGTTACCGGCTTTTAGATCTAAGAGATCTACTTCAATTCCCAAATGTCGCCCAACAAGAAAATACATAAAACCATTAAACCATTAGCTTTTCGGCTTTGTCTTCCAAAAACCGAAAGAGAAGGTGAAGAGATAGGAAAATCAACACTCACCTTAACACAAAGAATCCGACTACCCTTTTGAGATTCCGACTTTTTGAGAAGATCAGAAGATGATAGGAATGAGTCTATGTAGATTCGGCTTTTAATGAAGAAATCGGCAGGAAGAAGAAAAGAGAATTTCGGCAGACCAGAGGTAGGTTCGGCTTTAGCAAATATCAAAAGAAAAGAATGTAGAAAAAGGGATTATGAGGTTTCGACTTTTAGAAGAAAGAAGAGAAAAGAACAATGGAGTTTCGGCTTTCGAATCAAACTGAAGATGAGGGAATAGGGTTAGGAATTTCGGCTTTTACTCAAAGAAGAAGAGAAAGAAAAGATGGAAACCCTCAATGCCGAAAAATAAATAAGAGAACCATCACCTGACTATTTAAAGTTTTGGTACTCCTACTAACCAAAAGCCGGAATTTCCCTCTTTTGACAACTAAAACCAGTTAATTAGCAAGGGAAATTTCGGCACCCCTTAGCCATATCAGAAACCGATTTCTCCTCCCCCTCAGAGTTTGAAATTCGGCCACCACTTAGCCTTGCAGATAATTCCTATATTTTCTCCTTTATCTTCCATATTATGAGCTATAATATCTACATTATCCCATTCACATAAATCCTCCTATTTTGAGCCTTGTTGCCGTCCACTCCACCTAACCCTAATGCTGAAAATTAGCTAACTTAAATTAAAAGAATTGGGCTCTATGAAACTTGAATTTGGGCCTCCTCAGTTGACGCCACCTCCTTGCTCTTTAAGTGGCGCTACTGACCACTGGGCCATAAGCCCATCTGCGTCTTTATTTACAATTAATATCGTTTAAACCTCATTCTAACAGGCTCTCCACTAGAGTGCCCAAACAGAGAATTTAACTAAGGCTTCAGCCCAATCCTGAGCCCAATTTGGACCCCTAATACTCAAATTAACTCATTACACATATTCACCCATTAAATGCATAGGCCCAAAAATTCAGGATGTTACAGTTCTACCCCCTTAAAGAAATTTCGTTCTCAAAGCACTCTAGTTTAATAATATATCAACATTGCACGCATACAGTTTCTATACCCAAAAATATAGCATCCACACAAAACATACCCTACTTAATGGTGATTGAACAATCCCGAGCCTTATGCTCCTCAGACCCGCATCTTAAACACATTCCTCTCTTCCTTCAACATTCACCTGGATGACGCCTTCTGCAATATTCGTAAACCCGAAAGTTTGGACGTACCTTAACATGCTTCACAGAACGAGACTACAACCCTAAAAAGCTACGATCTCTTTTTTTCTTACAATCCACGCACCCAACCTGAAGTGTTTCACCGATTTCTTTAACCTCCTTCAGTACCTCCCTAAATAGCTGAGTCAGCACATCAGTCCTAACACTTCTACGGCCTCGACCCCGGCCTCTTCTTCCTCTTCTAGCGCTCATCGTTGATTCTCGTATTATCTGAATTAGAAATTTTATGAATTATTAATTTCTTTCACTGATTAACCACGAACAATCTTATGGACAGTAGTTTCAAAAGTAGTTCTTTCAAATTTGAACCTCTCTACAGTTTCAGTCTCAAGTTTATCTCCTAATTCCAGAAACCACATACACTCAACCATCACATCAACAAACATATAACATCCATGAACTCACATTCATCACATAAGGGTATCTTCGTTATTTCACTACCCAGGGGTTTTTCCGTAGTTTTGCCCTACAGGGTATTTTCCAAAATAAAGTATCTTGGTGATTTTCTTTGAATTAGAAGTACTTTGGGTACATTTTTTTCTTTTTATAAAGCAAGGGTCTTTTGGAAAACAAGTTTTTTTTAAATGAGGGTATTTTGGTAATTTCCTCAAAATGGGGTATCTTGGTTTTTTTTTTTCGAAATAAAGATATTTTGATGATGTTATTGTTTTTTTTTAAAGCAGGGGTACTTTGGAAAATTTAATTTCGCAAACTAGGTTACTCTTGTAAATCTAGGGGTATTTTATAAAATCACGGTTGTTTTGGAAATTTTCACAATCTAAGGGTATTTTAGAAATTTTGCCAACTGGAGTGTTTCGGTAATTTCACAAATTTTGGTAGTTTTACAATTCTGGGGTATTCTAGGAAATTTTCGCAAATCATGTGTATTTTGGAAATTTTACAAAACTTGGGGGTATTTTGATTGTGAAATAGGGAGGCTGGTCCCTTGCGGTTTTAAATTATAAATTTTGGCCCATCAACAAATTGTCGTGGTTAAGGTGAACAGTCACTACGCACCAGGTAGGATTCCAGCGAAGAGGAGGTGAGTCACTAGAACCGCTTAAATACCAAGCTCTCCCTGAATCCAATCCTAGACATGCGTATGCCTGTTGCCACACCCTAACCCAGTGATTTGTTCACAGATTTGTTTAGTTGAATTAAATCTTATGAATTTAGAGAGTTGTTTAACTAAGCCTAAAGTCCATCAATGTCTAATATACTAGCCTACGTCCATCAAGCCCATTAAGCCCAACATGTATATCACAACAGAAGTTAGAATACTTACCTGCGTGGATCGGGTGCCGGTAGACTCGAAGGCCATATCTTCATCCAAGACATTTTTCTCAGATTCACATCACTAGACCCATTTCACAGCCCGAGTTTTGAACTGGGCTCTGATACCAAAATGTAACACCCCAAACCCGGCCCATACGTTTCGACCAGATCTAGCATGTTACGGGTTTGATGTTGAAAACATAGTTCCTTATTGGTTTTGGAAATCGTAAGTTAATTAGACAATATTTGAATAAATAGGTGACATTTGTAAATAAAACTTGGTATTATTATTATTTTGAATAAATAAACCTTTGATAAAATTTCATAAGTTGCAAATATTAAAAACTACTTACGTGAATATAAACTATGGGGAATTATAACATAAATATTCCCAAAATTAAAAACTTGAAGAAAAACCAAAAATAATCTATAGAATTAAAATTTGATGGCCCCTCGAGTCCGTCTCGGCTCCCATGTCCACGATCTACTGCTCATCTAAAAGAGTAGAAAAAAAATGAAAAGGTGAGTCACCAAGACTCAGTGTATAAATCCCGAACACAACAACCTAAGGCCCACAAACACATTATGAACCCTTGGCTCATACATAAAGGCAACAATCATAATTACATGATAAATAATAAATGATGAATAGCCTAACCCATCCTAGAATTCCATCCTCTACACACCAACCGTACCAACCATCACACCTTGGGGATTTCTACAATCAACCCTCCATCCACTACACACCATAACGACAGTCGTACTGCCTATTCCTATTATTCAGGAATCATTAAACGTGGCATAGCCACCGATCACTATGTGACCTAACATTTGAATTTGTGGTTTAACCACCGATCACCAAGTGACCTATCATGCACTTCCCCTTCATTATCATAATCCCACCCCATGCATACATACAGAAAACATCATACCATCTTTAAGCAAACAGGCTTACATATATTTCGATACACATAGAGATTTCTATGATTTCGTACCTGGCATCCTTACCTAACCCTTTTAGGGTTTTATTCGACTGTCTACAAAGCCACTTTTTAGCTTTTTAGCCCATAACACATAAAGATTATAGTTAACTAGTGTGTTAGAGATCTACACACCTGATTATCGTTGGAGAAAAACTTTCTACGTCGACGCTATCTGTAGTCAACACAGTTGTTATCTGCCTAAGGTGTTGTTCAGAGGCTAGTAACGAAACATTAGGTTAAGGCCCGACTAACGAAAAGAAAACGGTTGATCATCTTAAGGAGAATTGAAAACCTTACCTTGAAATCCCAAAATTAGAGACTAACGATTTTCAGCTTTTAGATCTAGACGATCAGGTTTCCTTCAAATCCCGGAATGCCGCCCAAAACGCAAAAAGAGAGAAAGTATTAGCCTCAATCGACAGCCTTAACAAACCAAGTGGCCATTCGGCCTTGTCTCCTAAAATAACCGAAAGAGATATTAAGGAATAGCAAGAGTCGACACTTACCTTAATAAAGAAAATTCGGCTACTCTTAGGAGATTTCAGCTTTTGCGAGAATCAGGAAGTGAAGATGATTCAAGGAAGTCTATGGTGATTCGGCTTTCAATGAAGAAATCGGCAGGAAGAAGAAAAGAGAATTTCAGTAGGCTCAGGGTAGGTTCGGCCTTAGCAGGGATCAAAAGAAATATGAGGAAAGGATTATGAGGTTTCAGCTTTTACTCAGAGAAGAAGAGAAAGAAAAGATGGAAACCTTAAATGGCGAAAATAAAGAAAAGAACCCTCACCTGACTATTTAAAGTTTCGGCACCCCTACTAACCAAAAGTCGAAATTGTCCTCTTTTGACAACTAAAACTAGTTAATTAGCAGGGGAAATTTCGGCACCCCTTAGCCATATCAGAAACTGATTTCTTCCCTCCTCTAGGTGATGGAATTTTGGCCAACACCTAGCCTTGCAAATAGCTCCTATCTTTTCTTCTTTTATCTTCCATATTATCAACTATAACATCTACATTATCCCATTCACATAAATCCTCCTATTTTTTAGCCTTGTTACCGTCCACTCCACCTAACCCTAATGCCAAAAATTAGCTAACTTAAATTAAAAGAATTGGGCTCCATGAAACTTAAATTTGGGCCTCCTCAGTTGACGCCACCTCCTTACTTTTTTTTAAGTGGTACTACTGATCGCTGGGCCTCAAGCCCATTTTGCAACTTAAAGCACCAACACCATCTTTTAAACCCTATAATACCCAAACAAAAAATTTAACTAAAGGCTTCGGCCCAATCCTGAGCCCAATTTGGACCCCTAATACTCAAATTAACTCATTACACATATTCACCCATTAAACGCATAGGCCCAAAAATTCAGGATGTTACAGTTCTACCCCCTTAAAAAAATTTCGTCCTCGAAATTTCCAACTAACTATTAATCGTACTACCCAAGTCTCACCACTATGCTTTCGCTGCGCACTCTAATTTTAAAGCTAAAGGAAACACTTAGTATACTATGGTAGGGTACGCACCGGTATTCACATCTAGAGCGTCCTCGTCCCCTTGGCGACGTGCTGCATAGACCAAAGCTGGCTGCCTCGCCTCAGTATAACTTGCACCTCCACGACCATGTCCTATGCCATTGCCACCATTGACTTGACCATGGCCCCTTGGTGGTTGTTGACCTCCTCTTCCCGGCGGTGCATTCTCTTGACCTGTGGCTCTTCACTGCCCCGTTACTACAGACAGTTTCTAGCCTGGTGGTCCGTAGATCCACACCTAAAACACTTCCCACTGCCCGCCCAACACTCACCTTCATGGGATTTACCACATCGAGCACACTTCTGTCTCTGACTAGCAGTAGCAGGTCTCTCATCCCGTTTCGGCCCGTCTAACCTAGGTCTTTTCTGAGTTTGCCCAGCTGCCCTTGACGATTCAAAATTTCTCTTACTTCCACCCCTATCTCTATCCTGATTCAGTTTCTCTGTCAGTTTTTGGTTCTATGCGTTTAATGGGTGAATATGTGTAATGAGTTAATTTGAGTATTAGGGGTCCAAATTGGGCTCAGGATTGGGCTGAAGCCTTAGTTAAATTTTCTGTTTGGGCACCCTAGTGGAGAGCCTGTTAGAATGAGGTTTAAAAGATATTAATTGTAAATAAAGACGTAGATGGGCTTTTGGCCTAATGGTCAGTAGCGCCACTTAAAGAGTAAGGAGGTGGCGTCAACTGAGGAGGCCCAAATTCAAGTTTCATGGAGCCCAATTCTTTTAATTTAAGTTAGCTAATTTTTGGCATTAGGGTTAGGTGGAGTGGATGGCAACAAGACTCAAAAATAGGAGGATTTATGTGAATGGGATAATGTAGATATTATAGCTGATAATATGGAAGATAAAGGAGAAAAGATAGGAATTATCTGCAAGGCTAAGTGGTGGCCGAATTTCAAACTCTAAGGGGGAGGAGAAATTAGTTTCTGATATGGCTAAGGGATGCCAAAATTTCCCTTACTAATTAACTGGTTTTAGTTGTCAAAAGAGGGCAATTCTGGCTTTTGGTTAGTAGGAGTGCCGAAACTTTAAATAGTCAGGTGAGGGTTCTCTTCTTTATTTTTTGACATTTAGGGTTTCCATCTTTTCTTTCTCTTCTTTTCTGAGTAAAAGCCGAAATTCCTAACCCTATTCCCTCACCTTCACTTTGATTCAAAAGCCAAAACTCCATTGTTCTTTTCTCTTCTTTCTTCTAAAAGCTGAAACCTCATAATCATTTTTCTACATTCTGTTCTTTTGATCTTTGCTAAAGCCGAACCTACCTCTGGTCTACCAAAATTCTCTTTTCTTCTTCCTGCCGATTTTTTCATTAAAAGTTGAATCTACATAGACTCAGTCCTATCATCTTCTGATCTTCTCAAAAAGCTGGAATCTCAAAGGGGTAGTTGAATTCTTTGTGTTAAGGTGAGTGCCGATTTTCCTATCTCTTCACCTTCTCTTTCAGTTTTTGGAAGACAAAGCCGAAAGGCTAATGGATTAATGGTTTAATGTTTCTTGTTGGGTGACATTCAAGAATTGAAGTAGATCGTTTAGATCTAAAAGCCGAAACCTTTAGTCTCTGAACTTCATATCTCTCTTGTTGGGATTTCAAGGTAAGGAGTTCTCTTTAGATTCTCTTTAGATTCACTATCGTAATTGTGATCTTAACCATATGTTCCGATAAGGTCTTTTAATGGAATCAAATATCGATCAGGCGAAGGAGGGGATTGGATCTGTTAAACCAATCCCTAAGTTTAAGAAACGAGCGGTGTCAGTAGTTCGGGATTGGCCACCGGGTTGTAGACCGACTTCAGAACAAGATCTTAGGCAGTTAGCAGTCGTATCGGCTTCTGATAGTGTCAACATAGAAGGTCTTGTCTTGACTGTAATCAGGTGTGGAGATCTCTAACACACTATTAAACCTATATGTATGTCTATATATATATATATATGTTATGGGCTAAAAAGCCGAAAAGAGGCTGTGTGGACAGTAGAATGAAACCCTGAAAGGGTTAGGCAAGGATGCCAGGTACGTAATCATAGATATCTCTATGTGTATCGAAATATGTATGAAAGTCTGTGTGTTGTTTTCCTTATGTGTGTATGCATGGGGTGGGATTATGATAATGAAGGGGAAGTGCATGATAGGTCACTTGGTGATCGGTGGTTAAACCACAAATTCAAATGTTAGGTCACATAGTGATCGATGGCTGAGCCACATTATATTATGAGGTCACATAGTGATCGGTGGCTATGCCACGTTTAATGATTCCTGAATAATAGGAATAGGCAGTACGGCTGTTGTTATGGTGTGTAGCGGATAGAGGGTTGATTATAGAAATCCCCAAAGTGTGATGGTTGGTACTGGATGGTGTGTAGAGGATGGAATTCTAGGATGGGTTGGGCTATTCATCATTCATTATTTACATGTAATTATGATTGTTGCCAGGGCCCATAATGTGTCTGTGGGCCTTAGGTCAGTGTGTCCGGGATTTATACACTGAGTCTTGGTGACTCACCCTTTCATTTTCTCTACTCTTTCAGATGAGCAGTAGATCGTGGACATGGGAGCCGAGACAGACTCGAGGGGCCATCAAGTTTTTATCTTTATAGATTATTTCGGCTTTTCTTTAAGTTTTTAATTTTGGAATATTTATGTAATAAGGCCCCATAGTTTATATTTCACTAATAGTTTTTAATATTTGTAACTTATGAAATTTTATCAAAGGTTTATTTATTCAAAATAATAATAATACAAGGTTTGCTTTTCAAATGTCACTTATTTATTCAAATATTGTCTAATTAACTTAAAGGAGGTTAAAGAAATCGGTGAAACACTTCGGGTTGGGTGCATGGACTGTAAGAAAAAAGAGATCGTAGTTTTCTAGGTTGCAGTCTTGTTCTGTGAAGCATGTTAAGGTACGTCCAAACTTTCGGGTTTGCGAATATTGCAGAAGGCATCATCCGGGTGAATGTTGGAGGAAGTCAGGAACGTGCTTAAGATGCGGGTCTGAGGAGTATAAGGCTTGGGATTATTCAATCACCATTAAGTCGGGTATGTTTTGTGTGGATGCTATATTTTTTGGTATAGAAACTGTATGCTGCAATGTTTATATATTATTAAATTAGAGTGCGCAGCGAAAGCATAGTGGTGAGACTTGGGTAGTACGATTAGTAGTTAGTTGGAAATTTCGAGGACAAAATTTCTTTAAGGGGGGTAGAACTGTAACATCCTAAATTTTTGGGCCTATGCGTTTAATGGATGAATATGTGTAATGAGTTGATTTGAGTATTAGGGGTCCAAATTGGGCTCAGGATGGGGCTGAAGCCTTAGTTACATTTTCTGTTTGGGCACTCTAGTGGAGAGCCTATTAGAATGAGGTTTAAAAGATATTAATTCTAAATAAAGATGCATATAGGCTTGTGGCCCAGTGGTCAGTAGCGCCACTTAAAGAGCAAGGAGGTGGCGTCAACTGAGGAGGCCCAAATTCAAGTTTCATGGAGCCCAATTCTTTTAATTTACAGGTTGTACATTGAAAACTTTTGCTTTGTTGGTTTCAGAAATCTTAAGTTAATTAGACAATATTTGAATAAATAGGTGACATTTGTAAATAAAACCTGGTATTATTATTATTTTGAATAAATAAACCTTTGATAAAATTTCATAAGTTGCAAATATTAAAAACTACTTACGTGAATATAAACTATGGGGCCTTATAACATAAATATTCCCAAAATTAAAAACTTGAAGAAAAATCGATCACTGTGTGACCTCATAATATAACGTGGCTCAGCCACCGATCACTATGTGACCTAACATTTGAATTTGTGGTTTAACCACCGATCACCAAGTGACCTATCATGCACTTCCCCTTCATTATCATAATCCCACCCCATGCATACACACATAAGGAAAACAACACAGGCTTTCATACATATTTCGATACACATAGAGATATCTATGATTACGTACCTGGCATCCTTGCCTAACCCTTTCAGGGTTTCATTCGACTGTCCAAACAGTCTCTTTCCGGCTTTTTAGCCCATAACATATATATATACATACATACAGGTTTAATAGTGTGTTAGAGATCTACACATCTGATTACTGTTAAAACGAGACCCTCTAAGTCGACGCTATTCGTAGCCAATACCACCGCTATTTGCCTAAAGTGTTGTTCAAAAGCCAATGACGAAACATTAGGTTAAGGCACAACTAACAAAAAGAAAAGGGTTGATCATCTTAAGGAGAATTGAAATCCTTACCTTGAAATCCTGAAAAGTGATATGAGATTCAGGGACTAGTGTTTCCGACTTTTAGATCTAAAAGATCTACTTCAATTCCTGAATGTTGCCCAACAAGAAAATACATAAAACCATTAAACCATTAGCTTTTCGGCTTTGTCTTCCAAAAATCGAAAGAAAAGGTGAAGAGATAGGAAAATCGGCACTCACCTTAACACAAAAAATTCGACTACCCTTTTGAGATTCCGACTTTTTGAGAAGATCAGAAGATGATAGGAATGAGTCTATGTAGTTTCGGCTTTTAATGAAGAAATCGGCAGGAAGAAGAAAAAAGAATTTCGGCAGACCAGAGGTGGTTCGGCTTTAGCAAAGATCAAAAGAAAAGAATGTAGAAAAAGGGATTATGAGGTTTCAGCTTTTAGAAGAAAGAAGAGAAAAGAACAATGGAGTTTCGGCTTTTGAATCAAAGTGAAGATGAGGGAATAGGGTTAGGAATTTCGGCTTTTACTTAGAGAAGAAGAGAAAGAAAAGATGGAAACCCTAAATGCCAAAAAATAAAGAAGAGAGCCCTCACCTGACTATTTAAAGTTTCGGCACTCCTACTAACTAAAAGCCGGAATTGCCCTCTTTTGACAACTAAAACCAGTTAATTAGCAAGGGAAATTTCGGCACCCCTTAGCCATATCAGAAACCGATTTCTCCTCCCCCTCAGAGTTTGAAATTCGGCCACCACTTAGTCTTGCAGATAATTCCTATCTTTTCTCCTTTATCTTCCATATTATCAACTATAATATCTACATTATCCCATTCACATAAATCCTCCTATTTTTGAGCATTGTTGCCGTCCACTCCACCTAACCCTAATGCCGAAAATTAGCTAACTTAAATTAAAAGATTTGGGCTCCATGAAACTTGAATTTGGGCCTCCTCAGTTGACGCGACCTTCTTATTCTTTAAGTGGCGCTACTGACCACTGGGCCACAAGCCCATCTGCGTCTTTATTTACAATTAATATCTTTTAAACCTCATTCTAACAGGCTCTCCACTAGAGTGTCCAAACAGAGAATTTAACTAAGGCTTCAGCCCAATCCTGAGCCCAATTTGGACCCCTAATACTCAAATTAACTCATTACACATATTCACCCATTAAATGCATGGGCCCAAAAATTTAGGATGTTACACAATGACCATTTACAAAATGAATTTAATGACATTAATGCCACACATTGGCTAACAAATATGACATAACACAAAATGACCAAGTTCCTATTCATGCTATGTAACAGTCTGAATTTGACCCTAATCGAAACGGTCGTTTCAAGACCACGAATCTGAGTCTGAAAATTTTTTGAATATTATTTTATGTGTTAATTATATGTGAATTAGTATGCATGAAAGTTTCGTATGAAAATTTGATTGTTTGTGTAATTAATTAAATAAAAGGACTTAATCGCGTAAGTTGAAAAAGTTACAACTTAAAGTGTAAAGTGCTAACTTGATAGTGGCTTTTTATTATGAGGTCCTTAAAGGGTAATTAGCCCATTTTAAGGATAGTGGACGGTACATGGTCTTAAATGACCTTGGAAGTTATGTTATGTTTATTTATTATAAAAGGTTAGAAATGTAAATTAAAAATAAACTTATTATATGTTATAAATAAAACAAAAACATGAGCTATCATCATCTTTAAGTGCCGAATATAACAAAGGAAGAATTTTTTATGTTCTTCAACATTTCGGCAACCATTTTGATTTAATCCAAGGTTAGTTTTGTTCGATTTTTGATAATTTTTATGTTTTTGTAATCGTTGCTTCGAGAGCTTTAAAACACATGTCTCAATTTCATGAATTGATGATGTTTGTGTAAAATTCCATTGATGTTATGATGAATTTTGTGATGTTTTATGTGTTAAATGATAGATATGTAATTGATGAACATACTTTGTTCTTGAATTTTTGATGAATTTAGCTAAATAGGGCTAAATTGAGAAAATAAATTTTTGAGGGGTTAAAATGCAAAATAAATGAAATGAATGGACTTGTATAAACTCTATGAATATTCGGCCCTTAGGTTGTGAAATCAAATTTTGTGTATTTTGTGTTTTGTGCAAATAGGACTAAATTGTAAAGGTGTGAAACATTAGGGGTAAAATGGTAATTTGTCCATTTAAGTGTTTTAGGACTAAATTGAATTGAAATGTATTTGAATGAGCTTAATTTGAACATTTTTAGATCAAGAGCAAAAGAAAAAGGACTTGGATCGGGGAAAAGCTAAAGTAATCGACTGGCCGGTTTTTGTCGTCCGACGATAGCCGAGGTAAGTCTTTAAGCAATTTAATACTGTTAGGATCGACTTAAACTTAGGTTAATATGCTAAATTTGAATTTATGGATTAGAAATAGGCAAGGCCGAATGTGATATAGGGTTGTAATGATGAAATTAAGTTTAATTTAATCGAGTTATAACATGTGAAAGCCCGTATGAACTGGAATATCTGTGATATTTGATATAATCAATGTGTATGTGTAACATCCCAAAATTGGGCCTAGGAGAATTGAGCCCAATGGGCCTTAGGCGTAGTAGCGTTTAAATTTTTGGAGAATAAGAGATCGGCTTAAATGCTAGTTAGACCCATTGGATAAGTGATTTTGGAAGGTTAGAGGGCTTCTATGAAGTCCCGGGATCAAATATTGGCTTTGGGGAAATTTTGGTTTTAGGTGAAAAAAAACCCTGGAAGTTGGCAGATATGCCTTAAGAATAAAATATGGAGAAAATAACACAAAAGGAGTGTGTGGTGTAGTGGCAAAGTGACGCCACTTAGGGACAAGGGAGTGACGCCACAAGGGAAGGAAGGAGGTCCAAGGTTCAAGTCTTGGCTTTTGCATTTTGGTTTCTTTTTGCTTGGACCTTAGAATTTGGCCCATAGTTTATATTTAGTTGCGCATGGTTTAAGACACAAGAGGAGCTTGTGGCCAAGTGGTTAGCGGCATGGATTATGCTACAGGGGAGCCTGGGTTCGAATCTCATGAGAAGCAAGGGAGTATTTATTTTGCGGATTGGACGACAAGAGTTTCAGTTGAATTTAAACTCTACTGACGAAGGGATCCCACATCGGAAAGACACAAAGAAGGAAGGTAAAGAGATAGCTATATAAGGAGCATCCTAGGAGGAGAGTAAACACATCTTGGAGGGCGTTTGGGCACAAGAGTGGTCGGAGCGCGGATTAGCCCCAGAGTCCTATCAGGTGTGTAACTCTCTCTACTCTAGCTGTAGAGCGGCAAATGCCGAAATGCCAGTTACACGGCATTAGTAGCCACACGAGCGTGCGAGCGCATGTGTGGGGCTTCGACGCGATAGTTGAGGCCATCAGTAGTATTCTCGTGGGTTGGGGCTGCTTGGGCCTCGATGGGCCGAAGTGGGCCCAATAGGCCAGTGGGCCCATATGAGTAAATTGCATGATTGGTTAGTATATGTTGAACTAGACTAGGTGAAAGTTATATACGTGGCTAGATTCGTGTTAGGTGGGCCACACGAGCGTGTGGGCCCGGATGGGCCGAAATTGGGTTTTAGGCCCAATCGTCCGGTACAACCGGAAATGGTAGCTGAGTCGCTAGTGGTGACATTAGGCCTTCGAAAAGGCCATTTTAGTTGTGAATTTACGAAAATACCCTTAGTAGGTAAAATTACGATTATACCCTTAGAGGTTGATTAGCATGATTATGTTGTTTAGTTTTGGCCGATTGTAGGGGAAGGCTTGATCTCGCATATCTCGGGTTGTGGCTAGTGCTCGAAAAGTGTTAAGGAAGGGGGATCTAGTGCGTTAGATCTTGATCTATGGGATTTGATAGTCGCATTAGTAACCAGGTGTGTAAACTAACATACTTCTTGCTTTGTATATGTTTGATAAACTGATTGATTGGTAAAACCGAAACAGTATGGTTGAGTGATATGATACCCTATGGGGTATGTGCACGGATTCAGGTAAGTCCGTTTCATTATGAGTACTGTTATTGATACATGATGTCATGATTTATGATGTATGTGCTATGAGATGCAACGTTAAACATGTTTGCATGATTTTGAATACTATACATGAGTTGGTATGATGATGGGTGATATGAGAGGAGGGGGCAGTGATATTTTGTGCTGACGAGCACCAGTGTTTTGGTAACACACTTTGTGACTTGGGTCACCAGAGGTTTGGCACCTCCAGAGGTTTGGTACCTCAGCGTCTCGTCCCTGTGGTTAACACCACCGTGGGTTGGCCCCACTTGTGAGATACGGGATTGACGCCAGTGATTTGGTATCACACGATGGGTTGGCCCCATCACCAGATTTGTGACTACGGTCACCAGTGCTTTGGTAGCACATTGTGTCTTTGGGACACCAGAGGTTTGGCACCTCATTGCGACTTGTCCCTGTGGTTTGACCACCGTGGGTTGGCCCCACTTGAGGTATGGGATCGTCTGCTAGTGATTTGGTATCACACGATGGGTTGGCCCCATCATTGGATTCGTGACTTCGGTCACCAGTGCTTTGGTAGCACATTGTGTCTTTGGGACACCAGTGGTTTGGTACCACATTGACGGATATTGTGTCTTTGGGACACCAGTGTTTTGGTAACACATTGTGACGATATGTCACCAGTGGTTTGGCACCACCAGTGGTTTGGTACCACATGGGGTAGAAAAGGTGAATGGATGGTTAGGAGTGGGTGCATATTAATTGGATGCATGATGATTATGTTATGTTTGCATATGATGTTTTGCTAATCCGGGAAAAAGGGTTGCACACTGAGTCTTGGTGACTCACCTTTTTCCTTTAACCATTTCAGGTATTGCATAAAGCTGGACTGGGATCGGAGAGGACAAGGTGGCCCATGCCGAAGATGATGATTTAATATTTTATGCTTGGTTTTGATATAAGTACTTTATTTGAATTATTGGGTTGTAATAAAGGCCATTTTATTATTTTGGTATTACTTTAACCATGGTTTATCTGATTTGGATTTCTATGTGAAAATGATTTTAATTCCAGTACCCTATTTATAAAAGTATGTTTAATAAAGTATTTTCAGACAATTTGTAACTTCTAAAGTTTGCATATTGCTTTAAATGAACATGGTTTTCAAAAATTGAATTCTTTCATGCTTTATGCTAAGTTAATAAAGATTTTCATCCGACTTTCCCCAGTGACATAACCAGATTCGGTCGTAGCAAATGGGCCGAGTTTGGGGATGTTACAGTTTGGTATCAGAGCCCGGTTCAAAACTCGGCTTTGAGGGTTTTGGGCCCGAAACAGTTTTCAAAATGGGTTTTTGCAATATGGGTTTTTAAAAAACTTTTCAGGTTATTCTGGCATGGCACCTGTACCTCCGACCCGAAGTCCACCAGGTAAGTACTTCGGACTCTCTTGAAGTGATCTGTTTGTATGAATTGATTTGGGCTTAGTTTGGGCTCGTAGATTAGAATACTAGGATCTGTTGAACCCTAGGACTAGTCTACTCAAACACATGCATAAGACTTAAGGCTACTAAACAAACCTGTGAAGTAAGTCACCGAGTTAAGGTGTGGCAACCACTGTACGCATGTTGAGGATTGGTATTCAGTAAGAGCTTGGTATTTAAGCAGTCCTAGCGACTCACCTCCTCTTTACTCGAATCCTACCTAGTGCGTAGCTACGGTTCACCTTAACCAAGAAGACTTGTTCATAGGCTAAACCAAGTATTAAAACCCGAAAGGGATTAGCCTTACTGTTTTAAAACCCTTAGTTTTAAAATTTTCAAACTTACCCCTTTGGTTTGTAAACCCTAAATCTGATTTTGAAAGACGTTTTCTCGATTTACCAAAATTTCCAAAATGCCCCTAGTGGCAAAATTACTAAAATGGCCCTGACTTTCAAGATTTCCGGTTTAACTCCAATTTTAATAAAATTTCCCTACTTTGCAAAAGTATACAAAAATGCTATTTTCAAGATACCCTGATTTGAAAATTTACAAAATTACCCCTGATGAACAAAATTACCAAAATGCCCTTGGTTTCAAAATTTTCATAATTCCCTCGATTTTTACTAAAATGTTCTTACATTATGAAAATATCAAAAACTTCTGTTTTACAAATATCGAGATATCCTGATTTGGGAAATTTACGAAAATGCCCTTAACGTCCCCAATTACTGAAATAACCCCGATTTCTGAAATTGTTACAACACATCTGGTTTGAAAAACAAATTTTTCAAGATGACCCCTGAGATTTTGTAAACTTTGAAATATCTTTAATTTGAAAACTATTTTCAAATTGACCCTGAGTTATTACCGAAATACCCCTATAGGAAAATGTCGAAATTACCCCTGGGTTGGGAATGCTCAAGAAAGTGACATGGATGAATGAATGTGTCTTTAGTGAAGTATGTGAATGTTTGAATTAGAACAGAAAACTTGAGATGAAACTTTGATTGCTCGAAAGAACGACTCCCAGAAACTTCTGTTCATAAAATTTGCTCGTGGATAAAACAGAGGAACAAAATTTCTAATGCATTAAACTTTTAAACCAGATAAGTCAAGACATTAGACATAGAGTTGGGAACGTATGAAATATTCGTCTGTTTTAATTGCTAGGTGTTTTTGAGTATGGGTAGGAGTTTTAAATTCTAGTTAGAAGTATCTTAGTTTTATTAAGATCAGAGTGCGCAGCAAGAGCGCAGTGTGGTAGGTTAGGATGTGCGACTATTAGTTAGTTGGAAATTTCGAGGACGAAATTTCTTTAAGGAGGGTAGATTTGTAACATCCCAAAATTGGGCCTAGGAGAATTGAGCCCAATGGGCCTTAGGCGTAGTAGCGTTTAAATTTTTGGAGAATAAGAGATCGGCTTAAATGCTAGTTAGACCCATTGGATAAGTGATTTTGGAAGGTTAGAGGGCTTCTATGAAGTCCCGGGATCAAATATTGGCTTTGGGGAAATTTTGGTTTTAGGTGAAAAAAAACCCTGGAAGTTGGCAGATATGCCTTAAGAATAAAATATGGAGAAAATAACACAAAAGGAGTGTGTGGTGTAGTGGCAAAGTGACGCCACTTAGGGACAAGGGAGTGACGCCACAAGGGAAGGAAGGAGGTCCAAGGTTCAAGTCTTGGCTTTTGCATTTTGGTTTCTTTTTGCTTGGACCTTAGAATTTGGCCCATAGTTTATATTTAGTTGCGCATGGTTTAAGACACAAGAGGAGCTTGTGGCCAAGTGGTTAGCGGCATGGATTATGCTACAGGGGAGCCTGGGTTCGAATCTCATGAGAAGCAAGGGAGTATTTATTTTGCGGATTGGACGACAAGAGTTTCAGTTGAATTTAAACTCTACTGACGAAGGGATCCCACATCGGAAAGACACAAAGAAGGAAGGTAAAGAGATAGCTATATAAGGAGCATCCTAGGAGGAGAGTAAACACATCTTGGAGGGCGTTTGGGCACAAGAGTGGTCGGAGCGCGGATTAGCCCCAGAGTCCTATCAGGTGTGTAACTCTCTCTACTCTAGCTGTAGAGCGGCAAATGCCGAAATGCCAGTTACACGGCATTAGTAGCCACACGAGCGTGCGAGCGCATGTGTGGGGCTTCGACGCGATAGTTGAGGCCATCAGTAGTATTCTCGTGGGTTGGGGCTGCTTGGGCCTCGATGGGCCGAAGTGGGCCCAATAGGCCAGTGGGCCCATATGAGTAAATTGCATGATTGGTTAGTATATGTTGAACTAGACTAGGTGAAAGTTATATACGTGGCTAGATTCGTGTTAGGTGGGCCACACGAGCGTGTGGGCCCGGATGGGCCGAAATTGGGTTTTAGGCCCAATCGTCCGGTACAACCGGAAATGGTAGCTGAGTCGCTAGTGGTGACATTAGGCCTTCGAAAAGGCCATTTTAGTTGTGAATTTACGAAAATACCCTTAGTAGGTAAAATTACGATTATACCCTTAGAGGTTGATTAGCATGATTATGTTGTTTAGTTTTGGCCGATTGTAGGGGAAGGCTTGATCTCGCATATCTCGGGTTGTGGCTAGTGCTCGAAAAGTGTTAAGGAAGGGGGATCTAGTGCGTTAGATCTTGATCTATGGGATTTGATAGTCGCATTAGTAACCAGGTGTGTAAACTAACATACTTCTTGCTTTGTATATGTTTGATAAACTGATTGATTGGTAAAACCGAAACAGTATGGTTGAGTGATATGATACCCTATGGGGTATGTGCACGGATTCAGGTAAGTCCGTTTCATTATGAGTACTGTTATTGATACATGATGTCATGATTTATGATGTATGTGCTATGAGATGCAACGTTAAACATGTTTGCATGATTTTGAATACTATACATGAGTTGGTATGATGATGGGTGATATGAGAGGAGGGGGCAGTGATATTTTGTGCTGACGAGCACCAGTGTTTTGGTAACACACTTTGTGACTTTGGGTCACCAGAGGTTTGGCACCTCCAGAGGTTTGGTACCTCAGCGTCTCGTCCCTGTGGTTAACACCACCGTGGGTTGGCCCCACTTGTGAGATACGGGATTGACGCCAGTGATTTGGTATCACACGATGGGTTGGCCCCATCACCAGATTTGTGACTACGGTCACCAGTGCTTTGGTAGCACATTGTGTCTTTGGGACACCAGAGGTTTGGCACCTCATTGCGACTTGTCCCTGTGGTTTGACCACCGTGGGTTGGCCCCACTTGAGGTATGGGATCGTCTGCTAGTGATTTGGTATCACACGATGGGTTGGCCCCATCATTGGATTCGTGACTTCGGTCACCAGTGCTTTGGTAGCACATTGTGTCTTTGGGACACCAGTGGTTTGGTACCACATTGACGGATATTGTGTCTTTGGGACACCAGTGTTTTGGTAACACATTGTGACGATATGTCACCAGTGGTTTGGCACCACCAGTGGTTTGGTACCACATGGGGTAGAAAAGGTGAATGGATGGTTAGGAGTGGGTGCATATTAATTGGATGCATGATGATTATGTTATGTTTGCATATGATGTTTTGCTAATCCGGGAAAAAGGGTTGCACACTGAGTCTTGGTGACTCACCTTTTTCCTTTAACCATTTCAGGTATTGCATAAAGCTGGACTGGGATCGGAGAGGACAAGGTGGCCCATGCCGAAGATGATGATTTAATATTTTATGCTTGGTTTTGATATAAGTACTTTATTTGAATTATTGGGTTGTAATAAAGGCCATTTTATTATTTTGGTATTACTTTAACCATGGTTTATCTGATTTGGATTTCTATGTGAAAATGATTTTAATTCCAGTACCCTATTTATAAAAGTATGTTTAATAAAGTATTTTCAGACAATTTGTAACTTCTAAAGTTTGCATATTGCTTTAAATGAACATGGTTTTCAAAAATTGAATTCTTTCATGCTTTATGCTAAGTTAATAAAGATTTTCATCCGACTTTCCCCAGTGACATAACCAGATTCGGTCGTAGCGAATGGGCCGGGTTTGGGGATGTTACAGTATGAGATAGCTCAATGATATTGATGTTCGGGCTTCAAGCCTAGCAAGCCTTGTGCTAGTGAAATATATCAGGCTTATTGCCTAGCAGGCTAAATGCCGGTGATTGAATACCAGACCTCGAGTCTAGCAGGCTTAGTGCATGTGAGTGGTTCAGGCTTATGCTTAGCAGGTTTTATACCGGTGAGTTACATTCCAAGCTTAGATTTACGAAATGATTAAGCTATGGGAGAAATTGAGTAAGCTAAAGCTTATGTGAATGATTTTGGTTAAAATCGGCCATAAGGTATGTATCTATATATGTATATGATATATGTGATGCCAATGAGCAAATAAATTGACAGAATAAATGTGCTTGTACTTTCGGTTGCTTGGATATGTGGATAAATTATGTTAAGTGGATATGGTTTACTTGCAAATATGAGAATTGCTTAAAGGAGGTACATGTATATAATATATATATATATACACATAGATATAATTGTATAAGTTGGCTATGTGAAAATCTAAGCATATACATTGGGTTAAGTGAATTACATAAATATATATGTGTTATCAGATATGTGAGACTATATTCATACATACCTACGGTTATGTGGGATTACTTTTTATCTATATGGAATTTGTTACTTGATTGTATATGGAGATATATATATATATATATATATATATATATATATACTTAGTAATCGAGATGCTATTGATAAGTTTTACATTTGAAGTAGCTAATGAAAATATGTTTTACTGTGTATGGACATTGGCATTGGTTAGGGCATTCTATATGCTTATGATATCTTATTAATGTTATATATATATATATATATATATATATATATATATATTGTGTTTGGTTTAATATAATCGAACATCCAAGTGATTTGTTAAGTTTGCTAAAGACTTACTAAGCTAAGAATGCTTACTCTGTGTGTTTGTTACTCTGTTTTATAGATTTTGGTCAAGCTACGAGCTCAGGGGATCGTCAATGAAGTCATCCACATTATCAACTTATTTTGGTATTTTAAAACTTGGTTTTTGAACTAAAGGCGTGTATAGGCTAGACTAGGTTTGAATCAAGGAAATTTTGTCCTAGTATATACATGTATAGCCATACGAAAATGGCTAAATTATGGTGTTTTGGTCTTAAATGTATTTGATCATGATGTTAGCTCATTATAGAAATATAGTTGGGTAATGTAAGTATGTATGTGATGGTTGCATGGTTGATTATGCATGGTTGATAGTAGGTTACATTTATGCATTTCGAAACAATAGGGTAGTACTTGGGAAGTTAATATTTGTGCATTTGAAATTTGTTTGAATTATGGATGGATGGATGGATGGATGGATGATTAATAGGGAGATACATATTTTAAAACCACATATTAGCTTGGAATAATTGCTTAACAATTAAGTATGTATATTTGGCCATATTATGATATTATTAGTTGAATTGATGAATTGAATTTGACGAGCTTGTGATATAATGTGCATGAATATAATTTACAAAATTATGTGAATTCTCAGATTTTAAGAGGTAATGAATTGATCTTATTAACTCGACTATGCTCTTGATACGGTAATAATCTATACCTTGTTTAGATGTATTAGCACTTGGTATGGAAAGTTAGATAAGTGTTAAATTTGATTATACAATGTTTAAGCATGCTTATATATACATGTATACTTAGTTTGGTTATATGATATCTTGCTTAGGTATGTTAAATATAGATGTGAGTATATTCGATTAAAGTGGCTTTAATGACCAAATGAATGATATCCCTTGTCTTTTGTTGAAATGGATTGCCATTCATATGTACACATATATTGATGTTATAAATCATAAACATGGATTAGGAAATGATATAGGATTATGTATTAAATTGTTAAATTTGAAAGTTCATGCTCATAATACATGTTTGTTTGTTTAAAGTTATGCTTATTAAAGAATGGTAGTTTAAATTTTGATGCATTTGAATTGGGTGGCAAAGTTGATTAAACAAATGACTAGTATATGTTTGGTGAAATGAACAGGCTTTATTTATATACTAGACGAATTAATATTAGGGAAGGACTTTTGTTAGTCAAGTGTACTAAAAGTTGATAGATGATATATTTGACTATGCCGAGTTGTGATATGTGTAGTAATGCCTCGTAACCCTAATCCGGTGACGGATACGGGTTAGGGGTGTTACATGCTATACTCAAAATTACTTAAACATTACTATACCAAAAAGAAGTTCATCATGTGATCTAAACTCCGATGTCCTATGATCCTCTAGTTAGCTTGGCGATACTATAAGGAAAAGGGAAATGAGAGGGGTAAGCTTGAAGCTTAGCAAGTTTGCATGAAATAGATAGCAACATAAAGGTTCATGATAACATCTATTCATCACATTAGATAAAACACAAGTCTCAAGCACACCTACTTAACTTATTCATGCTCACTCTTACCAAATCACATATCACATTTTGCATTCATTTCTCGTAAGTTACTCATGTGTACCTGTATCACTTCATCACATAACTTTAGTACTTTTACTTTCTTAAACATAGAATCAGCTCATTGGCATCTTTAACATAAACTTAGCTCTTTACCCGTTTAACTAATTGGAATTTCGAAGGATACCCAATCTCATCATACATGTAACATGATGCCAATGCCATATCCCAGATATGGTCTTACATGGGATCACATCTCGATGCCGATGCCATATCCCAAATATGGTCTTACACGGGATCTCATATCTCGATGTCGATGACATGTCCCAAACATGGTCTTACATAAGATCATATATCGATGTCGATGCTTTGTCCCAAACATGGTCTTTCACGAGATCTCCCTTTAGTGCCAATGCCATGTCCCAGACATGGTCTTATACGGGACCTTCTTTATCTCATGTTGTGACAATGGTATCCTTACTATTCCTAATGTTCAACCGGACTTCAACTCAACCTAACATTATTATACTTTCATCGAGGCATCATTAATTAATTTCATATAAGTGCTAAACATTTCTCATGATATCAAGCAATTAAGAATATAATAGCATTATGTAGCTTTAATTTCACACAAACTTACCTCGATACCAAAATATATGTGGAATCGTTCAATTTAGTCCACCACCTTATTCTTGCCTCAGTTTTGGTTCGGGCTTCGTGTTTCTTGATCTATAATAACAATTTCACTTGTTTAATGATCACATTGACTAAAATATCTCATGACTTATACTTTGGCAAAAATTACCGTTTTGCCCTTTGACTTTCACAAAAATTACGATTTTACCCCTAGGCTCATAAATCGATTCTAATCAAATTTCCTCTTTTAACAAGCCTAGCTGAACATTTATTACTCTTATAACAACTCCCAATACTCATTATTTCATACATTTACCACCTATTTACAACCTTTACGAAAAGGTCCTTTTTAGGTGTTTTCATGGAAACACCTTTCACAAAAGTTGTTTATTTAACAACTAAGACTCATTTTCTTCCATAAAATTTTAGAAATAAATACTAATGCTCTCATGGAAAAACCCTAGGTTCTCAACCATTTGCAAAATAGTCCCCTCATTAGTTAGCTCAAGCTACAAGGGTCTCAAAAATACAAAAATTATCAAAGAATGACCATTAAAACACTTACTTGCAAGGAGAAAAGCTTGGCTGAAATTTTTGAGTTCTCAACCCCTTCTTTTGCTAAAATTTTCAATGGAGAAGATGGAGAGAAAAGATGATATCTTTCTTTTCTTTATTTTATGATTAAAATCAATTTCTCCAGCAGCCATCGATCACGCCTTGGTCGCCACAGTACTCCAGCTTTCGCGCCGCAGCTTCGTCTGGCCTTCGATCGTGCCTGGATTCATGCCCGAATCACCATCGTCGCTAGATTCTCAGTCTCACCTGCACAAAAAGGAAAAAAGACAATAGCAAATATAGAAAGAAATAAAACAAAATCGCTATTTCCTTTTTTTTTGTTTCATTCTTCGGGTTATAAAAACCCACAATGATTTATAACAAACACACGCATACAGAGAGAAAAAAAACACAAATATACAAAGGAAAAAGAAAATAGAGAAAATATATATCCACAGTACACAGATTCAAGAAATATAAGAAGAAAAACTCAGAAGGTGATTTTTCAATATTTGATCTCTTTTTATTTTTTTATTTTTTTTTCTTCTTTCTAATGTATGCAGACAAACAATCTCAACAAAAGAAAGCAGTTTTAAAGTCGAAGAAGAGAAACTTTTTACCTTAGGACCGTCGCATACGACGGCGCATGTGTGGTGGTGCGCACTGGCTGGTTGGGTCGGAGTCCAGGCCGAAGGCCAGTGGACGAGAGAATTTTAAAAGAAAGCCTCGGAATTTTTTTTTTAGAAACAGTTTAAAATGATTTTAAAAAAACAAAATTTGGTTTTTTATAAAGTTATCACACGACACCATCTTAAGAACTGTTATTAATAAAGAAATGACGTCGTTTTGATTAGGGTCCGCGTGTCAACCTGAAAACCCGATAAGGGTCCGCACGTTTTGTTAAAAAGGGAAAATTGCTTTTTCAGCCCCTCCCCTATGTTATTAAAATTAATTTTATCCAATTTAGCATTTTTTGTATTTTTAAATTAGCCTTAAAAAATCTATTTTGTTTCTGTTTACCTTTTTTTTTCTTTTTTTAATATATATATTTTAAATTAGTATTTAATTATTTATTATATTAAAAGTATATATGTATTAAATTACTAATATATATATTAAAATATTTTCTTATTTTTTGTTTTGCATATATTAAATCATTTTAAAAATCATTTGCTTAAATGTTTAAGTATATCGTTCCTTTTTGATTAATTGTGAACGTTTCATTAACTGATATGTATTTTATATTGCATGTGTATTTATTTTAATTGCTTATTATGGCTTAATATGATGTTTTATTTATTTATTTTATATTATTTACTGTTAATATAATTTGTAGAATTGTAATTAATATGTATGCTATAATGTCTACTCATACAATTTTTTTTATATAAAAATACCTTTTAAATTAAATATTTTTTAAAATTTTTTTTAACGGTGATATTTGATATTTAGAGTCTTCGAGAAGAGTCGTGCCCTAACTTTTCTCGTAGAATTCAAAGTATTAGCTATCCTTCCATTTCCAAAATTCTAGTTTGTCAAATATAAAAACTTATTCTTGGGAATTCAAAACGTTGTATCCTAACTTACTAGGTATGATGTTTTGTATCTTGAGGTAAGAATTTTCTAAAAAGATGTATCTAGCTTCGAAGTTATGAGATACTGTATCCTAACTTACTGGGTGTGGTATTCTTATTTCTTTGAGATAGGTAGTCTTGGTTTACCTTCAAATAAAGGATCATATTTTAAACTTTTTAAAGATTTCTAACATTTGGACATGATTTTATCAATTAAGGTACCAATTTTTGGGCGTTATGAGGGTGCTAACCCTTCCTCATACGTAACCGACTCCCGAACTCGTTTTCTTGTTTTTTTTCGTAGACCAAATCAAATGTTTTAAAATAAAACGTTTTTACAAGGTGATCCAGTCACATCTAAGAAAAGGGATAGGTGGCGCCTCCCATTTTGTTTTTAAAGTCGATCCACTTTTTTAAAATCGATTTTAAAATGGTTTCGACAGCTTGGCGACTCCACTGGGGACCAATAAGAGAGTCAAGCCGTAAAATTGATAGTTTCATGTCCTCATGTCTGAATTTAAAAATCTGATTTTAAAAAATTATGATCCTTTTATTTGCATGAGATTCTGTTTTTATAAAATACTTATGCATTGCACTGCATGACCATTGCGCTCACACCCTTAAGTGGGAGTGAGAAACTATGCCTTTGTGAGGTTTTCACCTCCGCATGGGCTAGTGGATTGCTTCCGGAATGCATCTGTACCTATGTCTTCGTGAAGTTTTCACTTCCGCATGGCCATAAGAAAATGTGTTCCGCTGAACTGAATTCGGTCCATATGAGCCTATAATGGGAGAGGATCGAGGAATCTGCTGGTTCACGTACCTCAACTTTAAAGCTAAATCGCATATGGTAAACAGTAAAAACCTACCTTAAGTAGAATTATACCAAGATCTAGTGGTCGCCCTGGTAGACATACTATATGTTTTATATTCTATTTCATGATACTGACTTTTGGTGTTTCATTTTTGTGCATATCATTTCATACATCAGGAGGTATCGATTCACGGTCAGTTTCTAAGTTAGAAAGCTGGTTATTGAGAACGGATTCCTTAATAAAGTGGAGGACAATGCTGCTTTTCGCACATGGTCAGAGCAAACTCAATTGGAAAAAGGGAATAGCTTAGTTGACGGGTACGTATCTAAACTATGGGACTTTACTCGCATTAGTATTACACAAAATAAGTTCCAAGAATTGAAATAGATATGGGCTCAGTGGGATAATGAGGCTAAGCAGTTGTTTTATCGCAATTATGGAGATTTGCCCTACTTACTTGACATCAAGGTAGATAGGTATCTGTTTCAAGCTATGGCCCAGTTTTGGAATTCTTCTTATAGCTGTCTCACTTTCGGGGAAGTAGATTTGGTGCCCACGGTGGAGGAATATACGACCTTGCTTCAGTGCCCAAAATTTCAAGAGAATAAAGTCTATTCTAAAGCTATTAATGGCCCAACTTTCGTAAAGAAGTTAATGAATATCACAGGGATGAGTGAACAATGGGTCATAGCTAGAATTCAAGAGAAAGGTGAAGGTAAATGTGTTCCTTGGGTTAGCTTGAGGGACTTGATCTTAGCCCATCCAGATATGAAGAAGAAAGTCGACGTCTTTGCCTTGTGTATCTACGGTTTGGTAATTTTCCCCAGAGCTCTCAGACATATAGACGAAGCAGTTATTGAGTTATTCGATCGACTTGATAAAGGGGTTACACCTGTGCCTGCGATCTTAGCCGAGACATTCATATCTTTGAGTGCATGCCGAAGAGAAGGTGAAGCAGATTCATTGGATGCGCGCAGCTATTGTTGGCTTGGTTTCACAGTAATTTTTGGAAAGTGGAGAAAATTTCTTATCGATTTTTCTCTGAAAATTATTCTCCATTAAAAGAAATAGTGGCAACACCAAGGAGAGAGGATGTGTCTAAGGAGAATTGGATGGCGCTTCTTCAAAACCTTCGAGAGGAAGATGTCGAGTGGAAAGCCCTTTGGTTGATTTCAGATGAAATTCTTTATCGATGTGGGAGTTTTGACTGGGTTCCTTTGCTTGGAATTTGGGGAGCCGTTGGGTATGCTCCTCTACTCGTATTAAGGCAATATGGATTGAGACAGTTTATTCCTGCAACATATGGGTTGGCTCAGTGTGAGTTCTCATACAGAGAAGATAATTATAATAGGAGAGCTCAGGGGATTTCTGGTGCTTGGAGTAGACTTGTAGAATGAAGAGATTATCTACTGGACCGATGACAACTCCAGAATACAGCAGATGGTGGATCGGAAGGGTTAATGATAACATCCTTGAGTTGAATTCAGAAGGTGCTCGGTCAAGAGAGGAATGCATGCAAGTAGTCCCATCAGAGTTAGAGATGGTAAAGCGAGATTTTGAGAGGATGAGTTTCGAGCTTGGAAAGAGGATAGAGAAGCTAGAAGATGAAAAGATGTGTTTGAGGCTAGATGTGGATGTGCAGAAATTCAAAGCCGAGAAAGCAAGAAAGGAGAAGAGAAGGATCGAGGAAGATCGAGATAGCTTGAAGACCGAATATAATAAGATGCGTCTATCAATGAAGAATGCTGGATTGGGGAAGACTTTGAAACAGTGGTGACAAGAAGTCCAAGAGGAAAAGGCCAAAGCTGATTATTGGGAGAGAAATTTTCGAGAGATGCAAGCGTGAAATGAGGCTTTAAAGAAGAACTTGGCAGAAAGTTTAAATGAAAAGGGAAAATTACAAGCTAGAGTGGCTGAACTTGGATGGTCTCTTCATCACCATCGGAGCCATAATTCCTTGATCGAGTTAAAATCAAACCTGAACAAGATTGAGGAAATGAAGGGTAGAATTGAAGAGTTAGAATCAGCAATGCACAGTTGTGAACTTCGGATCGAGCTTCTTGAAATAAGAGAAGGGCATTTGAAAGAAGAGCTCCATCATTCACACGGTCAAGTTAGAAATTGGGACTATCTCATGGGGGAAGCCATAGTTCAGATTCAAGAGGTAGATGATCAGCTACAGACTTTGGCAGCGCAGGCTGACGTATTGAGCATGAAGCATGAGCTACAGTCAGATCGTAGTCAAGAGCTTGTTTCGTTATTAGGGAAAATTAAAACTTTAGGACTTAGGGCGAAAGCTTATTTGTAGCCTGTTTTATGTAAAGGATTTTGTTTTCTAATAAAGTTTTTCTAAAACGAAGTTGAATCAGAATCGCTGCCTCTTTGCATTCATGCATTTGCATTACATAACATCATATGCATTCAAATATATAGAGAGAGTCTAATTAGTTTATATTATAGGAGAGAGATAGAAAGGAAATCTGGAAGCTGAACATCCCTACGGTACACGAGCTAAATCAAGGAAAATGGATCAGAGAATGGAGCAATTCCAAAGACACATACAAGACCAGATGCAGGAACAGATGGAAAAACTCCAACAAGAGATGAGGGAACAGATGTTGGAGGCCCAAAAGAATATGATAGCCTAAATGGCCCAAATGATGAGTGGGATAATGGAAAAGAGAAAAGGTTCCATAGTCAATGCTGAAGATAATGAGGACTTTCCTAGGGGATTCACTCCACAGCATGTGCAAACACAGCCTGAAGAATATCCCAGAAGGCCACCTGTCACAATTAGGCCTCAGCAAGGGCAACCAGACACTGGAGTGCATACGAATTTTCAAGTTGGCATGGGATCCAACCTAGGAGACAACCCCGCTAATCCTGTTATTCCTGATCTGGACATAGCAGAGAGAAGGAATCAGTGCTGAATCTGCAAAATAGTTGGAAGATCGCTGTAGATGGTTGAAGGAAAAATTCAAAGCTTTGGAAAACACCGACCATCATCAGGGAATTGACGCAAAAGACCTGAGTTTTGTCCCAAATCTGGTACTTCCTTATAAATTCAAGATGCAAGAATTTGAAAAGTACAATGGGACTAGCAGTCCTGAGGCCCACATCACTATGTTTTGCAAGCGCATGACTAGTTACATAAACAATGATCAACTGTTGATTCATTGTTTCCAAGATAGTTTGGTGGGGACAGCGTCTAGGTGGTACAATCAGCTCAGCTGCGCTAATATTAGCTTCTGGAGAGACTTGGCCCAAGCCTTCATGAGGCAATACAATCATGTCATGGACATGACGCCTGACCGAATCATGTTGCAAAACATGGAAAAGAAATCGAACGAGAGTTTCAGGCAATACGCACAAAGATGGAGGGAAGTTTCCATGCAAGTTCAACCGCCTCTCTTAGAAAAGGAAACCACCATGTTGTTTATCAACACTCTAAAGGCACCTTTTATCAACCATATGATAGGAAGCACCACTAAAAGCTTCGCAGATATAGTCATGGCGGGTGAAATGATAGAAAATGCCATAAGGGGTGGCAAGATCGAAGCAGGAGAAACCACTAGGAGGTCTACTCCTAGGAAAAAGGATAATGAGGTAAACAATGCGAGTACGTACAATAAAGGGTACTCGAAGGCTGTTACTATTAGTCAGCCTAAAGTAGTTACTGTCGGGCAACAGGGGTCTACAAGACAAGAATCAGGCCCCAGACAAAATGCTGAAAAGATACAATTTACGCCAATCTCAAAGACGTATAAGGAGCTGTATCATACTTTATTGGAGGCACGTGTGGTGTCCCTGTATTATCTACAGCCATTACAACCCCCGTATCCTAAATGGTATGACTCAAACGCACAATGTGATTACCATGCAGGAATAATGGGGCATTCAATAGAAAACTGTATTGTCTTTAAAAAGGTAGTTGAAAGGCTTCTTAAGTTGGGAGTTGTCAAACTTGATGATACACCTAGTACGGAGAACCCATTACCCAATCATGGAGATAAGGGGGTAAACACAATTGGGGAAAATCTTGTAAGAAGGACAAAGGGGGATATCTTGAAAGTGAAGACCTCGTTAAGAATAATTTGGAGGGAAATGGTAAGAAGGGGGATAATAAAATCAAGTTTCGAGAGAAGAAGTGAAGAACCAAGGAACTACTGTGAGTTCCACGAAGCTGATGGACATGAAATCCAAGAATGTGCTGGGTTTAGGGCGTTGGTACAGAGCCTTATGGATAATAAGGAGCTGGAATTTTATGAAGAAGACTCAGAGGGAGGACATATACATACAACCGAAAGAGAGTTGACAAGTCAAAAATTCAATTATCCGAGGGGCATTATCTCCCGACCAAAGAATGTAGAAGGCGGAGCACAAATCGCGCCTAAAGTGGTAATTCAGAGACCTGTGTCCTTTCCTTATCAGGATAACAAGATGGTACCATGGACTTACAATTGTAACGTAGCGACATCGGGAATAGAAATCTCAGCTAGTACTTCCAAGGAGGTCCAAAGAGAGGGATTCTATACACGAAATGGGAGGCATTACGACTCGGTAAACGTCAAAACAGAACCAGCAAGGTCAAAAGATGTATCAATTGAACCAGAAGAAGGACTTGATAACCTTATCAAAGTACCTGTGAATGAGGAAGAGGCTAAAGAATTTTTGAAATTCTTAAAGCACAGTGAGTACAGTGTGGTGGAGCAGTTGCGCAAACAACCAGCTCGTATTTCAGTGCTAGCCTTACTTTTAAGTTCAGAAGTTTATCGAGAAGCTTTGATAAAGGTGTTGAATGAGACTTATGTTACTAAAGACATATCTGTCAATAAACTTGATCGATTAGTTAGTAACATAAGTGCTGACAATTTTATTTCCTTTAGTGACAATGAGATTCCACCTGGGGGTATGGGGTCGACTAAAGCCCTACACATAACCACTCGTTGCAAAGGATGTACTTTACCGAGCGTGTTGATCGACAATGGATCAGCCTTGAATGTCCTACCATTGTCGACACTGAAGAGGTTGCCAATAGATAGTTCTCACATGAAGACGTGCCAGAACATAGTGAGAGCGTTTGACGGTACTGAGAGAAGGGTGATTGGGAGAATTGACATACCGTTACAGATTGGGCCAAGTACATATGAGGTAGACTTTTTGGTGATGGATATAAAACCTTCATACAATTGCTTGCTGGGAAGGCCTTGGATTCATTCGGCAGGGGCAGTGCCCTCATCTCTTCATCAAAAGCTGAAGCTGGTGACGAATGGTCGACTAGTCACTATAAATACAGAGGAAGACATTATAGCAACCGTTACAAATGACGCGCCATATGTAGAGACGAATGAGGAGGCCATTGAATGTTCTTTTCGGTCCTTAGAGTTTGTCAATTCCACCTTCATCTCGGAAGGAAGTGAGGTCCCAGTACCTAAGATATCTAAGACCACGAGGATGGGCTTACAGATGATGTTGGGGAGAGGAGCCCTACCAGGGAAAGGACTAGGTAGATACCTCCAAGGGGAAATTGGAGTGTCAATGATGAAAGAGAAGGGACTATTTTGGCTTGGGTTTCAAGCCAGATGCCAAACAAAAAAGAAAAGAAAAGGAGAAGATGCAGGAAAAAAGAAGGGCCCGGCTGAATAGAGAAGAAGTCCAGTGGGAATCAATGACATTCCCACACATATCCCAAACCTTTGTATCTGGAGGGATAATTCACCCTGAGAGAGGGTTATTGGAAAGTAATCACATCAATGCCATACATGAGAAAGGAATTGAACAAAGAAACCTGATGGGTATTCGCCCTTATGAACCTAGAAGCGTTCTAGACAATTGGACTGTAGAGGAACTTCCTGTAGTTTTTAGAAATTATACAGAGTAATATTCAAAACGCTCTTGTTGTTTTTTTAGCCTAGGAGCAATAAGATTTCTTTTGTGAAATAGGCTCATGTTCAGAAATTATTGTTTCAATAAAATACATTTTTTGATAATTAACTTGAGCAAATATTCTTTCATTCCATGCTTTTGATTTTCTAATTCCATTCAGAATCTTTTATTTCTCATTCATATCATGTGAATAGTTGTTCTCGAATTCATTTGTTCTTTGTACTGTAATATCCCGAAATTGGGCCTAGTAGGATTGGGCCCATTGGGCCTTGGGCGTAGAAGTGTTTAAAATTTTTTAGAACAAGAGAACGGTATTAGTTCAAGTTGGACTTATTAGGAAGGTGATTTTAGAAAGTTATGGGGTTCTATGAAGTTTCGGGTTCAAGTTGGGCCTTAGTGAAATTTTGTGTTTAAGCCTATTAAGGAGAGATAGTAAGTGGCATCAAGGCTTATGGAAATAAAAGAGTAAATAGCTTGCATAAATGAGCAATTAGTAAAGAGGTTATGGCGCCACATGTAGTACCTTGAGGGAAGAGGTTCAAATCCCTTTGTGTGCAAATTTTTTATTAATATTTTTGCACTCTTTCCTTAAATGTCGGCCAAGAGGTATATATGGCAAGTTTGACTTTTTTATTTTTGGTAAGGTAGCTAAGGAATTAAGGAAAGGTTGAGGTTGGGGAAAGGAATCAAAAGGAAAAGGTAAGTAAGGGGAACAAGTGGCTTATTTCGTGAAGAATGCTATGGGAAGTATGGTTGGCAAAATTTTGACCCTTATGGCTATGCATGTGGACGGTTTTGGGGGTAGATAGGTAGCTGAAATTTTTACTTTCACATTTGGTAGGGTCTTGGTATTGTTTTGGCCAAAAATCTCATTTGCAACTTTAGTGTCATCTTCTCCCAATTTGCTATTCCCTTTTGCCGAAATCTTCTAGCACAATAGTGCATTTTTCTTGTCTTTGTATTGGTCACATATTTACCTTTTGTCCATCTTCCTTGATAGCCGAAACTTCAAGTGGATTATAAGCAAATTCTTCTTCTTTCTTCTTGATTGCCGAATGCACCTAAACCATTGAGACAAAATTTGTTCACTCTTTATCCTTTGGAAGAACCGAAACCTCAAAAATACACCTTTTCCATCATTCTTTCTTCTCATTCGAATTAATACTCATTCTTTGATCTAATGTGGTATTGTGGGAGACCGAATATCACAATGTCTCTTAATCGACTTAAGCCATAGGATGATCGTGAGAAACTGGAATTTCATTGTTCAAGGGACAAATCACTCTATATATTCTACCTTCGGACATAGTGGTCAACGACGAGTGGTTCTTTAGGAAATCAAAATCAGGTGTGTAATCCTGTACCTTCCGTATACATCTTTGAAATGGTGTGTAATCTCACACTTCTCTAAAAGTTTGAATGAAATATTCTGTGAATCGGTCGAAATAACGAAGAAAACCAAAAAACCAGCATTCGTGATCACTCGGGCGTATGTATGATCGTAGTGGTAATCGTATTTTGTAATAAAACAGTTTCGATTAGAAGCAGTTATGTGTTTTTGAAAAATCACAAAAAATAGGATAAAGAGAATTAAAAAGTGAATAAGATATCAAATTAAAGCCTACTGTGTCTATTTTAATATGGAAAAAACGGGGAAGGAAAAGGCTTTTTATATTCTGAGATATCTTAATTTTAGTGAGACTAGTTCTGATTGACTTTGTGTTTCCCTGATCTGTTTTGGAAAAATCATATAAAATTGTAAAAAGTGAATTATGGATTCCTTGGTGAGCTTATTGTCATTAGAAACAAGTGGAAACAATATATGAAAATCGTACAGTGAGATATTTGAAATTAAGGTAAGAGAGGTCAGAATCGTTGGACAGTGAAACAAGTGAAATTTTAGGGAATAAAATGTACTAAATGGTTAAGCCAAATATTCTGGAAAAGTTTTAGTAAGAAGATATATGAGTCTAGTTTCAAGGAAAATTTACGGATTTAGATTTCGAGATCCCTAACTCGAGTTATAGTCAATTTAGTCAATATGACGTAGATGTACAGTTTCAATTTTTATGCCCAAATTAGTAGTTAAGTCCGGGGTTGCGAAATTACCGAAATACCCCTGGGTTGCGAGATTACCGAATTACCTTTAGTGGGCAAGATTACCGAATTATGAAAATGCCCCTATGGGTCGATTTACCAAAAATGTCCTTATGGACCGATTTACCAAAAATGTCCTTATGGACCGATTTGATAGATTGCCTTAATGGGCCGACTTTGCAAAGTGTTATAATGGGCCAAATTTTTGTAATGAATCTCTAAATTAATGATGGTTTTTTTGCATCTATAAATATCATGATTTACTATGTATGTTGCATATTTACATATTGCATGGGATGTGAAACTTGAGTGAAGAGAAGAGTAGACCGGTCGCATTGCCACAAATTCTGATAATGGCTATGTGCCAAGTTAAATATGGCTTTGTGCCATCGTAATTAAGGCTGTGTGCCGAAAATATTACCGTATATGATACTCTGGTGGCTTAGCCACAAAAATATTATAAATGGCAGCTTGACTGCAAATTGGAGAGACTGGCGGGTGGGTTGACTTGATCCCCACAGGAGAGATTGGTTGGTACGGGTAGAGAGACTGGCGGGGTGGATTGACTTGATCCCCACAAGAGAGATTGGTTGGTACGGGTGGAGAGATTGGCTGAATGGGATGGGTTGCATTCATATCATTTACTTATTACATGATAATGGACTTAGGCCCAAGATTATGTTAAATGGGCTCAGGCCCAAAATATTGCTAAACGGGTTCAGACCCAGTGGATGACGGTAAGGCGATTATACATTGAGTTCTTGTAACTCACCCCCCTTTTTCCTTAACCCTTGCAGGTAATGCTCCTTGATGTGGACTTGGGCTTTGGATGACTCGGTGGAGGCCATACTTCAGAATTGGTGTTTTTACGATGTAATAAGGCCTCTGAAGTATTCTATTTTGCTATATGTTTGACGTACTTATATTTTGCTCAAATTACTTTAAATGGGGTTTTTCTAAAACCTTAAATAAAGATTTTCCAACATAGATTATAAAATGGATTTTATAACAAAACTTTTACAAATATTTTTAACTCGGAAATTTTCTCTCAAATTATTAACGACATTTTCAAAAGTCACGATTTTAAAATATCACGAATTTGAATATCGATTCTTCAATTAACCTCTCGAAAGTAATAGTATTTTTATAAAAGGTTTTTAATCAAAATTGTTTTTCTTGATTTTAAAAATAAATACCTATTTTAGTACGAATAAAAAGGTTCAACACAATTTTCTCATGTGACATGTCAGATCCGGTCATAACGCATGAGCCGGGTTTAGGGTGTTACATGTACATTCTTTGGTACCCATCACAAGTCTCTAGATATCCATGATGTGAGCAATGATAATACAGATCCAGAGGTCCACTTTAAGCAGGACATGTGTTTAATGGAACCTCAGGATTTTGAAGGTGACCGAGATTGTGATTTATCTCCAGATTTGTTAAGAATGGTAAAGCAAGAGGAGAAACAGATCTCGCCCCATGAAGAAAAGGTAGAGAACATAGCCTTGGAAGAAGGGAAGGTTGTGAAAATTGGTATGCGCATAGCTAAGAAGATGAAACAAGATCTTGTTGAATTACTACGGGAATTCAAGGATGTCTTTGCATGGTCGTACGAAGCTATGCCCGGACTAAGCACTGATATTGTGGTACATCGCCTTCCCATTAGAGAAGAGTGTAAGCCAGTTCAACAAAAGTTACAAAGGATGAGGCCTGGTATTGTGTTGAAAATAAAAGAAGAGGTCCAGAAACAGTTTGATGCTGGTTTTCTACAAGTGGTCAAGTACTCAGAATGGGTGGCCAACATTGTTCCTGTACCCAAGAAGGATAGAAAGGTCCAGATGTGTGTGGACTATAAGGACTTAAATAAAGCTAGCCCAAAAGACAACTTCCCTCAACTGCATATCGACATATTGGTGGATAATACAGCAGGATTTTCCCTATTTTCCTTAATGGATGGATTTTCAGGATACAATCAGATCAAGTTGCACTCTGAAGATATGGAGAAAACTACCTTCATAACTTTGTGGGGTACCTTTTGCTATAAGGTAATGCCATTCGGATTAAAGAATGCTGGGGCAACATATCAAAGGGCCATGGTAACATTATTTCACGACATGATGCACAAAGAGATTGAAGTATATGTTGATGACATGATTGCTAAATCGCGAACAGAAAAGGAACACATTGAAGTTTTGAAGAAGTTGTTTCTGAGGTTGAGAAAATTTCAGTTGAAGCTCAACCCGGCAAAATGTACTTTTGGAGCTCGGCCAGGGAAACTACTGGGTTTTGTGGTTAGCGAGAGAGGAATTGAAGTTGACTCAAGCAAGGTCAAAGCTATACAAGAACTGCCTCCACCGCGCACTCAGAAGGAAGTCCGAGGTTTTCTTGGAAGGTTAAATTACATTGCTCGGTTTATTTCACAATTAACTGAGAAATGTGATCCCATATTTCGTCTTCGCAAGAAACACAAACAATGTGTATGGGATGATGAATGCCAGATAGCTTTTGACAAAGTCAAACAGTATCTGTCAAATGCACCAGTACTATCTCCACCCAATCCAGATAGACCATTGATACTATATTTGTCAGTGTTCAATAACTCCATGGGATGTGTGCTTGGTTAACACGATGAGTCAAGAAGAAAAGAAAATGCGATATATTATCCTAGTAAAAAGTTCACTAATTGTGAAATGAGATATTCGTCGATTGAAAAATTGTGTTGCGCATTGATTTGGACAACTAGAAGGTTAAGGCTGTACATGCTATATCATACTACTTGGTTAATTTCGAAGCTTGATCCGTTAAAGTATATGATGGAATCCACTGCTTTGAATGGGAGGATGGCTAGGTGGCAGATTTTGTTATCTGAGTTCGATATAGTCTATGTGAACCAAAAGGCTATAAAAGAGAGCGCAGTAGCAGAATTTTTGGCTAGCAGAGCTTTAGAAGATTACGAACCATTAAGTTTCGATTTCTCAAATGAGGAGCTGATGTATGTGGCAAATACTGAAGATGGTCCGTGGAAGTTAAATTTTGATGGAGCATCCAATGCTGTGGGAAATGGAATCCGGGCAATCTTGGTATCTCCTAGTGGTAATCATTATCCATTTACATGCAAATTGGATTTTGATTGCACAAATAACATGGCAGAATATGAAGCATGCATCATGGGACTTTGAGCAGCCCTAGAACGCAAGATCAGAGTGCTAGAAGTATATGGAGATTCTGCCTTAGTAATCTATCAGCTTAAAGGAGAGTGGGAGATGAGAGATTCCAAACTAATCGATTATCAAAAAATAGTTCTGGAATTGATTGAGGAATTTGATGACATTACTTTCAATTATCTTCCACGTGATGAAAATCAGATGGCAGATGGCGACCTTAGCTTCTATGATCAGAGTAAATAGACCAGAAGATATGATGCCTATTTAGATGAGTATCTTCGAGGTTCCAGCCCATTGTTATGACATAGAAGAGGAAGAAAAAGATGATTACCCTTGGTATCAAGATATATTACGATATGTAAAAAATCATGAATACCCGGAGCATGCAACTGAGAATGAGAAAAGGACATTGAGAAGATTGGCCTCTGACTATGTTTTAGATGGGGATATCCTGTACAAAAAGAGAAAAGATCAAGTACTATTGAGATGTGTTGATGCTATTGAAGCTAAGCCAATCCTTGAAGAAGTTCATGAGGGCGTTTGTGAAACACATGCTAATAGATTCACAATGGCCAAACAGATAATGAGATTTAGATATTATTGGTCCACCATGGAAGGTGATTGTATCAATTATGCTAAAAGATGTCATAAGTGCCGGATTTACGGAGACAAAATTCATGTGCCTCCATCACCTTTACACGTTATGACTTCCCCATGGCCTTTTTCCATGTGGGGCATGGACATTACTGGACCAATCTCACCGAAAGCTTCGAATGGGCATCGATTCATCTTCGTAGTAATTTACTACTTCACGAAATGGGTAGAAGCTGCTTCATATGCTAACGTTACTAAGTCAGCAGTTAGTCGGTTCTTGAAGAAGGAGATTATTTATCGATATGGAATGTCTGAGAGGATCATATCAGACAATGCACTGAACTTGAACAACAGCTCGATAGCAGAAATTTGTAGCCAATTTGGGATTAAACACCATAATTCGTCTCCATACCGTCCAAAAATAAATGGGGCAGTGGAAGCGGCCAATAAAAACATCAAGAAGATAGTGGGGAAGATGATCGAAACTTATAAGGATTGGCATGAGAAATTACCGTTTGCACTCTATGCTTATCGGGCATCCGTCAGAACCTCTACTGGGGCAACGCCTTTCTCGTTGGTTTATGGGATGGAGGTTGTTCTACCCATTGAAGTGGAAATTCCTTCTCTGCGAGTTTTGTCAGAAATAAAGCTAGATGAAGCTGAATGGATTCAGGCCCGGTATGATCAGTTAAACTTAATTGAAGAAAAGAGGCTAAGGGCTATTCGTCACGGTCAGATGTACCAAAAATGAATGATGCGAGCCTATAATAAGAAAGTTCGCCCAAGGAAGTTTCATGAGGGGGACCTCGTATTGAAAAAGATCCTTCCCATGCAAAAAGATTTCAGAGGAAAATGGATGCCGAATTGGGAAGGACCATATGTGGTGAAGAAGGCTTTCTCTGGAGGAGCACTGATATTAACCGAGATGGATAGAAAAAGTTTACCCAATCCTGTGAACTCTGACTCAGTTAAAAAGTATTTTGCTTGAAAAAAAGAAGAGGCCAAAGTGAAAACCCGCAAAGGGCGCTTTGAGTTTCTAAAAAATGGAGAGGCCAAGGTGAAAACCCGCAAAGGGCGCCTTGAGACCAAAGGGGTTTTGAGTTGAAAACCCGAAAAGGGCGGCTCAAATTCTGAATGGACACGTAGTCATCTTGCTACACTTGAATCAATAATGAATGGAACAATGTTGCTACAATTGGGTCTTCTAAACACATGTTGAACTCAAAGCAGTCTTCATAAAGTTTGTATATAGAAGCTCAATCGACGATATCTAGGGCATCTGATTTTTGTCCTATTCTTTTTATTATCTTGGGATTATTTTTTCTTCTCAAAGATATATTCTTAGTTGATTTTCTTTGTATTTTTTGATAATTTATTCAATTTCAACTCTTTTTTAGATCAATTTATTTGTTACACTTTATTCATAAATGTGTTGCATTGAAATAATGATGGACGAACTAATAATTTCACAAAAAGAAGTTCTACATATTACTTTGGAAATTTCTAGATAAGACAAGGAACCAAAATAGGACAATTGTTTAGAATTTCCAAGTGTATAGAAATATTTGAGAAAGAAGAGTCTGGATAGGGACTATTTCTCTAAATTCTTTGTTCGATTGATGAATGAACATGATGTCATCAGGTCATAACATTTGGGGTGGTGTGACGAACTAAGGAACCCTGGGTTGTGATGGAATGGGTTGAATTCGAAATAAACCATGTATCTTGAAAATGGCAGATGGGTCGGTTTGAAAAATTCTCGACTCTCATTGTGGTAGGATGGTACAAGCCTTGTTCTCAAGATCCAAGCAAAGTTGACTTGGAAATTACATTGGGGCAAGTTTGTTAAGCAAAACGTGATTGATGAATAAAAAATGAAGAACAAATGAGTGATAACACCTAGACTAGGAATCATACTCATAATATTTTTGTATCATAACAAATTTCATTAGGTGCATTTCATTCATTCCGGTCATTGTATTCTAATCCTTTAAAAGGAATCATTTTCATGACATGTTACATTCATGTCACTCATAACACATGTAGCTAGAAGCATTTGATTCATTCTCATCATAGCATCTTAGTCATGTGACATAAACATATGGAATTGAGTCTACAGGATATGTCCTTCAGTGGACGGTGTAGCAATATCGGTAAATTTTCAGATCTCATCTTCCTGAAGTTGCAGGAAGCAGATCAAGGACCCTTTTAGTCTTATCTCCCTAAAGTTGCAGTGGAGTAAACTGAAGATAATAGATCTTATCTTCCTGAAGTTACAGGAAGCAGATCGAAGACACTTTCAGTCTTATCTCCCTGAAGTTGCAGCGAAGTAGGTTGAAGAATGAAGATCTTATATTCTTGAAGTTGTAGGAAGTAGATCAAAAGCACTTTCAGTCTTATCTCCCTAAAGTTGCAATGGAGTAGACTGAAGATAGAAGATCTGATCTTCCTGAAGTTGCAGGAAGCAGATTAAAAGCATTTTTCAACCTTATCTCCCTGAAGTTGTAGTGGAGTAGATTGAAGAAAGAAGATCTTATCTTCCTGAAGTTGCAGGAAGCAGATCAAAAGAGCATTTTTCAACCTTATCTCCCTGAAGTTGTAGTGGAGTAGATTGAAGAAAGAAGATCTTATCTTCCTGAAGTTGCAGGAAGCAGATCGAAAGAGCATTTTAGCCTTATCTCCCTGAAGTTGCAGTAGAGTAGATTGAAGAAAGAAGATCTTATCTTCCTGAAGTTGCAGGAAGCAGATCAAAAGCATTTTCATCTTTATCTCCTTGGAATTACAATGGAGTTAGAAGCCATTTGAAGAAGACCAAGAAGCCAAGGCTTCGCCAAGACCGGGAAAAATTGGACCTTTTATAGTCTTTGCTCCATTCTCGTTACACGACAATGAGCAAAGAGGGGCAGCTGTAGTAACCCATTTTGCCCAGAAATAAATAATAAAAATTAGTGTTTTTAAACAATCCAATTACAACACCAAAACAAGCCCAAATTACACTCTCTGACCCAACCAAATTAACTAGCCCCATACTAAAACCTGTTACACCAAGCCCAAACACCAAAATATGACCCAACAGGCCCTGGCTAAACCCAACAGACCCAAGTTTGAACGACCCAAAATGGCCCAAGAACCAAGCAGAACCAGCCGAAACCTAGGGTTTCTAAAAACCCTAGGCGCAGCAAGCCAGCAGGATGCCAATCGTCGCGCCGCAATTTCTCCAGTAGCCGTCGATCACGCCTTGGTCGCCACAGTACTCCAGCCTCCGCACCGTAGCTTTGTCCGGCCTTCAATCGTGCTTGGATTCACACCCGAATCACCATTGTCGCCAGATTCTCCGTCTCACCTGCACAAAAAGGAAAAAAGATGACAGCAAATATAGAAAGAAATAAAACGAAATCGTTATTTCCTTTTTATTTCATTCTTCGGGTTATAAAAACCCACAATGATTTCTAACAAACACACGCATACAGAGAGAAAAAAATACAAATACACAAAAAAAAAAGCAAACAGAGAAAATATATAACCACAGTACACAGATTCAGGAAATATAAGAAGAAAAACTCAGAAGGTGATTTTTCAATATTTGATCTCCTTTTATTTTTTAATTTTTTTCTTCTTTCTAATGTATGCAGACAAACAATCTCAACAAAAGAAAGCAGTTTTAAAGTAGAAGAAGCGAAACTTTTTACCTTAGGACCGCCGCATACGATGGCGCATGTGTGGTGTGCGCACTGGCTGGTTAGGTCGGAGTCTAGGCCGAAGGCCAGTGGACGAGAGAATTTTAAAAGAAAGCCTCGGAATTTTTTTTAGAAACAGTTTAAAATGATTTTAAAAAAAACAAAATTTGGTTTTTATCTGTAACACCCCAAACCCGGCCCACGAGCCATGACCAGATCTGGTACGTCACGGAATAAAAAGAAGTTTGAAAGGTTTGGATTAATAGTAGAAATTTAAGAAAATTTTGTTAAGGGCATAAAACGGTGTTCGTTAAAACTCAAGTGGGTTGATCCGATTGAGTTGAAAATCCTTTCTTCCTTTAAAACCATTTGATCATTTAAATTTTAGAACAATAGAGTGATCAATAGCTTAGAAAATTTTGTTACCCGATGGTAACAATTTCCTTGAAAACGCGTACGAGTACTTACTTTTGAAAATGTTACTTTTAACCGATTTGCATAACCGTTCGTAAGTTCATCAGTTATATAAAATAATAAAAACAACTACCTAACCATCCAAAATAATAATAAGCGGCCATATTACAACCCAATCGAATTGTAGTGAATGATAAACTTAAAACGGGGCAAAATAAAATTTCAAGTCCACAAAACCAACATGGCCGCCTCGAGCTCTCCTCGGCTCCGCATCCGCGCTCTACTCACCTGCAAGATGATATGGGAAGGGGTGAGTCACCAAGACTCAGTGTATAAATTCCCAACCTGGAAATAACACTCATACACAAGATATTAGTATGACATGCAATTATGCAACCCAACCTAGCCATCCATGCTCCTTTTCTACCCCGTGTGGTACCAAACCACTGGTGGTGCCAAACCACTGGTGACCCGAAGTCACAATATCCGTCAATGCGTGTGGTGCCAAACCACTGGTGACCCGAAGTCACAATCAAATGATGGGGCCAACCCATCGTGTGATACCAAATCACTGGCGTCGATCCCGTATCTCAAATGTGGGGCCAACCCACGGTGGCACTAAGCCACAGGGACGAGAAGCTATGAGGTGCCAAACCTCTGGAGGTACCAAACCTCTGGTGACCGTAGTCACAATGTGTTACCAAAACACTGGTGTCCGTCGACACGAATATTACTCCCTCTTATCAATCCCACCATTATCATGCTCATATCGCAAGTATCATGATCCCATATATCATGCAATCGTATTTAGCATAGCATTTCGCAGCATATGATGGCATTTACAACATATATCGTAAGTCGAGTAATAGGGGACTTACCCGAATGCCAAGCTTATACCCACTAGGCAAAGTAACCACATGAGAGGTTATAATATTATCAAATAACAGTTTATACTAATAAAGTGTGTAAGAGCTTACACACCTATTTAATCGAAGATCTAAATAGAAATCCCGTATCTATGTGATATTACAAAAGTCCCGAACTTGTCCTCGTATAGCTCCTATTATTCGGCCATCATAGGTTAGTATTTAGGGGTCCCATTTGATTAACCAACAATTCCAAAGGATTGGTCATAACGTAATAAAACAGGGCCTTAGGTCGAACCTTTATTAATACGAACTAACGTGTCTTGAAATCTCGAAAACTTCTGGCTTCATAGCCGATTTACCCCCCCTAAAATCAAAGTGCATAAATCGGTCAGACATAGATACCAAAGTGGCCCTTGGCCGAATGTCAATAACCTCATACCTTGTCTACCGAAGTTCTAAAATTCCCCTTACGCTTTGAATAGTCAAGACCCTTGAAGAAACGAGACCCGAAGGACTCTTTCAAAATCCTTTAGCTTCGGCTACCTTCAAAAGAGACATTGGGAATTATTTGTAGGCATTCGGCCAACCCTTAGAAGTGCTTGAACTCATGCTTTTGGCCCATCAAAAGAGAGGTAGGGAACCGAAGTAAAAAGGGAAATACTTACCAACTCTCGAAAATATATCTCCTTTCGTGGATTCGGTCTATGCTCTATGTGGTAAGTAGCATTCGGCTAGGACTCAACGATTTCTTCTCCTAGATGAACACCAAAAATTCAGCCAAGCCTTGAGGAAAAGATGGAGTAGCCGGCCACTTCAAGAGAAACCAAAGAGAGGATGAAGAACAAAATTTCGGCAGGCACAAGGGAAGGGAAACAAAACATGCTAAGGGAGTTTGGCTTTTGTTTTTGGCCACTTTCAAGGCCGGCCATACCCCTTTTTTTCTAAATTCCAATCCCCCAAACCTAAGCATTAATTCCCATAATATTCTTTCTATTCCCAACAAATAAATTAAAAGAAAAAATTGCCCATACATCTAATATACATAAAGTAAGCAGCCCAAGGAATATAATGCCCATACTCTTAATAAAATAAGAGAATTTTACCCCATGCTCATGCAGCAAAATGATAAAAATTGAGCAAAAAGGAATAGGGTGGCCACCAAATTTGGTCTCCACGCGTGCATGTGCCCATGCACAGACCAAAATTCGCGCCAGAAATAAAAAAGGGGGATAATTTCGTCCAGGCGCTGCCCTTGAGTCTCGAACCCGAGACCTGGGGCAGAAACTCCCGCGCCTCGACCACTCGACCTGCTGGACTTTCGTGACAGGAACGCGTCGCGTCTTTCTTTTAAACCTTCTTTCCTGTGTTCCCCTTTGCCTTAACACCAAGTAAAAATAAAAGTGCTCGCGTGTCCCCAACGGTGCTCGAACGTGCGACCCCGAGCTGCCACGAACCAATACGCACCTGACCACTATGCCAAGGCATTATTTGTGATATGTACCCATCACAAATTCTTTTAAAGTCTTCTTCGATGGCTCTTTTAGTATTAAGCGCTACCAGCAAAATTTAAAACGTCTTAAGCGCGGGTCCTAGGGCTCGAACGCGGGACCTCATCTCGCAGTCCTTCCAGCAGCGCCCTTAGCCACCTGGCCAAGGGGTTCATTTGTGCAATAAGTTCAACGAATTTATTCTTATACCTTTCTCCTTAAGTCCTCCTTCATGACAACAAAAATAAAACTCCTCCCATGTGAATCGAACCTGAGCCCAGCGCATCTTCTAGCCTTCTAGCAGCACCCTAACCACTCCGCCAGCCATTCCTTTGTGTCCATATTCGCCCCAATTAATAAAAATACTTATACACTTAGCCTTTCCATCCCCAACACTTAAGGAACTTTTTAACCCTATACCCAACTCAACTCGGGATTTCTGACCAAACCATAACACATGCATTTATTTAGGCAATCACGCAATAAATAAAATACATTGCAAACAACCCTAGTGCAGGATGTTACAGTTCTACCCCCTTAAAATAATTTCGTCCTCGAAATTACCTGGGTCAGAAGAGTTGGGGGTATTGCTGCCGCATCACATCCTCGGGCTCCCACGTAGCTTCCTCCACGCCATGGTTCCGCCATAGGACCTTTACCAAAGGAACTGACTTCCTACGCAAAACGTTTACATCCCGATCTAGGATTTGCACAGGTTCCTCTTCCACCGTCAAATCTGGACTCACCTCAACTTCTTCAACTGCCAAGACGTGGGATGGATCAGAACGATAGCGTCTAAGCATGGAGACATGGAACACATCATGAATCTGACTCAGTTCTGCAGGTAACTCGAGCTGATAAGCCACTGGTCCCACTCGTCTCAACACCTTAAACGGTCCAATGAACCTTGGACTTAACTTGCCCTTCTTCCCAAATCTTAACACTTTCTTCCATGGTGAGACCTTCAGAAAAACTTCATCTCCTACGGCAAATTCTATGTCCCTCCGCTTGAGATCAGCATAAGACTTTTGCCTATCCGAGGCTTCTTTCAACCGAGCTTGGATCTTCTTCACCTTATCCTCAGTTTCTGCCACCAATTCCGGTCCTAACATCCGTCGCTCACCCAACTCCGTCCAACAAGTAGGTGTGCGACACCTCCTACCATACAACGCCTCATATGGTGCCATCTTAATGCTTGCCTGATAACTGTTGTTGTATGCGAACTCAGCTAATGGCAAAAATTCCTCCCAACTACCTCTGAAGTCCAAAACGCAGCCTCTTAACATGTCCTCTAGAATCTGAATAACCCTTTCTGATTGCCCGTCAGACTGTGGGTGGAATGCTGTACTGAAATCCAACCGTGTACCCAAAGCCTGATGTAGCGCTCTCCAAAACCTTGACGTAAATCTGGGGTCTCTGTCTGAGATGATCGACACTGGCACACCATGCAACCTCACTATCTCCGCTACATACAACTTAGCTAACCTCTGAAGCGAATAATCCACCCTAACTGGAATGAAATGAGCCGACTTGGTCAGACGGTCCACAATCACCCAAACTGCGTCCTTCTTGCTGGGCGTGAGGGGTAGCCCACTGACGAAGTCCATAGTGATCCTCTCCCATTTCCACTGAGGAATCTTCACCGGTTGAAGTAACCCAGATGGAAACTGATGTTCAGCCTTTACTCGCTGACACGTGAGACACCTTCCCACGAATTCTGTTACCTCGCGCTTCAACCCTGGCCACCAGAACTGCTTTCGCAAATCTCCATACATCTTGCTACCTCCAGGATGCATAGCGTAAAGGCTGCTATGTGCATCCTGAAGAATTCTTTGCCTCAAGCCCATATCATTCGGCATACAAGGCCGCCCTTGAAAACACAACACACCATCACCAGTCAAGCTATACCCTTCCAAACCGCTATCTTGAACTTGCAACCTCCGTGCGTTTAAACTGTCATCCCCTAATTGCTTTTCCTTAATCTCCTCGATCCAAGTTGGCTTAACTTGCAGCTCTGCCAAAAGACTTCCGTCGTCGTATAGACTAAGACGAGCAAACATCGCCCTTAAGTCTGTCACGACCTTTCGACTCAACGCATCAGCCACCACGTTAGCCTTGCCTGGATGGTACTCAATTGAACAGTCGTAGTCTTTCAACAGTTTAATCCATCGGCGCTGCCTTAGATTCAAGTCCTTCTGAGTCAAGAGGTACCTCAAACTTTTGTGATCCGTGTAGACTATCGATTTCTCCCCATATAAGTAATGCCTCCATATTTTCAAAGCGAAGACCACTGCCGCTAACTCCAAGTCGTGAGTCGGATAGTTAACCTCATGCGGTCTTAGTTGACGGGATGCATAGGCCACTACCTTCCCCTCCTGCATCAACACACATCCCAAACCATTATGGGACGCATCACAATAAACCGTGAACAATTTCCCCGCCTCAGGCTGCACCAAAACGGGAGCTTCCGTCAGAATCTTTCTTAGCTTATCAAAACTTTCTTGCTGTTTCTCTGACCAAACAAATGGGACTCCTTTCCTTAATAGCTTAGTCAACGGCGCTGCGATTAAGGAGAATCCCTCCACAAACCTTCGATAGTACCCGGCCAGACCCAGGAAACTTCGAATTTCCGCCACTGACCTAGGCTGCTTCCATTCCAACACCGCTTCAACCTTGCGGGGGTCCACTCTAATCCCTTCAGCTGACACCACGTGACCCAAGAAAGTCACCTCTCTAAGCCAAAATTCACACTTACTGAATTTGGCATACAACTGCTCCTCCCTCAGCACTTGTAGAACTATACGCAAATGCCTATCATGCTCCTCCTCCGTCTTCGAGTAAACCAATATGTCGTCTATAAACACCACGAAAAATTGATCTAAGTATTGCTGAAACACCCTATTCATCAAGTCCATGAATGCTGCCGGCGCGTTGGTCAACCCAAACGGCATCACTAAGAACTCGTAATGCCCATACCGGGTACGAAATGCCGTCTTGTGCACATCAGCCTCCTTCACCTTAAGTTGATGATAGCCCGACCTAAGATCTATCTTTGAGAATACCGATGCACCCTTTAGTTGATCAAACAGGTCATCAATTCGAGGTAACGGATACCTGTTTTTGATCGTTAACTTGTTTAGCTGACGGTAGTCGATACACATCCGCATTGACCCGTCTTTCTTCTTGACAAACAACACAGGTGCTCCCCACGGAGATATACTAGGTCGAATGAACCCTCTATCCAAGAGTTCCTGAATTTGCCTTCAGTTCCACTAACTCCTTTGGTGCCATTCGATAGGGTGCTATAGACACAGGTGCCGTCCCGGGCAACAAGTCTATACCGAACTCTACTTCCTGATCTGGAGGCAGACCCGGAAGTTCTTCAGGAAACACATCAGCGAATTCCGCTACAGTTCGGATTTTCTCAACTGCTGACTCCTTAGCCTCCAAGGCATAAATTTGAACCAACAATGCTTCACACCCTTTTTTAATCATTTTCTCGGCCTTCAAGGCAGACACTACATCGGATAGATAGTCTCTTCTGTTACCTATCATGACCACTTCATCACCCTCAGTCGTCTTTAGAATCATGCGCTTAGCAGCGCAATCCAACCTTGCCTGATACTTAACCAGCCAGTCCATTTCAAGAATTAGGTCGAACTCCCCAAACGACAGTTCCATCAGATCGGCCACAAACACTACCCCTTGGAGTTCTAGGGGTATATCTCTATATAGCTTGTTCACTATCACAGAGTGTCCTAGAGGGCTGATTACAGTCATCTCGCTAGAAGCAATCTCAAAATCCAAGTTCATAGTCTCTACCACACTACTGGCAATGTATGAATGCGTCGAACCCACATCAATTAATGCAACATAAGGGAGACCAAAAATTAGGAACGTACCGGTGATGACGTCCGGTGCGTCACCCTCCTCGCGACGCCTCGCTGCGTAGACTAAGCCAGGCTGCCTAGCTTCGGTGTTGCCTGCTCCTCTGCCCTGAACTCCGCGACCTCGATTAGGACCATTACCTCCTCTACCAATACCACGACCCCTCTGCGGTGGTCCCACATTCCTTGCTGGAGTACGGTTCTGACCCTCTGGCTGATTCCTTGCCAACTTCCGAGGACAATCCCTTACACGGTGATCTGGAGATCCACATTCAAAGCAACCCCTCTCACCGGTGTAACAACCTCCCCAATGTGACTTTCCACAGCGATTACACTGAGCCGGTCTCTGATTAGTAGCCATGGTCCTTCTAGCCTGATTTGGCCCACTCTGTCTGGCCCTCTTTTGTGCATTATTTCCCGATCCAGATGACCCAACACCTCTTTTCTGCTTGCTCCTATCATAGCTCTGCCTCACAGACTCCCGGACCCTTTCGGCTACCTTTGCCTTCTCCACCAGAACAGCAAACTCACGTACCTGTTGTGGAGCAATCAACAGCCTTAAGTCATCCCTAAGTCCATCTTCAAAGCGGACACAACGATCGTGCTCAGTTGACACGACTCCCCGGGCATAGCGGCTCAACCTCAGAAATTCTGCCTCATACTCAGATACCGACTTATTTCCTTATACTAATCCCAGAAAAGTGTTCCTCTGAGTATCAGTGTAACTGGTGCCCACATACTTCTTCTGATAAGTAGCTTTGAAGTATTCCCAAGTAAGGTCGTCTGCTGTAGCGCCGTCTCGAACCGTGAGCCACCACTGGTATGACTCGTCTTTTAGAAGCGACACCGCTCCTTTTAGCTTCTCCTCATTTGTTAAGTCGAGATCGTCCATGATCCTCTCGGTTGATTCTAACCAATATTCGGCTGTACTGGGTGCGACACCTGACACACCCCGAAATACTTCAGCTCCATTGGATCGGAGCCGCTCAGATACAGACTTCCGAGCTCCTGTACCTCTACTGGTCTCAGCCATCATTTCTAGCACACGTAGCATAGCCTGCGGTACCGATTCACCCCCCGTCTGATCCGGATGTCCATCACCAAAAGTTGGGGGTGGTGGTGGAGGTGGTATCTCATTATCCGATCCTTGGCCCGACCTAACTGGTTCTGTCATGGCCATCCCGCCTCAACTGCGTCCCCGACGGTCGCGACCTCTAAAACTCATTTCTTATGGCGCAATCTGTCTTAAAAGTTTTATGAGTTAGTCAATGTTCCACTGATTATTAGCAAAGAATCTTATGGGTGAAATTTAGAAGTTGTTCTTTCGATCAAACAAGTTTCAAGTCTTCTATCGTAATTCAAAGATACACATTCACTAATTCCATCACTCTCTTTGACCAATTCTTAACCCGAGGGTATTTTCGTCCTTTATCCTACAGGGGTATTTTGGTAATAAAACAAAGTAAGCTTGTAAATCTTGACAAATCAAGGGAAATTTAAAAATTTGCAAAAATTAGGGTTCTTTTTGAAAAATTGTCTTCCCAAATTGGTAGTGTTGCAAAACTTTGAAAATCAGGGTCATTTTGGTAATTTGCAAATTAGGGGCAATTTCGTAATTTTCCAAAATCACGACATTTTTGATATTTTGTAATTTAGGGATCTTGGGTATAAGAAAACCTTGTTAAAATTTTGGGGTAGCTTAGATTTTAAAACTAGGGTATTTTTGAGATTTTTCTACTAATGGTATTTTAAAATGTCCATAAATCAAGAAAATTTTATAATATAAATCTTACGGTTTGAGGGAAGCCTTTAAAACTAGAGTTTTTATAAAAAATGCGGCTAATTCCCTTTCGGGTTTTAATAATAGGGTTTAGCCCATGAACAAGTCCTCACGGTTTGGGTGAACCAAAGCTACGCACCAGGTAGGATTCCCGCGAAGAGGAGGTGAGTCGCTAAGACCACTTAAATACCAAGCTCTTCCGGATCCAATCCTAGACATGCGTACAAAGGTTACCACACCTTAACTCGGTGACTTAGTCATGGGTTTGTTTAATTAAGCAATTATAAATCTTATGCGATTGTTCGGGATAAACTAGCCCTAGGGTTCATATACCTTTCATACTATCTACGTCCCATTTTCTACCCATTTTACATATAACCATTCATACATAGATTAAGGATACTTACAAGAGCAGATCGGAGCCGGAGACTCGACGCCATGTTGTTCAACCAAAACCATTTCCAAAGAGGTTTTCAAAAGCCTATCTAGCAAAAACATTTTTAGGTCTTAGGCCCTCACAGCCGAGTTTTTGAACCTGGCTCTGATACCACAATTGTAACACCCCAAACCTGGCCCACGAGCCATGACCGGATCTGGTATGTCACGGAATAAAAAGAAGTTTGAAAGGTTTGGATTAATAGTAGAAATTTAAGAAAATTTTGTTAAGGGCATAAAACGGTGTTCGTTAAAACTCAAGTGGGTTGATCCGATTGAGTTGAAAATCCTTTCTTCCTTTAAAACCATTTGATCATTTAAATTTTAGAACAATAGAGTGATCAATAGCTTAGAAAATTTTGTTACCCGATGGTAACAATTTCCTTGAAAACGCGTACGAGTACTTATTTTTGAAAATGTTACTTTTAACCGATTTGCAAAACCGTTCGTAAGTTCATCAGTTATATAAAATAGTAAAAACAACTACCTAACCATCCAAAATAATAATAAGCGGCCATATTACAACCCAATCGAATTGTAGTGAATGATAAACTTAAAACGGGGAAAAATAAAATTTCAAGTCCACAAAACCAACATGGCCGCCTCGAGCTCTCCTCGGCTCCGCATCCGCGCTCTACTCACCTGCAAGATGATATGGGAAGGGGTGAGTCACCAAGACTCAGTGTATAAATTCCCAACCCGGAAATAACACTCATACACAAGATATTAGTATGACATGCAATTATGCAACCCAACCTAGCCATCCATGCTCCTTTTCTACCCCGTGTGGTACCAAACCACTGGTGGTGCCAAACCACTGGTGACCCGAAGTCACAATATCCGTCAATGCGTGTGGTGCCAAACCACTGGTGACCCGAAGTCACAATCAAATGATGGGGCCAACCCATCGTGTGATACCAAATCACTGGCGTCGATCCCGTATCTCAAATGTGGGGCCAACCCACGGTGGCACTAAGCCACAGGGACGAGACGCTATGAGGTGCCAAACCTCTGGAGGTACCAAACCTCTGGTGACCGTAGTCACAATGTGTTACCAAAACACTGGTGTCCGTCGACACGAATATTACTCCCTCTTATCAATCCCACCATCATCATGCTCATATCGCAAGTATCATGATCCCATATATCATGCAATCGTATTTAGCATAGCATTTCGCAGCATATGATGGCATTTACAACATATATCGTAAGTCGAGTAATAGGGGACTTACCCGAATGCCAAGCTTATACCCACTAGGCAAAGTAACCACATGAGAGGTTATAATATTATCAAATAACAGTTTATACTAATAAAGTGTGTAAGAGCTTACACACCTATTTAATCGAAGATCTAAATAGAAATACCGTATCTACGTGATATTACAAAAGTCCCGAACTTGTCCTCGTATAGCTCCTATTATTCGGCCATCATAGGTTAGTATTTAGGGGTCCCATTTGATTAACCAACAATTCCAAAGGATTGGTCATAACGTAATAAAACAGGGCCTTAGGCCGAACCTTTATTAATACGAACTAACGTGTCTTGAAATCTCGAAAACTTCTGGCTTCATAGCCGATTTACCCCCCTAAAATCAAAGTGCATAAATCGGTCAGACATAGATACCAAAGTGGCCCTTGGCCGAATGTCAATAACCTCATACCTTGTCTACCGAAGGTCTAAAATTCCCCTTACGCTTTGAATAGTCAAGACCCTTGAAGAAACGAGACCCGAAGGACTCTTTCAAAATCCTTTAGCTTCGGCTACCTTCAAAAGAGACACTGGGAATTATTTGTTGGCATTCGGCCAACCCTTAGAAGTGCTTGAACTCATGCTTTTGGCCCATCAAAAGAGAGGTAGGGAACCGAAGTAAAAAGGGAAATACTTACCAACTCTCGAAAATATATCTCCTTTCGTGGATTCGGTCTATGCTCTATGTGGTAAGTAGCATTCGGCTAGGACTCGACGATTTCTTCTCCTAGATGAACACCAAAAATTCGGCCAAGCCTTGAGGAAAAGATGGAGTAGCCGGCCACTTCAAGAGAAACCAAAGAGAGGATGAAGAACAAAATTTCGGCAAGCACAAGGGAAGGGAAACAAAACATGCTAAGGGAGTTTGGCTTTTGTTTTTGGCCACTTTCAAGGCCGGCCATACCCCTTTTTTTCTAAATTCCAATCCCCCAAACCTAAGCATTAATTCCCATAATATTCTTTCTATTCCCAACAAATAAATTAAAAGAAAAAAATTGCCCATACATCTAATATACATAAAGTAAGCAGCCCAAGGAATATAATGCCCATGCTCTTAATAAAATAAGAGAATTTTACCCCATGCTCATGCAGCAAAATGATAAAAATTGAGCAAAAAGGAATAGGGTGGCCACCAAATTTGGTCTCCACGCGTGCATGTGCCCATGCACAGACCAAAATTCGCGCCAGAAATAAAAAAGGGGGATAATTTCATCCAGGCGCTGCCCTTGAGTCTCGAACCCGAGACCTGGGGCAGAAACTCCCGCGCCTCGACCACTCGACCTGCTGGACTTTCGTGACAGGAACGCGTCGCGTCTTTCTTTTAAACCTTCTTTCCTGTGTTCCCCTTTGCCTTAACGCCAAGTAAAAATAAAAGTGCCCGCGCGTCCCCAACGGTGCTCGAACGTGCGACCCCGAGCTGCCACGAACCAATACGCCCCTGACCACTATGCCAAGGCATTATTTGTGATATGTACCCATCACAAATTCTTTTAAAGTCTTCTTCGATGGCTCTTTTAGTATTAAGTGCTACCAGCAAAATTTAAAACGTCTTAAGCGCGGGTCCTAGGGCTCGAACGCGGGACCTCATCTCGCAGTCCTTCCAGCAGCGCCCTTAGCCACCTGGCCAAGGGGTTCATTTGTGCAATAAGTTCAACAAATTTATTCTTATACCTTTCTCCTTAAGTCCTCCTTCATGACAACAAAAATAAAACTCCTCCTATGTGAATCGAACCTGAGCCCAGCGCATCTTCTAGCCTTCTAGCAGCACCCTAACCACTCCGCCAGCCATTCCTTTGTGTCCATATTCGCCCCAATTAATAAAAATACTTATACACTTAGCCTTTCCATCCCCAACACTTAAGGAACTTTTTAACCCTATACCCAACTCAACTCGGGATTTCTGACCAAACCATAACACATGCATTTATTTAGGCAATCACGCAATAAATAAAATACATTGCAAACAACCCTAGTGCAGGATGTTACATTATCACTACACCAAAACAGACTTTTAGCGGCGTTTTTAGTGGCGTTTTAAAGAAAAACGCCACAAAATTTATACATTAGCGGCGCTTGAAGGAAACCGCTGCTAAAAAATAAGTAATAGCGGCGTTTATTTCAAAAATGCCGCTAAAAATGATATATAGCGGCGTTTATTTCTCAAATGTCGCTAAAAGTCAGACCTTTAGCGGCGTTTATTTCTCAAATGCCGCTAAAAGTCAGACCTTTAGCGGCGCTTCTTGAAAAACGCCGCTAAAAGTCAGACCTATAGCGGCGCTTCTGGAAAAACGCCGCTATAAGTCAGACCTTTAGCGGCGCTTCTGGAAAAACGCCGCTAAAAGTCAGACCTTTAGCGGCGCTTCTGGAAAAACGCCGCCAAAAGTCAGACCTTTAGCGGCGCTTCTGGAAAAATGCCGCTATAAGTCAGACCTTTAGCGGCGCTTCTTGAAAAACGCCGCTATAAGTCAGACCTTTAGCGTCGCTTCTTGAAAAACGCCGCTAAAAGTCTGACCTTTTCTTTAGCCTTTTTTGGATTTTTTAAATTTATATATTAAATAATTTATTATATAATCGTAAAAGATATATATTAATTTGAAAATATTAAATTAATTATCATCATAGTTTAGGGTTTATGGTTTAGCATATATATATAGTTTAGAGTGTAAGGTTTAGGAGTTACTATTTTAATGTTTAGGGATTATATGTGGTTTATGATTTGCGGTTTAAGGTTTAAGGGGGATGTGTTAGGGTTTCATGAGTGTTAATAGTTGAACCTAAATTTTCAATAAGAAAAGCAACGAGATTAAACTCCTAAAAATAAAAGCATATTGACCAAATTCCAAATTTGTGAATATAAGGAGTACTTATACCAAATTATAATTATATTTTACATTATTTAAAAGATAATAGATAAGCTTTATATATTAAATTTAAAAAAAATTGTAACTCATGCATCTGTAGAGAAATAAAATTAATTTGTAAATTGAAAATTTTATTTAAATTTATTAAATATTGAAAGAAATATTGTATAATATTCAAAACTTATCTAAATAATTTAAGGTTTAAGGCTAATATAATATATTAAGGGTACTTTAGTCATTTGTATGGGCTGACTAGGGTTTCGAGTTCAGTATTTCAAGATTTAGGAATTAGGGTTTAGGGTCTGTGGTCTAGAGTTTAGGGTTTAGGTTTCAGGTTTAGGGTTCTTAGAATGTCATATGTTCGTGATCGTGTTAGAAATCGAACTAATCTAATTAAAATTAATCAGTTCGGTTTGACTAGGTTTTTCGGTTTTTCATTCATTGTTAGGCTAGATAATGATACCATTCTAGAAATCAATTTACTATTTAAGTGTTGGTCAATGATGTTTGAACCGAATAATATTGGCTGGTTGGATTGGGAGCTAGCCGGGATTACCGATCTGAAGAATGGCTTTGATTCGGCCAGACCAGTAACTGGCCATTTTATGTAAACATAAAATGACGATATATCAATAATTGTGTTAAGAAAGTATAGTAATTGGATCGAATTAAAATTTTATGTATAAAATTATACAAAATCAAAGTTTATGTATACAATTGCACATTAAATCAGAATTCATGTATAGTTTTAGGATTTCCCAATATTTTTTGGATTGAAACGTATTTTTGACGGATATTTCCTAAAAGTTAATAAATTATGATATACCGTCTACAACGATTTTTTTTTGTAAATTGTTAAAAATTTAGGGAAAATTCTTGGCAATTGTTTTGAATTTTTATACTTCTTTAAAACTTTTTGAAATTTAGACTTTTTTATTTTTATTTTCGTCTACCATTAAACTCATTAATTAAAATAACATAATTTTTTCTCATATTATATAAAAATAAGATTAATATATGTTTTCAAAAATAACATAATTTAACTTAACAAATTTAACTTTTAGTATTTGATCAATACTAAAATTTTAAAATGTAGAAAGTAAATAAACTAAAAATGATCAAATTATAATATAGAAATTAAATATGGCATAATATAATGACTAGTAATAAATTTTAACTTTTATTTTATTATTCAAAATATATTAAATTCTATATTAATATTATATATTTTCATGATTATTTTAAATAACCTTTCTCTTTATCAGTCGACTCTAATCTAACATGATACAATTTATTTTATATGTTAATTTAAAAATTATAAAAATCTTTAAAATATTTAAAATTTAATATTTAATATTTTAATCCATATTTCTGTTAAAAAATTAAATATTCAAAATTTAAAAAATATGAAAAACATATAAACAAATATGTTAAAAATAAAAAAAAAATCAAACAAAAACTACGTATTATTTTCACCTCCTAAAATTTCCCCTAAAATTTCCCCCCAATTCCTAAAATTTCCCCTCTTTCATTTCTCTTCTCCCATATTTCCCTCAAATGAAACTCAATCTCTCTTTAAACGAAAACCCCACAGCAAATACTTCAACACCATTCCTGTCTTTCCCTTCAAAGTCAAAAATCCAATTTTTCTTGTTAAAATCGGCCACTTCTGTTTCCTTCTCTACAAAACCCTCTCCTTCTTTCATCCCATTCTGCTCTTCCAATCGTTTTACCATTTCGAATTTGAAAATATCAAGTTTGGAAGCCAATGGATTGCCCTAAACTTCAAAGTTCAGCCTTTGGAGAAGAATCTAGTCAAAATTTCAACGTGGGAGTTGAACTGTCTGTATTTTCAGAGGTTTGACTTTCCAAAGACAAAGCTATGTACTATTTTTTTTTTTGAGTTGAAGGATTTTACTGTTCCAATCTTGGACTGTCCTTATTGTTTGTTACCAGTATTGTCTAATTTGATTTACAGGGAAGAGTCTAGATGAATGTTGATGGTGATGGTGACAAAGGGTTACGGGAACTAAATCATAGGCTTTGTACTCTCGATTCGATCACCGAAACCGTAATTTTCGTGACTGTCGGCGGCGTATTCATTGGTTAGGTAAGCTTTTGATTCATTTCTCCTCAAGATTTTGTTTTGATTTTTTGCTAAGTTGTTCGAGAAATCTGAAGCTATTTCTTAATGAAATTAGCGTAGAATTCCTTCAATCCTTGCATTTAAATTTATATTCTTATTTGATCCAAAGACATAATCTCCTTCTCCATGGATACAACTCAAGTATTGTTCAATTTTCAGTTTTCCTGGTCTTGATTTTAATTTGTTGTGGTTTGGTATTATTCCACTTCGTTTCCTTGAAAAAATGCTTTTCTTTCTTTTTTGTTTTATAGCGCAAGTAAATAATATAAAAGAAAGATTTGGATATTGGACTATCGAGTTTCCCAACATCTTTATGATAATCATGTATGAATATGTGGTTTATGGCCGTTGTATTGAGGAAAAAGAAGTTGCAGCTGACCGAAATTGAATTATAAGTTACGATGATTTTAGCAACGTATATAGCACATTTTATAACTATATTGTCATTTTCATTGAATTTGTGTTCTTTTAATTTTAATGGATTATTTTGAATTGATCATCGTTTGTGTCTGCAATGATTTTTCCATGCATCTATTTGTATTTGTTTTTAGGGGTTAGAGATATGAATTGGGTTCAATGCAAGATCTATCTCTACAATGTCACCTTTGGACTCTACATGTTGGATTGGTGGGAGTGTTACCTTTTCAGTATCCTTTTTTACTTACTTTTTGTTTGAAGATGCCTAATCTGTTTAAGTTCTCATTTAGAATTTTCAAGGTTTGAACACTGTAGTGCTGTTAATATTTTGTTTCGATGATTTTTATCAGTAGTTTTCTTTTACCTAACAAACTGATGAAAATGGAAAATGGTCATTTTGTGGAAGCCTATCCAATGGCAAAATTATGCTAATTTTGTTATATAAGGAGTTGTTTTCTATTTTCTGGTATTATCTGATTGACTGTGTCATCGATTTTAGTATTTGGTTGGTTGGTTGTCTTATTTTATAATGTTTGATTTAGGAATTTTAATTAGCTTTCGTATCTGTGATTTAAAATAGTCAAAGGATCCTATTGGCTTCATTGTCACCACACCAGTTTTTAAGTCCAAGTATCACTATAATTCCCAATTGTTAGTTCCTAAACCATGGAAGACACACTGGTTATTGTGTTGATGTGGTTCGTCTTCGACAACAGCTCACGATATGTAACGGAGTTTTACAAGAGGTAGATCCTTTGTCCTCTGTTTCCATTTCATTGAAATAATTTTGGTTGGATAGACACAAACTTCCTTGTTTAGGGCTTGGTTTATCATCCTAAGATAGTTATATGTAACAGAAAATTAATGTAACAGAAAATTAATGTATCTTTTCCTTTTAAATACTGTCCCCCTTTAAAAAAAATCAAGTACACTTTTTGTTATTTTTGTCCTGACAAACTAGACTTGCATAAAACCAAATGGATTACCTTCCTTTAGTTGTATAACTTCTGATTTCTTATTGGCTTGTATATATGTTTTCTGCAACTTAGTTTAATTACATTAGTACAGAGATGTTTGCTTTTCAAGCTGAGATTAACAGCTTCTTAGTTTAATTATCAACACTTTCTACAGCAACAAGGAGATCTTTCTCCGTGAGCTCATTAGCAATGCTTCTGATGTAAGTCCTGCTGTTTTCTGTTTTAACTTTTTTTATTTGGTCGTCAATATGGAGATTTTTTTAATTACTTTATTATAATTTGGCCTTTTCTTCATTTGTCCAGTGGTGACCAGTAGTAATTAAGAATTATAATCAAGAAAATACTAATTAAATTAAATAGTTTTGAGATCCCAAAATCCAGAAAGAATGTTTTTCATTTTTGGTCATGCCTCAATTTTTGTCTGATATCTGAGTTATTCATTCAGGCATGTATCAGATTCAAGAAGCAAACCAAATGGTTGAGGAATTCATGCTTGCTGCCAAACAAATTCGTGATTGTTTTCCTTCTTGTTCGCTACTAAGGTAAACTTGTTTTTTCTGTACTTCTTTGCTATAATGTTCTTGTGGGACTTGCATTTCTATTGTACCTCTTCTTTCATTCACTGTCTAGTTCTGGTTTGTGCTTATGATTTAACCATAAGGTTTATCCCATCAAAAAAATTATTTTATTTTTGTAAATGCCAGCAGAAATCCTAACCAGTTTATGATCTTGCGTAAATTTATATCACTGGAATTATTTATCATAGGATAAATAAGATTGCATGTTAGTATTTTTAATGTGAACCACTTGGTTCAAGATGGTGTTTAATCATAAAATTAGCATTAGCGGATGATAATTGTCACTATTATATATCGTGTAATCTCTTCAACAATCCAGATTATCAATGGAAAATTCCAGTGTTGTGGCTATTTCTTTGACATTGACACTGCTGTTGTTTGGCACTCGGCCTTGCCTCCCTGACATTAATTTTTGGTTCAGGCGGCATCCAACTCCCACGAGAGAAATGCTTGAACCTTTGTTGTGAATTGCTGCTGCCATTGGACTCAACTTGGATGTTTCATCATCAAAGGCGTTGGCTGATTGTTTAATTGTGCTGGTGCTGGATTTGACACCACCTATTTTCAATAGTAGGAGCCTGATTTTTCTTGTGAGTTGGATAAACTCATAGCATAATATAGACTTATGAAATTTCTTGTGTATTGGTTGAGTTTCTATTTGCTTGTTAAATAGATTTGTGCCCTTGGAACATAAATTGATTTGTATAGGGACTGTTATCAAAGTAATGCTAAAGGATTTGCTTAAGTGGGTACAGGGATAAGAATGGATTTGTATGTAAATTGTTATCCAATTAAAGCTTGTTTGGGTGCTGTGATAATAGTGTTGGTTTTTTATATAATATTTAATTTTTTTTTTAATTTTCATGACTTTTAGCGGCGTTTTTGGAAAAAGCGCCGCTAAAAGTATGATATTTTAATTTTTTATTTTTAATGACATTTAGCGGCGTTTGTGGGAAAAGCGCCGCTAAAAGTCATGCTTTTAGCGGCGTTTGTAAAAAAAACGCCGCTAAAAATCATAGCTTCTAGCGGCGTTTTTTGCTCATAAACGCCGCTAAATTTTGCGGCGCCTCTTTTAGCGGCGTTTTTTGCGGCGCTTCTAAAAGCGCCGCAAATACTATTAGTGGCGCTTAAAAACGCCGCTAAAGGCCTAAAAAAACGCTGCTAAAAGTCCAAATTGCTGTAGTATATAAAGTTACCACGTGACACCGTTTTAAGAACTGTTGTTAATAAAGAAACGATGCCGTTTTGATTAGGGTCCGCGTGTCAACCAGAAAACCCGATAAGGGTCCACGCGTTTTGTTAAAAAGGGAAAATTACTTTTTCAGTCCCTCCGCTATGTTATTAAAATTAATTTTGTCCAATTTAGCATTTTTGTATTAACTTAGCCCTAAAAAATCTATTTTGTTTCAATTTACCTTGTTTTTACTTTTTTTTAAATATATATTTTAAATTAGTATTAAATTATTTATTATATTAAAAGTATATACGTATTAAATTACTAATATATATATATTAAATATTTTCTTATTTTTTGTTTTGCATATATTAAATTATTTTAAAAATCATTTGTTTAAATGTTTAAGTATATCGTTTCTTTTTGTTTAATTATGAAAGTTTCATTAACTGCTATGTATTTTATATTGCATGTGTATTTATTTTAATTGCTTATTATGGCTTAATATGATGTTTTATTTATTTATGTTATATTATTTATTGTTAATATAATTTGTAGAATTGCAATTAATATGTATGCTATAATGTCTACTCATACCATTTTTTTATATAAAAATATCTTTTAAATTAAAGATTTTTTAAAAAAATTTTTAACGGTGATATCTGATATTTGGAGTCTTCGAGAAAAGTCGTGCCCTAACTTACTGGGTTGTGATTTTTCTCGTAGAATTCAAAGTATTAGCTATCCTTCCATTTTCAAAATTCTAGTTTGTCAAATATAAAAACTTATTCTTGGGAATTCAAAACGTTGTATCCTAACTTTCTGGGTGTGATGTTTTGTATCTTGAGGTAAGAATTTTCTAAAAAGATGTATCTAGCTTCGAAGTTATGAGATAATGTATCCTAACTTACTGGGTGTGGTATTCTTATTTCTTTGAGATAGGTAGTCTTGGTTTACCTTCAAATAAAGGATCATATTTTAAACTTTTTAAAGATTTCTAACATTTGAACATGATTTTATCAATTAAGGTACCAATTTTTGGGCGTTATGAGGGTGCTAACCCTTTTTCATACGTAACCGACTCCCGAACTCATTTTCTTTTTTTTTTGTAGACCAAAATCAAATGTTTTAAAATAAAACGTTTTTACAAGGTGATCCAATCACACCTAAGAAAAGGGATTGGTGGCGACTCCCATTTTGTTTTTAAAGTCGATCCACGTTTTTAAAACTGATTTTAAAATGGTTTCGACATTTGGTACTGAAAAAAATTTATTTAATGATAATTTTTAAAAATGTGAAAATAAATAAATGAAAATAATTTTTGAAGACGAATAAAAAATTGGTATTCCTCATAATTTTTGGTATCCCCTCATGCTTTTTTTATATTCCCTCGTAATTTTGATGTTTCAACATATTTTTTTAATATTCTCTCATAATTTTTTGTATCTCTCATATTTTTTTGTATTCCTTGATGTTAGCGTTTTGAGAGGTTTCCATGTGACACTATCGAATTGGTTAATAGTGTCATGCCACAAACTAATGGAGTTAGAACAAATGTATCAACCTAGTTGATGAAATACTAGTTCAAGGACCAATTAGATAATAAAAAAAAAAGAGAGAGAAGGGTTAACTGGGCTAAGATGGCTTTAAAGGAATTTTTAGGGGATTATTGCCACAAGAAATCATGTGGTAAAGTGGCTGCAAGGCGCCACTTAAGGGCTTGGTGAAAGACGCCAGCTGCAGGGGGGTAAGGGCCTTGGTTCGAGTTGCGACGGAAGCAGGAAGGAGCCTTTATTTTTGCGTCAAGAAGGCGCTTGGCTAAGAAGGTTTTAAAAGAAATTCTGGGTGAATCATGTCACAAAAAAACGCCTTGGCAAAGTGGCTTGGGCAAGTGACGCCATAAGCTATGGGAAGAGGGCTTAGGTTCGAGTCTGGTGGGCAGCAAGGGGAGTATTTTCATTTTTGTATTCTGGCGTTAGGGAGAAGGAGCAGTGGACGGCACATGGGACTTTCAATTGGATGAGGATAAGCTTTGTATTTTGTTTAAAATTCGGCTAAGAGTAGAATAATGGGATTTTATTTTATTTATTTTATTTTAGGTAGATAAGGGATAATGTGATGGTTTATTTTATTTTATTTGATAAAGTGATAAAGAGTTAAAATAGGAGTTTAATTTGGGATTTGATAAGTGGGGAAGTGGTGGTCGTTTGTTGGACTCTAGGGGCTTGCATATTCGGTTGCGGGGGGAGGCATAAGTGCAGAATTTTAGTTAGTAAAGGTGCTTATCTTGCTGCCGAAACTTTGAGTAAATTCTCTCTTTTTCTTCTTTGTAAAATTGAAGCCGAATTCCCCTTTGTTACCACTGCCGAAATTTCTTCTACTTTCCCCTACTCTTCTCCTCATTCTTTCAACACCAAATCTATTTATATTCTCTTTGAAGCCATAGCCGACTATTCTCCAAGTCTCAAGGCCAAACCTTTGTGTTGTCAAGATATAGGAGCTGTCGATTTCTTCAAGTAAGGGTAAGATCCAAATTCGGTTTCCATTCTTTATATTTTAGACTTATCGAAATTTAGGGACTAATCCCTATTATTGATCTTGGCTGAATTATGGAAGGGAGGTTTCGGGATTAGGTGTTGCTGACTTCAAGAAGGGACTTTTCGGGACTTTTAAGATCTAAGGTAAGGTATGTATAGCATTCGGCCAAGGGCTATGTACTTATGATTAAACGTTAGAAATTGATCTAACACATGCCATGGTGATTTCGACAGATACCTAAGTCAAGAGATACATTCGGGATTTCAAATCATAAGGTAAGCACTAATGTACAATCGGCTATAGCCCTATTTTGATACTTAGATCTATTCCTTATTATCCTGGAAGCCGAAAACTAACCTATGAAGAAATCTAGTGCTTGGCCGAATACAAGAAGGAACATAGCAAGGATTTCGGGTGTAATATCCTAAATTAGGGGCTGTACGTCGGAGCAAAAATTCACGAGTCGATAGGCCTTAAGGTTTGTTTTGATGAGTTTTAGGGGTTATTTAAGCTCGAGGATAAAAAGGGACTATTTTGGAAATTTTGAAAATTTTGGGTCAAAAGTGAAAATTTGGGTGAAGGAGGCCTTAAGAATAAATTTTGTAAAGTATTGGACACGAAAGTCCAGTAGTAAGGTGGCTTCCGTGTGCCACTTAAGATTTGGCGCTAAGCAGGTCAGGGGTTCGAGTAGCGTGGGGCGCATGGTTTTCATTTTTGGTTTCTTAGCGCTAGAATAAAAGGGAGCTAGCGGAGAAGGGCTTAAATAAAATTTGGTCGGGTTTTGTCACGAAAGGATCAGAGGCCAAGTGGCTGGAGGCGTGAGAAGCCTCCAGCAGGTCGGGGGTTCGAAACCCAGAGGTAGCGCGTTAGCGCGTTTCATTTTGGTTTGGCGCTTGAACAAGGTGCTAAGGAATAAGGGTTTAAAAGAATTTTCGGCGTGCTAGTTGGCATGAAATGAGCACTAGCCCAGTGGTTCAGGCGTTTGCAGGATTGGGGCCTCTCGAGGTCAGGCGTTCGAGTTCCTTTGGGGGCGCGAATACTTTTTATTTTTGGTTCCTAGCATTAAAGTAGGGAAACCAGCGAAGTAAGGGTTAAAAGGAAGCTTGCGGTATTATTGTCATGAAAGACAATCTGGCCGAGTGGCTGAGGCGTTGGGGAGTCTTCCCCAGGTCTCGGGTTCGAGACTTGGGGGCAGCGTCTGGAGAATGCACATGGGGCTCTCCTTTTTGCGCCGGCGTGAAGGGCCTGCATGGCCCATGCTCGCATGCAATTTGGGAAGAACCATGCACGCATGCAGCTTGGGAGGGGAGCTGCTTCTCTTTGCTATTATATTTTTATTTATATATAGATGGGCTGATCATTTTTATATTTTGTATAGAAAATGGGGTATGGGTTAGTTATGTTATTTTTATTACTTTGTTCTCAAAAGTTGCATAGGGTAATGGCATTGATTAATTATTATATTATTATCATTATTTAGTTTTATTATAAATGAGGATGGGTAGTATATATTATTTTTATTATATTTTATTTTTATTAATTTATTTAGGGAAGTATGGTTTTTTTTATTATTATTATTATTATTATTTTAACCTTTATTATATATATATATGGGATGCTTGCCATTTTCTATATTTTTTTTTGTAAGGAGGCATTATTGTTTTATTATTTTTATCACTATTTTTCCTTGTTTTCAAAAAGGCTACAGGAGTATGGGAATTTAGTATTGGATTACATTGTTTGTTTGTTTATTTTACTTGTTGGAAAAAGGATTTGAGCATGGGTATCATTTAGTCTTATTTTTTTTATGGTGAATAAACAATATTAACTTAACAAAGGGAGCATTGCCGTTGGGAACCATGGAACATTTTTTTAATTATGTGTTTTATTATTTTATTGAATGATGAGTTATTATTTTATGGTGTAAAAAAAAATGGTGAGGCATGGGATGTATTTTTTTTGTTAGTTTAAGGAGAGTGATGGAAGATAGAATAAAGAATGGTTATTGGTATTTGATGTTATGATTCTTTCAATGGATGTGGGAAAAAGGGAGTGGCATGGCCGGCCATGTCATAGAAAGTATGGCCAAGACTCTTGATTTTTGGTTTTGATACTTTCCTTGCATGGGGTGAATGAACTCACTTTGAATCATGAGAGGAGTTGGCCGGCCTTGTCCTTTGTTCTTGGCCAAAATTCATTTTTCTTCCCCATTTTCTTTGATGCATGGCCGAATGAAGCCCCTTGAGACCTTGTTGGTCGGTTTTGTGTAAGCTAAAGGCTTGGCCGAATCACCATCTTCCCAAAAACCAGCCTTTACTCTTGTTGTTAGCCAAACATTGTCACCATTGCCGAATCTTGTGCTTTGAAGAATATTAGGATATGGTAGCTGAAGCCTTAATCTAGTTTACTTGTGGCCGAATCTTCAAGGACTATTTTGGTATGTTCTTTCGTGTAGTTGAAGGGAAGGAATGTTAAGGAAACTCTCGAGAAGTTCGAACATCAAAGGTCTTCATCAACCTCAAAAGCAAGTGTTAGTTCGGATCTTTTAGCAAATGTGAGTAATTATAGACCTTCAGCCATAGACTAAATTTGGGTTTTGTGATAACTGAATATTGACCTTGACTTAAGGGATGGCCGAATATGTATAAAAGACCATAATGATGTGTTCTTTTTCTGTGAAAAACTAGCTTTCCGGGATTTTGACTATTCAAGGGATTTCGATAGTCTCAAGGACCAAGCAAGTTCGGGATCAAAATAAGCAAGGTAAGGGTAGTATTCAGCTAAACACTTTCTTATACTTGTTGGTCAAGGGCCGAGATTAATGTGGTATTATTTCAGGATTTCGACAGGTTGTAGGAGCAACCGGGATTCAAGTTTACTTCGGTAAGTAAGCTTTCGGGATTCGAGATCGTTTTGGCATGAGCTTTTGATAAGTTTAGATTGGGTTGATTTTTGGTTTTAGCTTAGTAACTAATGTGTTATGCTTATTAAGTGTTGATGGAGGAAAATACCAGTCAAGGAGTTCATGGGATAGCCCCTATCCCCAAGTTTAAAAAGAGAGCTGTCTCAGCGGTTCGGGATTGGCCACCGGGGTGTGGGCCAGCATCCGAGCAACAACGTAGGCAAGTAGCCGTAGTATCGCTTAAAGATAGCATCAGGATTGAGGGCATAACGTTGTTCGTGATCAGGTGCGTAGTTATCGCACTGTTCTCTTGCTGGTTTATGTATGTTATAGTAAATATACATGTTGTGCATGTTAGCCGAAATAAGGGCTAAGATGTTGGATACCCAAGGTGGGTGATCGTTCGATCAGGTGTGTAAGTTCTTACACACTTTATTAGTATAAATTGTTGTTATAATGATATTTTATCACCTATCATGTAGTATCTTTGCCTTGTGGGCATAAGCTTGGTTTTCGGGTAAGTCCCCTAATACTCGATCTATGATATATGTTGTGTATGCCATCATATGCTGTTAAATATTATGCTATATACAAATGCATGATATGTGGGATCATGATACTTGTTATGTGAGCATGATGATGTGGGATAAATGAGTGGAGGGGGCAGTGATATTCGTGTCGACGGACACCAGTGTTTTGGTAACACATTGTGACTACGGTCACCAGAGGTTTGGTACCTCCAGAGGTTTGGCACCTCATAGCGTCTCGTCCCTGTGGACTAATTCCACCGTGGGTTGGCCCCACATTTGAGATACGGGATTGACGCCAGTGATTTGGTATCACACGATGGGTTGGCCCCATCATTTGATTGTGACCTCGGGTCACCAGTGGTTTGGCACCACCAGTGGTTTGGCACCACACGTATTGACGGATATCGTGACTTTAAGTCACCAGTGGTTTGGCACCACCAGTGGTTTGGTACCACAAGGGGTAGAAAAAGGAGTATGGATGGCTAGGTTGGGCTTCATAATTGCATATTCATGTATATGTTTGTTCTGTGGATATGGGCTAAGCCCGTATGTGGGGACATGTGTATTAATTACGTACTGAGTCTTGGTGACTCACCCCTTTCCCTATCTTTTCAAGTGAGTCGATCGCGGAGACGGAGCCGGAGAGGACTCGAGGTGGCCATGCTTGTTCCTCGGTTTAGAAGTCTTATTTCGTACCATTAAAGTTTACTATTTGCTAAATTCGATTGGGTTGTAATATGGCCGCTTATTATTTTATTACTATTCGTATGATTAAGTAGTTTTTACCTTATTTCTAAACGAACTTATGAACTGTTAAGCGAATCGGTAAAAGCAACGTTTTCAAAATTAATACTTGTACGCGTTTTCAAAGACGTTACCATCGGGTAGCAAAATTTTACCAAGTTATCAATAACCCTGATACTTCTAAAAATCTAAATGATCAAATGGTTTCAAAGGAAAAGAAAAAGTTTTCAACCCCATCGAGTTTATCAAACCAAACTATCTTAGTTTTAGCAAACGTTGTTTTACAAATTCAGCAATATTTTCAGATTTCCACTGTGAACACGAAATTTTCAAAACGTTTCAAAATGTTTTTACTCCGTGACATACCAGATCCGGTCAAAGCTTGAGGGCCGGGTTTGGGGTGTTACATCGGGATTTGATTAATAGAGAAATCGGCACCAAGGTAAGTTTTGGGTTACGATAATCCAAATGGGATTTGGTTTTATGGCCGAATGGTCTTCATTAAATTTTTAAGTGATGGTCGAATGTAGGAACTTGAGATCTAAGGCTTTAGATCGGATTTTCAGGATTTGGATTGAAAGCATTAAGCGAATCAGGTGTGTACCATCTCTTAATAAGATCTATGGCAATGTTTAATATATGTATGTGGGTTATTAAGAATGTGAAAAGTATGGCTAATGTACCATACAATGGTACAAAGTACTCAGGTACGTTTTCCTATTCCTACTAGGAATATGATAAGATCTGTTAAGACACATATGTGAATCTATAAGAATGTGAATAGAGAATATGGCATGATAATGCATGATTTTGTATGACATGGGCATTTGGGTGATTATGAAAGGGGAAGTGAATGTGGTGACTATTGTCACATTATCTGAATGTGGTGACTTCGGTCACATTATCTGAATGTGGTGTCACATGACACGAAATACTATCTGGTGGCTATGCCACGAATTTATAAGGGCGATGAGCACGTCGACTGCAGCGACTGCCTTCGATGGTGTGTAGCGGATGGAGGGTTGACTTAGTAGTCCCCACGGTGTGCAGGTTGGTACGGGTGATGTGTAGCGGTTGGTAACTAAGCTTGGGCTTGGGAATGCATCATTAATTGTATATTTTGATATGAATGTGTTTGACTTGATATGCCTGAATCTATTTGGACTTAGTGTTTGTGTACACATTGAGTCTGTTGACTCACCCCGTTGTGGGAACATTTTTCAGGTGATGATCAGTAATGGACCGGGTCGGCAGGAGCTTAAAGGTGGCCATGCTCAGCAAGGAATTATTTTATTTGGACATTTATTTTATCTTAAGTACTTTAAATTATTTGGGTTTATTTTGATGTAATAAGGCCATAATATGAACTATAATATGCATGCATGTCATTATTCCAGTACGATATAATTTTTATCAAATTTAAAGTTTAAGTATATTATTTAAAAATAAACCCTAAATGTTTTGACACTTAAATTCACATGATTTTAATTAAAGATAAAACCTATAATTGGACATATCTTTTAACTTAACTGTTTTGGAACTTAACAAAGGCATCTCTATAAAAACTTATAATTCTTCAGTAAATTGGTTTCCAACTTGAGCCCAACCCAAATCGAGTTTTTCCGAAATCACTTAAAGATTTTCAAAAGAACCAACGAATTTGAACTGTTTTTACTCGAGGAACATACCAGATCTGGTCGAGACTTGTGGGCCGGGTTTGGGGTGTTTCAGCTAAACTACTTACGGAGTCCAGGGGTGAAGCTAGAACAATTTTGTAGGGGCAGATGAAATTTTAATTTTTTATACTCTATATTTTTATAATTTTTAAAGGATTAAATTAAATTTTTATAATTTTAAGGGGGTCAAAGTGCAATTTTACCTTTACTAATTTAAAATTTTTTAAAAAATTTAAAGGCCCAAATAGTAATTTTACATTTTAGGAGGGGTCGGGGCCCCTGCCAGCCCCCTTAGATTCGCCCTTGACCGAGTCTATGTACTATAAATTGTAAAATAAATTAAGTCTTCTTTTAGGAAGTAAAATAAATTAATTCTTCTATCATAAAAAGTTAAAAAGTTAAAAATTTAATTTTTGTACTTTGAAGTGAAAATTTTGAACAATATTAATTGTATTTTACAATGATATTAAAAATAAAATCAAATTTTAGCAATTTTTATGACATAAGAAAGATTAATTTCTCAATTTTTTTTATCTCACTTTAAAAGATTATAAATCATATCTTTTCTTATATTCAATATTATTGTCATTTATAGTTTTTTCCTTTCACTAAATTATTGGAAAATTTATTTTGCTACAACTATATTAATAACATGTCCCACTCAAGTTATTTAATATTATTTTTCATATAATAACCAGGGCCACATGAAATTATTCTGTAAATTTTTGTGTATTTAAAAATGATTTAGACTTTCGATTGAGCTTTAGCTCGATTGATATGGGTATTGTTGTCAATGTAGGAGAACGTGGGTTTAAGTGCACTGATACATATTATTCTCCTATGAACTATGGGTAGTTCTAAGCATTCTATAAAAATAATAGATCTAATCATAATATGGTTTTTTACAACGATAATATTAAAAAAATAATTAAAAACTGATATGGGATAAGCAGATAATTATTCACAAAACAAAGCAAAAATGATCAGTGTACACAGGGTGCTACTTGAGCAATCGACGACATTTTCCCCTGCCACTAATGATTGAAGCAATGATTAGTTTTTTTTAAATAATTTTTTAATGCGTCATCTGAGCAATCAACGACACTAGTATTTGTCACCCTAAAAATAATGTGTATTGTATAATGTTAGATTGTATAAAAAAATTTATTAGTGTCGTCGACGCGTTAGGTGGCACCCGAGTATTTTAACATTTTTTATTAAAACTAAAAAAAATAAAGTTGAACTATTCATGTATTGCAACATGGACCCGTGATTGACGAGTCACATCGGTGGTAAGCCGTCATGCCGGTGTTACCCTATTGGATATTTGAGTGGAGACGATAGAACCAAAGACTTGTATGGAAATATACAATAGACTTTGAGGCACAAATGACGCTTTCCAAAGAGAACTATTTGCCCCCACACAAAGTTGCTAAAGGGTTGAGACAAAGGTCCTCCCATGATACAACGAAGTTTTGAATAAAATCGAGGAATTCCCTAATTCTTACTCTATCTTCTGCAAATAAAATTGATTGTAATTGTGTATTTTGAGCACCATAATGCCTCTATTTATATGCACTCAGTGAATACAATTTAAAGAGCCACAACCCTTCATATTGGACCAACTTTTTGGGAGAAACATGTCCTATGGAAACGTATTCATTGGATGATAAATCATCACTTTTAATTTGAATAGTGCTTATGAATAATTAAATTTGTAAGCTGTTAAATCATCACTTTAATTTGAATGGTGCTCATATTAATTTGCAATCTATACTTTCCATCAATCCCCCACTAGATTGCTAATTCCAAAAAATAAGTACACAACGATTATTGCATAAAGTAAGGTGTTCGCAGATTGAACCTTCCTTTAGTGTAAACTCTCAGAGTATCAACAAAGTGAATGGTGGCTAGTCGCTTGAACCATCACTCTTAAAGTTAATACCGAAAAAATTTCACACATAACCGTAAAGTATTAGAGTAAGAATTTAATTTGCTTTAGCACCGTTATGGCCATGTGCTCATCCTGTTTCATGAACATTATGAGAGAAATCCATAAAGAAAATCTCATTGAAACAGCACCACTTCATGTCCATATAAGTGGATTTCATGACAATTAATGTCCATCCATTAAGAGTAAAACTCGTCCTCCTAAAATATAAACACTAAATCCTGATTCTTACTGTACGTTGTCATTCGATAACTTGTTATTACCCATTGAACCTTGAAACTAACTTTTCGCTAGAACAAGGTAGGGTTTCTATTATCAATAATGTGATTAGAATGATTTTAGTCCCATCTTAATGGTGGTACTTTTAACCAAATCCCTTGAAAAACCTTTTGTCAATAGATCCGCTAAATTGTCAATTGACTTAATGTAACACCCCATACCCGAGTCCAAGGCTAGGACTGGATACAAGACATTATGTAACATCCTAAAAATATGAGTATTGATATGTTGCATGTTTTTGGTGCTTAGCTTGTGAATGATTAAATTTTTGTGCTTAATATAGTCTTGAGAAGGCTCGGGATTTATTCAGAAATAGAATAAATCTTAGAAATGAGTACTTTATTGAAGTGGATCAAGTGACCCTGATGCATAAGGTAATTAAGTGTTAAAAACTAGCATAAGTTGAGCTAGTAGCAAGGTGGAGTTGGCGCCATGAGTGTTGCTTGAGGGGAGAGGTTCAAATCCCATGGATAGCATTTTGGTGACTTTTATTTTTGCACCTATATTGCATGTGTCGGCCAAGCCTTATTTATGGTAACGTTGGACTATTTCTTTTATGGCAAGGTGACTATTGGATAAGATAAGCTTGAACTTGGGGAAAGGAAATCCTAAACTTATGGAATGTAGAGGAACATAAGGCTTGAAACAAGGGAAGGTGTTTTGGAAACTTTGGGGTGGCCAAACTTTGACTTTGGTGTCTATGAATGTGGACGGCATAGGGGGCTAAGGGGGATGGCCGGTTTTTGGTGCTAGCTTGGTAGGATTAGGTGCTTGATGAGCACATCTTTCATTTGGTCATTTTGGTGCTTTTCTCAAAACTTTTCTCTTCATTTTTCCCTCTCACTAGCCGAATGTGCCATAAGCTTTAGGGAAGCAATTGTTTCATTTGGCCACTTCTTTCTTTTACCATTTCAGTCTTAGGTGATCATTCTCTCCAAATCTTTTTCTTCCCCTTGTGACCGAAACCACATAGCCATCAAGGATCATTTCTTTTCTTCTCTTTTTCCTCTTCATTGCCGAATGCATATTGGTTTCAAAATTTCTTCTTGATTCATCTTCCATCCTTGTGAACCGAAATACAAACCTCTCATCTCCATTTTCTTTTCTTCTTATTTCTCACAAAAGACTCACAAACATTTCTCTCTTTCAAAAATATTCCACCATGGCCGAATGTTGATGACAATCTCCCTAGCCGAATCCTTCTCTCCACATCTATTCACTTCTCAATCATTCTTCTTATTCATACTTTGACAAATCGTGGTGTAGTGGAGTGTCGATCATTTCTTCATCGATAGTCGATCATAGTCATCATAAGAACATGTGGAAAAGGATTTCATCATTCAAGGTAAGGGATTCATTTTATTTCGAAGGGGTTCTATGTTACTTTTTATTTGGTTTAAGATGGTATTGATTAATCGATTCTATCATAGGGGCCCTATTAATTGACTTTCTTTTTGTGAACGTAAGAACTTCGTGGCAATCAAAATAAGGTAAAAAAGGGTGGTGTATAGTGTTCGGAAGAGGGGTGGTTCCGTTATTCCCCCTAAATTCAAACAAGGGCTGTTTCGGCAATCCGAGATTTTCCACTGGATTGTGGACCCTCATCCAGCGAAAATCGATTATTCGAAGTCATTCGTACTCCTGAGCCTTTGACTATTCGTGGTTCTTTATCGGGTTATGAACCATCAATCGGGGAGAAATCGCAAATAGTTGTTGTTCGAGATTCCGAGGGTAAGGATCTAGATCGCTTATCATTAGTATAGTTTTATAAGTATTAGTGTTCTAATCAAGTGTGACACTTATGTAGGTATCGACGAGCGGGAAAGTATAGTTCTCACCGTAATCAGGTGTGTAACTTTACACTTATCTCATGGGTTATATTATACCATAAGCATTAGAATAAAAATCGTAAAGTCGGTAAAATTTGAAAATACGGTATATTAGCACTTTTTGGTGTGAATGAATGAAACCGGAATTAAGGTTGTGGAAAAAAATTACGGATTTGCCCTTAATGGGCTATATTGTTTAAAAGTGATATTTTGGGCACATGATTATTTTGTTAAATTGGCCAAGTGAGAAAATTGTGAAAAGGCCTCATGTGTTAAATAGGCCAAAGTTTGCTAGATCGTTAAATTGGCCAAATTGCTATTTTGACTAATGGGCCAAATTAATAACTTGTAATATGGGCTTTTTGTTGAAATTTACCTTATGAATATATTTTTATGCATTATATATACACATGACTGCATGGGTTGGGATAATTGACGAAGAGAAGAAAGGCCTGTTGCCAAAATCTAGTTCGGTGGTTCTGCCACAAATATTATAAATGGCCTGTTGCCAAAATCTAGTTCGATGGTTCTGCCACAAATATTATAAATGGCCTGTTGCCAAAATCTAGTTTGGTGGTTCTGCCACAAATATTATAAATGGCCTGTTGCCAAAAATCTAGTTCGGTGGCTCTGCCACAAATATTATAATTGGCTTAATACCTGCTATTGGTGTGTTGGCGGGGTGGGTTGACTTGATCCCCACAGGTGTGATGGTTGGTACGGGTGGTGTGTAGCGGATGGAAATTAGGCTTGGTTGGGAATTGCATATCACATGCGTATTTATTTGATTTATATTTTGTACATTTGTAAATGGGCTCAAGCCCAAATGAAATGATTAAATGATTTTGGCCCAGTGAACAAGGTAAGTGGGTTACACATTGAGTTGTAAGTAAGTCTCCCTGTTTTTCTTACCCATCTCAGGTAATGACAATTGATGGAGGCTTGGGCCGGGATGACTTCGTGTGGAGGCCATACTACGAATGATGGTTTATAAAAACTTGAACTTCTTTTAAGTATTTTTATTTAAGTACTATTTTAATTGCGATGTAATAAGGCCTCTGTTATTATTTTTTTATGAATTTTTATGCGTGGATGAATTTTAATATGTTTTAAATACTAAAAGGGGACTATTTAAGATTTTATAATGTTTTCTTTAATTTTTCGTATAAAAAGGGATTTTTCTTAAATATCACTCACTCATAAAAATTTTGTGAAAACTCTTTTATAAATTTATTTCAACCAATTATTTAAGTTTTTAACCAATTATTTCTCTAAAAATCAAATTGTAAACTCTTATGTTTTAAAATCATGGTTTTCAAATACATCTCGATTTTTTATAAACTTCATCTTCGAAATCGTTTTGAAGAATTGTTTTCATTTAAAACATTGATGACTAGATGTAAGTTCGATTTGTGTGGCATGCCAAGTCTGGTCTTAATGCATAGGCTGGGTTTGGGGTGTTATATTTTATGGTATCAGAGCCAGTTTCAAAACTCGGCTGTGGTTTGGGTTCAACAACAATTTTTGTTTTAAAAACTGTTTAAATTTCTAGACTTTATGTTTTAAAAGTAGTATGGCACCACGAGCATCCGACACCAAGTCAAGTAAGTATTTGTATATTAAATATTTATTATTGTGATATGTTCATAGGAACACTCTAGAACTTCTAGTTTTAGGTGTTGAAAACGGTAGAGATTGAGACTATAGGATGTGATTGCGAAAACAACTTTATCTCTTATATCTCATAAGATATCGTTAATAAACACTGAAATAGTATTCTGATTCATAAAACTTGTAATCAAATAAAATCGAATTAGTCATTATGAGCACTAGAGGACGTGGTCGTGGACGCGGTAGACGTGGCCGTGGTAGAGGACGAGGTGCTAGGTTTGCGTCTGAAGCGCCGGGTCATATGCCGGAAATGGATGCATCTACGTCACCCGATAGTGAGACTGGATCACATGACCATTCAAGAGAGGACAATACTTTGACTCAAGCAATGTTGCGAGTTTTATAGAGGGTTGCTGGGACTAGAACTGGCCCAGCAGTTCGTGGATCAATATCGGAACGACTTAAATCAAGTGGTGCCGAGGTTTTTAGAGGTGTCTCCGGTGTAGCTCCGAATGTTGCGGAATATTGGCTCAAGGCTGTAGAACGAATTATGGATGATCTAGAGTGCACCGTCGAGCAAAAACTGAGAGGAGCTGTGTCCTTGCTAAGGGACGAGGCGTATCAATGGTGGCTTACTGTTCGAGAAGGCACCGAGGCTGCATTGGTTATTTCGGATTTCTTTAAAGCTGTTTTTCAAGGGAAGTACATCGGGACAAGTTATGTAGATTCTCGGAGAAAGGAATTCCTGAATCTGGTTCAAGGAAGTAAGACGGTGGCAGCTTACGAGGCAGAATTTCTTCACTTGAGCCGTTATGCTTGCACAATAGTGCCGACTGATCATGAGCGTTGTGTACGCTTTGAATATGGGCTGAATGATGAGTTACGGGTACTGATAGCCCCACAACAAGTACGGACTTTTGCCTCGCTTGTAGAGAAAGCCAAGATAGCCGAAGAGGCTAAGAACTCAGAACGCCAGAACCGGGAAAGAGTCAAAGGCAAGAGGGATTTTAAGTATTCGGGTTCTTCTAAAAGGTTTCAGAAGAGGCCACAGAATGACGAGCCAGTTCAAGTTAGAGCACCTGTGACTACCAATCAGAGTCGAGATTGTGCCGACTGTGGGAGACGACACCCCGGGGAATGCTGGAGGAAAACTGGTGCCTCCTATAAATGTGGTTCCAAGGATCATCAGTATAAGAATTGCCCTCGACGGACTGATATGACTTAAGAAGCTCGTAACCCTGATGCTCAGCCAGCTAGAGGTGCTCAGCAGCCACCGAGAGGCCGTGGACCAGGTCGTGGTGGTAATGGTGTTGGACGTGGTCAAGGTGCACCAGGTCGAGGTAATGGCTTTAGAGATAACGCGGAGGCCAGACAGCCGGGGTTGGTCTATGCGATTAGGTGTCGGGAAGATGGCGATGCACCTGATGTGATAACTGGTACGTTCCTTATCTTTGATGTACCTGTTACTGCTTTGGTAGATATCAGGTCTACACACTCGTATGTTGCTAGTGCCATATCTGGAAACCTGAATATTAGATCTGAGATTACCGATAGAGAGATGATGGTACTTAGTCCTTTAGGATAGTCGGTAATTGTGAATAAACTGTTTAGAGACGTGCCCTTAGAAATCCAAAGAGAAATATTTCTGGCGGATTTGATGGAATTGCCTTTTGGCGAGTTCGATCTTATTTTGGGCATGGATTGGTTGGTGAAGCACCGAGCGCAATTGAATTGTGCCGAAAAGCGGATGTCAATAAGGACTGTGGATGATGAGGGGGTAGTATTGATAGGCGAGCGAAGGAACGTTTTGGCAAATGTGGTATCTGCTTTGAAGGCAGAAAAGTTGGTGCGGAAAGGGTATGGAGCATTCCTAGCCTTCGTTAGTGTTTTGGATGCCAAGGAATTATCGGTGGAAGGTGTGAGAACGGTGAAAGAATTTCCAGATGTCATTCCCGAGGAACTTCCGGGTCTACCTCCAGATCAGTAAGTAGAGTTTGGCATTGAGCTTTTGCCCGAAACGGCTCCGGTGTCCATTGCTCCTTATAGAATGGCGCCGAAGGACTTAACAGAGCTTACCGAAGGAGTTCGCGGAGCTTACCGAAGAAGTTAGCGGAGCTTAAAGCTCAAATTCAAGAATTGTTAGATCGGGGATTTATCCGACCGAGTGTGTCTCCGTGGGGAGCTCCGGTTTTGTTCGTCAAGAAGAAGGATGGGTCGATGCGTATGTGCATTGATTATAGGTAGTTGAATAAGTTGACGATCAAGAATAGGTATCTATTGCCGAGAATTGACGACCTGTTTGATCAATTGAGACGAGCTTCAATTTTCTCCAAGATTGATTTGAAATCGGGTTATCATCAACTCAAGGTGAAAGAGGCAGACATTCATAAGACGAAATTCCGAACTCTTTATGGACATTATGAGTTTTTGGTGATGTCGTTTGGTTTGACTAGTGCACCAGCTGCATTTATGGACATGATGAATCGAGTCTTTCAACCCTATCTAGACCGGTTCGTAGTGGTGTTCATAGATGATATCCTGGTATATTCGAGGAATGAAGAAGAGCATGACTCACATTTGCGCATTGTGTTGCAAATTTTACGGGATAAGCAACTTTATGCCAAATTCAGTAAATGCAAATTTTGGTTGAAGGAAGTGACTTTCTTGGGCTGAGATTCGGAGTTTCTTGGGTTTGGCTAGTTACTATAGACGCTTTGTTGAGGGGTTTTCGTTGATTGCTGCACCCCTAACTAAGTTGTTGTGAAAGGGAGTACCGTATGTGTGGACCGATAAACAACAAGAAAGTTTCGAGAAATTGAAGAAGATTTTGATGGAAGCGCCAGTACTGATTCAACCTGAGGCTGGAAAAGAGTTTATCGTTTACTGTGATGCGTCACACACGGGTTTAGAATGTGTGTTGATGCAAAGTGGAAAAGTGGTAGCTTATGCTTCTCGACAGTTGAGGCCGCATGAAGTCAACTATCCTACTCATGACTTGGAGTTGGCTGCGGTGGTGTTTGCCTTAAAGATTTCGAGGCACTATCTCTACAGTGAGAAGTCAATCATTTATACGGACCATAAGAGTCTTAAGTAACTCCTTACCCAAAAGGAAGTGAACTTGAGACAGCGGAGATGGGTGGAGTTGTTAAAGGATTATGACTTCTCAATTGAGTACCATCCTGGAAAGGCTAACATTGTGGCAGACGCGTTGAGTCGTAAGGTTGTATCGGAGTTGAGAGCAATGTTTGCTCATCTCAGTTTGTACGAAGATGGTAGTCTACTAGCGGAACTTCAGGTGAAGCCATTGTGGTTAGAACAGATCAAGGAAAAGCAGTTATCAGATGAAAAACTGGGTCCTTTAATGCAACAAGTTGGAAGTGGTATAATAGAGGATTTTTGATTGAACAAGGATGGCGTACTGTGTTTTTGTGGAAGAGTTTGTATTCCCATGGATTCGGATTTGAGACAAATGATTCTACGGGAGGCGCATAGTAGCCCTTATACTATGCACCCCGGAGGAAATAAGATGTATCGGGATCTCCGTGAGCAGTATTGGTGGCCAAGGTTAAAGCGAGAGGTTACTGATTTTGTGGGAACGTGTTTGACTTGTCAACAAGTGAAGGCGGAACATCAATTACCATCGGGTTTATTGCAACCGGTAAAGATTCCTCTATGGAAATGAGAGCGGATAACGATGGATTTTGTTAGTGGGTTACCCTTAACACCTATTAAGAAAGATTCTGTTTGGGTGGTAGTAGATCGATTAACGAAGACTGCTCATTTTCTACCAGTTCGTACGGATTACTCGTTACAAAAGTTGGCTAAGCTATATGTATTTGAGATCATGAGGTTGCATGGGGTACCAGTGTCTATCATATCAGACAGGGATTCCAGGTTTACATCACGGTTTTGGAAAGCTTTACATGAGGCTTTGGGAACAAAGTTAAACTTTAGTACGACTTTTCATCCTCAGTCAGATGGTCAGTCAGAAAGAGTAATTCAGATTTTGGAAGACATGTTACGAAGTTGTGTGATCGACTTCAGAGGTAGTTGGGAGGATTTTCTACCGTTCTTTAACAGTTACCAATCCAGTATCCAAATGGCGCCCTATGAAGCGTTATACGGTCGTAGGTGTCGTACCCCTACTTGTTGAACTGAATTGGGGGAACGACAGTTGTTGGGTCCTGAGTTAATAACTGAGACGGAAGAGAAGGTAAAGGTGATTCGAGCGCGGTTAAAGGAAGCTTTGGATAGACAAAAGTCGTATGCGGATCTGAAGCGTAAGGATATTGAGTTTGTAGTGGGAGATCAGGTATTTCTGAAAGATTTTCAGATTTGGAAGGAAGGGCAAGTTGAGCCCTAGGTTCATTGGACCGTACCGTGTGTTGAAGCGTGTAGGACCAGTGGCCTATCAGCTTGAATTACCTCCGGAGTTAAGTCAAATTCATAGTGTTTTCCATGTTTCTATGTTGAGGCGTTATAGATCGGATCTATCTCACATAGTACCGGTAAAAGAAGTGGAATTAAGGCCAGACTTGTCTTTCAAGGAAGAACCAGTGAAAATCTTCGACCGCGATGTTAAGGTGCTAAGAAAGAAGACTGTGCCGTTAGTTAAGGTTCTTTGGCGCAATCATGGAGCGGAGAAAGCTACGCGGGAGCCTGATGACGCAATTCGGCAACAATATCCTCACCTCTTTTAACCAGGTAAATTTCGAGGACGAAATTTTCTTTAATGAGGGTAGAGTTGTAACATACTAAAAATATGAGTATTGATATGTTGCATGTTTTTGGTACTTAGCTTGTGAATGATTAAATTTTTGTGCTTAATATAGTCTTGAGAAGGCTCGGGATTTATTCAGAAATAGAATAAATCTTAGAAATGAGTACTTTATGGAAGTGGATCAAGTGACCCTGATGCTTAAGGTAATTAAGTGTCAAAAACTAGCATAAGTTGAGCTAGTAGCAAGGTGGAGTTGGCACCATGAGTGTTGCTTGAGGAGAGAGGTTCGAATCCCATGGATAGCATTTTGGTGACTTTTCTTTTTGCAACTATATTGCATGTGTCGTTCAAGCCTTATTTATGGTAAGTTTGGACTAGTTCTTTTATGGCAAGGTGACTATTGGATAAGATAAGCTTGAACTTGGGGAAACGAAATCCTAAACTTATGGAATGTGGGGGAACATAAGGCTTGAAACAAGGGAAGGTGTTCTGGAAACTTTGGGGTGGCCAAACTTTGACTTTGGCGTCTATGAATGTGGACGGCATAGGGGGCTAAGAGGGATGGCCGGTTTTTGGTGCTAGCTTGGTAGGATTAGGTGCTTGATGAGCACATCTTTCATTTGGTCATTTTGGTGCTTTTCTCAAAACTTTTCTCTTCATTTTTCCCTCTCACTAGCCGAATGTGCCATAAGCTTTAGGGAAGCAATTGTTTCATTTGGCCATTTCTTTCTTTTACCATTTCGGTCTTAGGTGATCATTCTCTCCAAATCTTTTTCTTCCCTTTATGATCGAAACCACATAGCCATCAAGGATCATTTCTTTTCTTCTCTTTTTTCTCTTCATTGCCGAATGCATATTAGTCTCAAAGTTTCTTCTTGATTCATCTTCCATCCTTGCGAACCAAAATACAAATCTCTTATCTCCATTTTCTTTTCTTCTTATTTCTCACAAAAGATTCACAAAAATTTCTCTCTTCCAAAAATATTCCACCATGGCCGAATGTTGATGACAATCTCCCTAGCCGAATCCTTCTCACCACATCTATTCACTTCTCAATCATTCTTCTTATTCATACTTTGATAAATCGTGGTGTAGTGGAGTGTCGATAATTTCTTCATCGATAGTCGATCATAGTCATCATAAGAACGTGTGGAAAAGGATTTCATCATTCAAGGTAAGGGATTCATTTTATTTCGAATGGGTTCTATGTTACTTTTTATTTGGTTTAAGATGGTATTGATTAATCGATTCTATCATAGGGGCCCTATTAATCGACTTTCTTTTTGTGACGTAAGAACTTCGTGGCAATCAAGATAGGGTCAAAAAGGATGGTGTATAGTGTTCGGAAAAGGGGTGGTTCCGCTATTCCCCCTAAATTCAAATGAAGGGTTGTTTCGGCAATCCGAGATTTTCCACCGGGTTGTGGACCCTCATCCGGCGAAAATCGATTATTCGAAGTCATTCGTACTCCTGAGCCTTTTAACTATTCGTGGTTCTTGATCGTGTTATGAACCATCAATCGGGGAGAAATCGCAAATAGTTGTTGTTCGAGATTCCGAGGGTAAGGATCTAGATCGCTTATCATTAGTATAGTTTTATAAGTATTAGTGTTCTAATCAAGTGTGACACTTATTTAGGTATCGACGAGCGGGAAAGTATAGTTCTCACTGTAATCAGGTGTGTAACTTCACACTTATCACATGGGTTATATTATACCGTAAGCATTAGAATAAAAATCGTAAAGTTGGTAAAATTTGAAAATACGGTATATTAACACTTTTTGGTGTGAATGCATGAAACCGGAATTAAGGTTGTGGAAAAAAATTACGGATTTGCCCTTAATGGGCTATATTGTTTAAAAGTGATATTTTGGGCCATATGATTATTTTGTTAAATTGGCCAAATTGCTATTTTGACTAATGGGCCAAATTGATAACTTGTAATATAGGCTTTTTGTTGAAATTTACCTTATGAATATATTGTTATGCATTATATATATACATGACTGCATGGGTTGGGATAATTGACGAAGGGAAGAAAGGTCTGTTGCCAAAATCTAGTTCGGTGGTTCTGCCACAAATATTATAAATGGCCTGTTGCCAAAATCTAGTTCGGTGGTTCTGCCACAAATATTATAAATGGCCTGTTGCCAAAATCTAGTTCGATGGTTCTGCCACAAATATTATAAATGGCCCGTTGCCAAAAATCTAGTTCAGTGGCTCTGCCACAAATATTATAATTGGCTTAATGCCTGCTATTGGTGTATTGGCGGGGTGGGTTGACTTGATCCCCACAGGTGTGATGGTTGGTACGGGTGGTGTGTAGCGGATGGAAATTAGGCTTGGTTGGGAATTGCATATCACATGCATATTTTTTTATTTTTATTTTGTACATTAGTAAATGGGCTCAAGCCCAAAAGAAATGCTTAAATGATTCTGGCCGAGTGAACAAGGTAAGTGGGTTACACATTGAGTTCTAAGTAACTCACCTATTTTTCTTACCCATCTCAGGTAATGACAATTGATGGAGGCTTGGGCCGGGGATGACTTCGTGTGGAGACCATACTACGAATGATGGTTTATAAAAACTTGAACTTCTTTTAAGTATTTTTATTTAAGTACTATTTTAATTGCGATGTAATAAGGCCTCTGTTATTATTTTTTTTATGGATTTTTATGCGTGGATGAATTTTAATATGTTTTAAATACTAAAAGGGGACTATTTAAGATTTTATAATGTTTTCCTTAATTTTTTGTATAAAAATGGATTTTTCTTAAATATCACTCACTCGTAAAAATTTTGTGAAAACTCTTTTATAAATTTATTTCAACCAATTTTTAAGTTTTTAACCAATTATTTCTCTAAAAATCAAATTGTAAACTCTTATGTTTTAAAATCATGGTTTTCAAATACATCTCGATTTTTGATAAACTTCATCTTCGAAATCGTTTTGAAGAATTGTTTTCATTTAAAACATTGATGACTAGATGTAAGTTTGATTTGTGTGGCATGCCAAGTCTGGTCTTAACGCATAGGCTGGGTTTGGGGTGTTACACATTACCATGCTTGAACTCACTTAAACATACACTTACGGACTGTAAAATTTCGTCCGATTAAAAAAATTTCTTTCTCGAACAATTCATACATCTCATGGGCCTATGAGGTCTTAGACTCATGTCCGGAAACTTTCTGAACTTAATCGAAAAACCTTTCTTGGAGGCAGGGGTCATACGCCCATGTGGCTTGGGACACGCCCGTGTATCCCTAGACACGCCCGTGTCTTCCAATCGTGGTCGACACTGACTAATTCCACACGGCCTAGACACACCAGTGTCTTCCAACCGTGGGAAGTTACTGACTATATTCACATGGCCTTGACACGCCCGTGGGCTTAGACTGTGTGTTAATCCTTGATATACTGACTTGATCCACACGGCCTAGGCACACGCCCAAGTCCAACCAGTGTGTCTTACATGGCTCGTGCACACGGCCGTGGGATTTACCCGTGGTCTATCCTGACTTAAAACATTAAGGTGCAAGGTACATATGGCCTAGACACACGCCCGCGCGTCTAATCGTGTGGGCACTTAAAGGCTATTTACCAAGCCATTTGCCACCCTGAAATCAAGATCAATCTCAACTCAATTCAAGGCATATCATAGACAATACCACATGCTTCATTGACTTCAATAAATATACATACATGGACAATTTTGGCCAATCACTTGGCGAAATGCAAAAGAAACATAAAAAAGGCATACACTTCATTAATTTCATCTTCATTGAAAATAAAGAGTTTGCCAAATATTTGCCTAACTCAAGAAATCATTTACAAAATGACTTACAGCCAACACTTTAACTAACAATTACAACTTGACAAAATACCTAAGTCCTATACATGCCATATTCAAAACAAGTCTAAAATTGTTATACCAATGTGTTGTTGATAGTGTGATTCCCGAACCCCTGCGTCTACGATCTTCGAGTTATCTTGGCAATACTATAAGAAAGAAGGGCAAATAAAAAAAAAAAAAAGAGGTAAGCAATAAGCTTAGTAAGTTGCATAGAAATAATTGGAAATCATGATCATCATAAAAGAATAATTCATCCATAGCATTAGCTAATCGTATACAAGCCAAGACTTCTTGACAATCCTTACTTGCAACTGCCCATATCTAACATTACCGTCACACGTATAGAACCAATTTCTCATGACTCATTCATTAGCACTTGTATTCATTCATATCTCTACTTTTAAATTCATCTGCTTATCCTACCATACACTGGGAATAATCAAATACATGTTTTTATAATTACTACGATAAGTATAAAGCCAATGTCACATTCTCTAGGTCGTCTTACATGAAGTCTCCTCTAGGTACCGACGCCATGTCCCGGACATGGTCTTATAGGGAATTACCTCTATGTGCAAATGCCATACCCCGGGTATGGTCTTACACCAACTCTTGTCTCAATACCGATGCCATGTTCCAAACATGGTCTTACACTGGCACTCATATCAACGCCGGTGCCATGTTCCAAACATGGTCTTATACTGGCACTCATAATGTGGCCGATGCCATGTCCCAGACATGGTCTTACACTAACCCTCATAACACGGCCAATGCCATGTCCCAGACATGGTCTTACACTGACCCTCATAATACGACCGATGCCATGTCCCAGACATGGTCTTACACTGACCCTCATAATACGGCCGATGCCATGTCCCAGACATGGTCTTACACTAACCCTCGTAATAGATGATAGCATTTTTTGTATACATCATGGTCCATTAGGACTTCAATATCATTTCAATTTATTGAAGTATCATGCATCAATAAGACATCAAGCATTCTCAATTATGCTAATATAATATTGCATTAAAATCACATACAACTTACCTCGTTTTCAAAATGAGCTAGTTCTTCGATTTAGTCCACGATTTTATCCTTTTCCCGATTGAGGCGAATTCTCGTCTCTTCTTGCTATATAATAGCAAATTAGCTCATTTTAATCATTACATTAACAAAAGCATCTCAATAATCCTACTTAGGCAAAATTACCATTTTACCCCTAGATTTTGGCAAAATGACCATTTTGCCCCTAGGCTCGGAAATTAATTCTAATCACATTTTTATCCCCAACAAGCCTAGGCAATCATTTAATGCTCTTAAAGATATCATCAAAAAAAAATCAATATTTCATATACTTACTACCAAATTTATAACCTTTTGATTAAGGTCCTATTTGGTGTTCTCATGCTAACACCCTTTTCAAAAGTTGTTCATCTAACAACTAAGACTCAAGTTCCTCCTTAAAAATGCAGCAAATAACTAAAGTAGCTCTCATGGTAAAACTCTAAACCTTTCACAACATTGCACAAAAGTCCCCTCATTTGAAAGCTTAAGCTTTAGGGGTCTCAAAAGTACAATTATTTTTAAGAAAAGTTCACTAGAAAACTTACTTGAATGGATGAGAGCTTGCTGAAATTTTTGAAGGTTTCTACCCCTTATTTGCTGCAAGTTTTTGGTGGAAGATGATAGGAGAAAAGATGATAATTTTTCTCTCCTTATTTTATTAATATTAGTCAAATAAGTCACCAACTACTACTAACTTTGACTAAACTTGACAATATTGTCTCCTATGTTCTCCTATGGCCAGCCAAGCCTTTCCCAAAGGCTAAATTGCCTTTTAAAGACCCTCAATTTACAATCCATGGCCATTTGGTACTTTTAGCATATAGAATGGAACTTTTGCACTTTATGCGATTTAGTCTTTTTTTTCGCGATTAAGCATGAAATCGCTAAAATTAAAGTACCAAAATTTTCATGCTCAAATGCTATCATGTTCTAACTCATAATAAATCATGAAAATGATTTCTCAAATCTTTGAATAGTGATCTCGAGATCATTATTTCGACTAGCCCCTAAATCAGGCTGTTACGCTTAACATAGGTAACAGTTATCGCACCGTCCTTAATCAATTGTCTCACATACTCATGTCTCAAACTTATATGTCTAGACTTTCTGTTGGACACCTTATTGTATGCTCGAGACATGGTAGATTCACTATCACAATATATTGAAATGTTGAACCTATGTTGTGGCCATAACTTTATATCTAGCAAGAGATCTTTTAGCCATTCTGCTTTCTTGCCAATAGCCACTAAGGCTATAAATTTAGCCTCCATAGTTGAATGTGAGATGCAAGTTTGTTTCTTGGAGGCCCAACTAATGGCTCCACATCCCATTGTAAAACCCCATCCCGAGGTGGACTTGCTGTCACTTAGACTTGTAATCCAACTTGCATCCGAGTAGCCTTCTAGTACTACAGGATAATCACTATAGAATAATCACAATTTTTTTTTTTTTTTAAGATAGCAAAAAATTCTACAAATTCCTTTCCAATGATCGGCACTAGGACAATTTGTAAATCTCACCAATTTGCACACAGTAAATGTGATATCGGGTCTAGTGCAATGCATTGCATACATTAGACTTCCGATTGTCCTGGCGTACTTAAGTTGCGCTATAGCCCTGCTATTATTCTCACTTAACTTGAAGTTCAAATCATATGGAGTGTTCGAATCATATGGAGTGTTCGAATCCTTGATATTCAAGTGTTTAAACTTTTCCAATACTTTCTCAATGTAGTGAGATTGACTTAGTGCAAAGCCATTTTCATGTTTTTTCACCTTTATTCATAGAATTGTATCTACCTTATTGAGATCCTTCATTTTAAATTTCGAGGCTAGATACTATTTGGTCTCACGAACACCTTCCATGTTCGTACTAAAAATCAACAAATCGTTTACATAGAGACAAATAATTACACCATATCTATTAGTGAATTTAGTGTAAATACATTTATCCTCACTATTATATAAAAAAACCATCTGACAAGATAACCAAGTCAAATTTCTCATGCCACTATTTAGGTGCTTGTTTTAAACCATATAATGACTTGATCAATTTACACACCTTATGTTCATTCCTAGGAAGCACAAAACCTTCTGGTTGCTCCATGTAAACTTTCTCTTCGAGATCACCATTCAAAAAAACTGTCTTAACATCCATTTGATGTACATGTAACTTATGGATAGATGTAAGTGCTATAAGAATTCGAATGGGGGTCATCCTAGCCACTGGTGCATAAGTGTCAAAATAATCTAGTCCTTCTTTTTGCCTAAATCCTTTAGCCACCAACCTAGCCTTAAAGGTTGGAGAACCCCCTGTTGGAGTATTCTTCCTTTTAAACACCCATTTACACCCGATAGGCTTCGATCCTTGAGGAAGATAAACTAGAATCCAAGTATTGTTGGATAATATTGAATCCATTTCATCATTGATCGCCTCTTTCCAAAATGCTGCATCCCTAGAAGTTATGGCTTCACCATAGGATTGTGGATCACCATCCACATTAAACATTATGGGGATCTTTCTAATTACGGATTCTTTATTTTCCTCAACAAGGATTGTTAGAGATTGTAAGAAAATGAAATCAGGACCAAAGTTCTTTACTTTTCTCACTCTTTGACTTTTCCTTATCTCCGTATCCTTATTATCACAAAGACTTCTTTTGGTTTGATCACTTGAGATCGTTGGTTGATATTCTTTTTCCGAATCTTTTGAATAATTGAAAACCTTATTTTCAATTAATACAACATATCTTGTTTCAATCATCATGTTTGACACTAAGTCAAGAACACGATAAGCCTTAGAGTGTTAGGACTATCCAACGAATGCACCCTTGACGGCTCTTGGACCTAACTTTGTTCTCTGTTGGTCAGGAACTCTATAGTAAGCCAAACACCCCTCACACTTTGAAATAATCTAAGTTTGGCATCCGACCCTTCCAAAACTCATATGGAGATACTTTGAATTTTTTCAATGGTATTCTATTAAAAATATAACACGCAGTTAATAATGCTTCACCCCATAGGTTATATGGAATTTTAGCATTTAACAACATCGAGTTAACCATATCTACTAAAGTACGGTTCTTTCTTTCTGCCAAACCATTTTGTTGCGGAGTATAAGGGGCAGAACACTCATGTACCACACCTTGTTCCTCACAAAATATATTAAATTCATTTTAAAAATATTCACCACTTCTATCACTACGAAGTACTTAGATTTTCTTACTAAACAAATTCTCAACCTCATTTCTAAAAACATAAGTAAATCTAGAGAATTCATCTATAAAAGTGATAAAATATCATTTTCCACCTCTTGTTAGTGTTCCATTCAATTCACAAACATCCAAATGAATTAAATCTAACACTTATGAATTCCTTTCACACTTATTAGGAAATGGCTTCTTAGTCATTTTTGATTGAATACAAATTTCACATTTATCCACAAACTCATCATTACTTAGACTTATATAATCATTCTTTTGCATATATTGTAAAGTTTTAAAATTAAAATGTGCTAAATGCGTATGCCACAAAGGATAAGATTCAATAATATAAGTAGAAGAATTAATTTTATTCATATCAATACTCAACTTGAACATACCCTCATTACAATATCCTTTTCCTACATTTATATCACCTTTCAGCAAGACAAACTTATCGGATTCCAAGATAATCTTGAACCCCTTGTTACACAAAATACTTGCGGACACTAAACTCTTTCTTACATCGGAAATATGCAATACATTGATCAAAGTAAATTTCCTTCCAGATGTGAAGTTGAGTTCTATCGTCCCTTGACCGAACACCTTAACCGATTGATAGTTTCCCATAAGCACTTCACGGTTTTCCACTAGTTCATAACTCTTGAATTGTTGTCGGTCATTACACACATGGATAGTAGCTCTGGAGTCTAGCCACCAGTTACAAGACTTATCATTCATAGATATGTTGAGTTCAGTAATCATACCAATCTCCAAACACTTGATTCCTTCCGTAACCATGGACACTAAGTCTATCTCCTCCACTATATTGGCTTTGGAAGTTGTGACATCTTGTTTCTTTTTGAAAAGTCTGCAATCCTTAATATAGTGTCCTTTCTTATTGCAATTATAACAATTGCGAGATTTTTTCTTCTTGTCTTGCACGTCCTTGGTCTCGGATGTGGCCTTTCATTTACCATTTCGAGAGTTCTTGGACTCCCTCACATGGTTCACTTTAGAACTTTGGGGAAGATACACCGTATCACGCTTCCGAGTTTCCTCTTCAATATTCAAATGCCTAAGTATTTTCTCTACATTGAAGTCCTCTGCCATATGTAGAAGTTTCTTCCGATAATTGTTCCAAGACGAGGGAAACTTCGAGATGATAGCCACGACTTGTAACAATTCCGGAATAACAACTTTCAAGTCACGAAGTCTGCTTACAAGGACTTTTAATTTGTGGACTTGATCCATACTCAGGATACTATCGAGCATTTTGAATTCAAAATACTTCATCATTAAAAATTTATCAGTACCTTATCACTCGGTGTTGTATTTCTCTTTAAGAGCTTTTCATATATCCACCGGGGATTGCATCGACATGAAAATATCATAAATCGATCAGACAAGGTGTTGAGGATGTGTCCTCGACATGTGAAATTGTCTTCTTCGTGTTTCTTCTTGAGTTCAGCCACTTTCGCTATTTTATCGGAGTTTCCATTGAGAGCAAGATCCTCTACAGGTTGTAGGTTTGGATCCAGAACGTACGCCACGTTTAAGAAAGTAAAAAAGAGCATCTTGTCCTTCCAACTATTAAAGTTTGACCCATCAAATCGGTCAAGTTTCACAAACTCTTGGTTCATCACTTTGAATACGATAGTAGCCTCCATCACCATCTCCAAAAGTAGTTCTCTTTGAATGTTGGATATTTGAGTGGAGACGATAGAACTGGAGATTTGTATGGAAATAAACAGTACACTTTGAGGCACAAATGATGCTTTTGAAAGAGAACTATTTTCCCCCACACAAAGTTGCTAGAGGGTTAAGACAAAGGTCCTCCGAGATACAACGAAGTTTTAAATTTCCTTTGATTAGCAAGATCGAGGAATTCCCTAATTCTTACTATAACTTCTGAAAATAAAATTGATTGTAACTGTATATTTTGTGAGCACCATAATGCCTCTATATGCACTCAATGAATACAATTTAAAGAGCCACAACCCTTCATATTGGACATACTCTGTGGAAGAAACATGTCCCATGGAAATGTATTCATTGGATGATAAATCATCACTTTTAATTTGAATAGTGCTCATATTAATTTGCAATCTATACTTTCCATCACGTCCGTCACTCACGGGTCGAATACCTAAATATTTTAGCTTTTGTTCTCTTCTTTTTAAAAATATTAATATAAATATTAGTAATATTATTTCATTATTATAAAAGGGGTTGGTTTGGTCCCAACCCCCCACATATCCATTCATTGATTTGAAAGAAAAAAGAAAACAACTCAGCTGAAGGTCTCCCCCTTCTGAAAATCAATAAGAAACTATATGTTGTATTTTTTTAGTAGTATACTTAGTTATATTTTTGTAGTCTGACCTGAGGTTCTACCGTCGATGTGATTTGTCGGTCACGGGTCTGGGTTCTAATACCCGAATATTTCAAGTTTTTTCTCTTTTGTTTAAAATATTAATATTGTTATATTATTTTCATTATTATAAAAGGGGTTGGTTTGGTCTCAACCCCCCACAGATTCAATCATTTATTTGAAAGAAAACAAACAACAAACAACCCAGTCGAAGGTCTCTCCCCTTTCAAAAAAAAAAAGAATATGTTGTATTTTTTTTTAGTAGTATAATTAGTTATATTTTAGTAGTACGGCACGACGTCATGCCACCAATGTGACCCATCAGTCACAGGTCCAGATTTCAATACCCGAATATTTTAGTTTTTTTCCTCTTTTGTTTAAAATATTAATATTATTATTATTATATTATTTTCATGATTATAACAGGGGGTTGGTTTGGTCACCAACCCTCATAGATTTATTCATTGATTTGAAAGAAAAAAAAAAACCTAGCTAAAGCCCCCAGTAGAAAATTAAGAAGAAATAGTATTTTTTTAGTATAATTATTTATATTTTAGTAGTAGTTTGGTTGATATTAGAGCATGTTATTTCTGTTAAAAGTTTATTTAATATTAAGGTTAGTACTAATTATTTTTCATCTTTGATTTTTTTTTTATATTACAAACACTTTAGTGCTCCCTTCCTCCCTCCCCACGGCCGAAGGTCCCTAAAAAAAATGTTGGTATGTATTTTTTTTCTAATAGTATAATTATTAATAGTTTAGAATTGTGTTAAAAGTTTATTCTTTTGTAATAATATGTTAACTTTGAAAATAATTAGAATTGTATTAGTTTCTATATTTTTAAAAAAACATTAGAATTGTGTATGTCAATTTTGTAGTGTATGTATGTTTATTAAGATAAGTTTGGTAGTGCATGTTTATTTTAGTATAATTATTAGAATTGCTAGAATTGTGTATTAAGATAGATTTATGTTGAAATTAATATTAAGGTTGGTTTGACTAGTGTATATGTAATTTTTAATAATAATTTGTATACTTTAATATATAAAAGTGAACATTATATGTTTTTGTGAGTAATTAGCTTTTTGTTGATTATGAAAATGGGCTTCAAAAAAATAATTGTCACTATTTTTATATTGTTTATTTGTTAAGTCGATGATTAAAATTTTAATTGTTTGTGCAGATATCGAAACACAACAAGGACAATCCATTTGCTAGTAAAAAATGTTCTAATGTTGCACGTAATTTTTTATTTAATTATGAGATCTTAATAATGTTGTAATTTAATATGATTAGGATGCGTACTGTAACACCCCAAACCCGGCCCATGCGTTATAATCGGATCTAACATGTCACATGAGAAAAACATGTTAATCCTTTTCATTTGTACTAAAATAGGTATTGATTTGTTAAAATCAAGAAATCAAATTTGATTTGAAATATTTGATAAAATACTACTAATCTCGAAGATTGTTTGATAAATCGATTGTAACACCCAAACCCGGCCCAAACACCACGGCCGAATTTAGAATGCTACTGAGGAAAAAGTTTGAAAAGAATTTAACATAAAGGTGAAAACTTAATAATTTTCCATCATTTATAAAATATGGTATATTTAAAATTCTAAGTAAAACTAAGTTGTTACAAATTCCCGGATTTAAAACTTTAATATAAGTTTCTAAGGTATGAATTGTTTGAAAGAAAACATTCCCAGTTATTAGCTCGATAATTAATCCATCGTAAACATAATAAAATCCCTAAAATACTTTAAATGGCCTTATTACAATAATGATTTACCCAAAAGTACTAAAAATATAAAATGCTTAAAACAGATAAAACATCTTCTGTATGGCCACCTCGTATCCGCTCCAGCCCGGTCCAAGAATCATGTATCACCTGCATTGTTTTTGGAAAAATAGGGTGAGTCAAACCGACTCAGTGTATAGTTATTCCACATGCCTCCACAAATGGGCTTGGCCCACATCCATACAGTCCACATACGTAGTCATGCAAAATGAATCCCAACCCAACCTAGTGTCCATCCGCTACACACCCCCGTACCTGCCACACACACCAGGGGATTACTAAATCACCCTCCAACCGCTACACACCTCCTTGGCAGACCTGCTGCTCAAGGCAGTGGCTTAGCCACCGATCACCTCAGTGACCCCACATATCTGTATCCACGAGGTGACTCAAGGTCATCCTCAATCCACGGTGATGCACACAGCTATCATCCGCCCACGATGTGGCACATAGCCAACACCCCACCTTGATGAAGCACATAGCCAACATCAAGCGCCAATGTAGCTCAAGGCTAACATCAGACCACGTACATAAATATGTGCACCCTGTCCTTCAATATTCACATCCCAGTCCCCATGTATATATATATGTATCATGACAAAACAATATTAAAATGAGTATACATCGCATGCTTACCATAATTTTACACATAAATCACAGGTAGATTAATATCATTAAATACTGACCTGATTACCCGATTACCCACCATGGGTAGTCACCATCTCAGCCATATTTCCGGCCACCACACATATCATATACACATATATATAGATATAACAACAAATACAAACAACAGGAGAACAGTGCGATAACTACACACCTTATAAGCAAAAATCGCCTAAACCCGAACCCCGTAGCCTACACAATTTGCACCTTGCGATTTGTTGAACCCCCTCCTACACAACTATGTTAGATTCGGCTCAACCAAAAAGAACACATGAAATGGCCTTCGGCCCCACAATATTCCTTACTTACCTTGATCTCTCCAATCCCGAAAGATCTCTACTCCTTTAACGTTAGCCTACAGAAATCTCGATATCACCTTTCATGGGTTCAGCCATAAAAGAGAGAATGGAGTTAGATCTTTAACTTTCGACAACCAAGAGAGATAAAAGAAAAACGATTAAAAGAAATCTCTTACCCACTAAAGAGAATCGATTGGAGCAGATTCCGGCCTATGATATTTTCGGCTTTGAAGAAGAAAAGTGAAACAAAGAAATTTGGGGAGGTTCAATAGAGGTTCGGCTATTGAGAGTTATGAAGAGAAAAGAAGAGTTGAAAAGAAATGGTCTAAAATGGCTATTTGGTTTCGGTCACAAAGAAGAGAAAAAAGAAGATATGATTTGGAGAAAAAGGACAACTCAAAACCGAAATGGTCAAAACTCAAATGACCAAAAGAAAAGAAAAAGGTTTACCTTTTGTCTAATATACATTCGGCTAAGAGGAGGAATATTAGAAAGAAATGCTTTGTGTGACACAAAATGACTAAAAGAAAGATGTGCACAACTAACTCCTAACTCATCCAAAAGCCTTCAAAATTTTGGCCACCCCCCTAATCCATAAAACCGTCCAAGTTCATGGTTAAAATGGCCATGAAATAATTTCCAAAACATCCACCTTGATACATGCCTTGTAATCCTCTATTTTCCCAAAGTTTAAGAAATTGTATCCCCACAATCAAGCAATTCTATCCCTTATTCATGCTTACCATAACCTTAAGTCTACTAACCATAAATGAAAAGTCCAACCTTACCTTAATTAAAGTTTGACCAACACATGCCATACAAATGCAAAAATAAAAGTCACCTAATTGCCATCCATGGGATTCGAACCTAAGCCCCCCTCACACTGCTTGTGGCGTCACTTCTTAAGGCCCTAAGTGGCGCATCCCTTGCCATTTTGCCAACTGGTTACTTGTGTCTAAATCCTCCAACAAAATTTCTTAAGGCCTATCTTGACTAGCTCCCTTTTTAAGAATTAAAAATCTAATATTTTTTTTCCAAGGCATTCTCCTACATTCTAAAGTTCCTGAAACTCCCAAAGCACACTCAATCCACACATAGGCATGCTACCACATACAATTAAGTTAAAACGCATATCCCCTAGATCCCGGATATTACAATTCTACCCCCCTTAAAATAATTTCGGCCTCGAAATTACCAACTAACTAACAGTCGTGCATCCTCACTCACCACACTACGCTTTTGCTGCGCACTCTGATCTTAATAAAACTAATGTACTTTCTAACTAACTCTTGGAACCCTTCCTCACCATCTTCTCTACCTCTACCACGCCCACGAGTATTGCGACCACGTCCCCTAGAACTCATATCTACTATCGCGATTTAATCTGATTTAGGAAATTTTATGCATTAGTCTTTTGTTCCACTGATTATCTGCGAACAATTTTATGAAAAGAAGATTAGTAGTAGTTCTTTCGATCAACCAAAGTTTTCATCTCAAGTTTTCTACTCTAATTCTAATAGTCACATTCAGTCATCAACAACATTCACTACACTACTTTGGGCATTTTGTCCGTTCCCAACCCAGGGGTATTTTCGTAATTCATCCTATAAGGGTATTTTAGTAATAAATCAGGGTAAAAAAATATCTTTATAAATCAAAGGCATTCCAGAATTTTCAAAACTCGAGGTTATTTTGAATATATTTCCAAATCAAAGGTATTGCGAAAATTTTAGAAATCGGGGTTATTTTGGTAATTTTGTAAATCAGGGGTAATTTAGAATTTTTTTTTAAACCTGGATATTCTGGTCATTTTCAAATCTTAAGGTAGTTTTTACAAAACAGTGTAGCTGGTCCCTTTCGGGTTTTAATTATCGGGTTAAGCCGGTGAATAAGTCCTCTTAGTTAGGGTGAACCGTTACTACGCACCAGGTAGGATTCGAGTAAAGAGGAGGTGAGTCACTAGGACTGCTTAAATACCAAGCTCCCACCGAATCCAATCCTAGACATGCGCACAACTATTGCCACACCCTAACTCGGCGACTTACTCACAGGTTTGTTTGATTGCACTTAAGTCTTATGTATCTTGTGTTGGAGTAAACTAGTCCTAATGTTCAACAGCTCCTAATCTACTAATCTACGATCCCATAATGCCCATAAAGTTTCACATACCAATCACTTCAGTAGTTAGGGGTACTTACCTGGTGGACTTCGGGCCGGAGATACAGGTGCCATGCCAGAACAAACCTGAAAGAGTTCATGAATGTCTATGTTTTTGGAAAGCCTATCTTTGAAAAAATGTTTTTGGCCCAAAAACTCTCAAAGCCGAGCTTTGAACCTTGCTCTGATACCAAATTGTAACACCCCAAACCCGGCCCAAACACCACGGCCGAATTTAGAATGCTACTGAGGAAAAAGTTTGAAAAGAATTTAACATAAAGGTGAAAACTTAATAATTTTCCGTCATTTATAAAATATGGTATATTTAAAATTCTAAGTAAAACTAAGTTGCTACAAATTCCCGGATTTAAAACTTTAATATAAGTTTCTAAGGTATGAATTGTTTGAAAGAAAACATTCCCAGTTATTAGCTCGATAATTAATCCATCGTAAACATAATAAAATCCCTAAAATACTTTAAATGGCCTTATTACAATAATGATTTACCCAAAAGTACTAAAAATATAAAATGTTTAAAATAGATAAAACATCTTCTGTATGGCCACCTCGTATCCGCTCCAGCCCGGTCCAAGAATCATGTATCACCTGCATTGTTTTTGGAAAAATAGGGTGAGTCAAACCGACTCAGTGTATAGTTATTCCACATGCCTCCACAAATGGGCTTGGCCCACATCCACACAGTCCACATACGTAATCATGCAAAATGAATCCCAACCCAACCTAGTGTCCATCCGCTACACACCCCCGTACCTGCCGCACACACCAGGGGATTACTAAATCACCCTCCAACCGCTACACACCTCTTTGGCAGACCTGCTGCTCAAGGCCGTGGCTTAGCCACCGATCACCTAAGTGACCCCACATAACTGTATCCACGAGGTGACTCAAGGTCATCCTCAATCCACGGTGATGCACACAGCTATCATCCGCCCACGATGTGGCACATAGCCAACACCCCACCTTGATGAAGCACATAGCCAACATCAAGCGCCAATGTAGCTCAAGGCTAACATCAGACCACGTACATAAATATGTACACCCTGTCCTTCAATATTCACATCCCAGTCCCCATGTATATATATATATATATATATGTATCATGACAAAACAATATTAAGATGAGTATACATCGCATGCTTACCACAATTTTACACATAAATCACAAGTAGATTAATATCATTAAATACTGACCTGATTACCCGATTACCCACCATGGGTAGTCACCATCTCAGCCATATTTCCGGCCACCACACATATCATATACATATATATATATATATATATATATATATATATATATATATATAACAACAAATACAAACAACAGGAGAACAGTGCGATAACTACACACCTTATAAGCAAAAATCGTCTAAACCCGAACCCTGTAGCCTACACAATTTGCACCTTGCGATTTGTTGAACCCCCTCCTACACAACTATGTTAGATTCGGCTCAACCCAAAAGAACACATGAAATGGCCTTCGGCTCCACAATATTCCTTACTTACGTTGATCTCTCCAATCCCGAAAGATCTCTACTCCTTTATCGTTAGCCTACAAAAATCCCGATATCACCTTTCATGGGTTCGGCCATAACAGAGAGAATGGAGTTAGATCTTTAACTTTCGACAACCAAGAGAGATAGAAGAAAAATGATTAAAAGAAATCTCTTACCCACTAAAGAGAATCGATTGGAGCAGATTCTGGCCTATGATATTTTCGGCTTTGAAGAAGAAAAGTGAAACAAAGAAATTTGGGGAGGTTCAATAGAGGTTCGGCTATTGAGAGTTATGAAGAGAAAAGAAGAGTTGAAAAGAAATGGTCTAAAATGGCTATTTGGTTTCGGTCACAAAGAAGAGAGAAAAGAAGATATGATTTGGAGAAAAAGGACAACTCAAAACAGAAATGGTCAAAACTCAAATGACCAAAAGAAAAGGAAAAGGTTTACCTTTTGTCTAATATACATTCGGCTAAGAGGAAGAATATTAGAGAGAAATGCTTTGTGTGACTCAAAATGACTAAAAGAAAGATGTGCACAACTAACTCCTAACTCATCCAAAAGCCTTCAAAATTTTGGCCACCCCCTAATCCATAAAACCGTCCAAGTTTATGGTCAAAATGGCCATGAAATAATTTCCAAAACATCCACCTTGATACATGCCTTGTAATCCTCTACTTTCCCAAAGTTTAAGAAATTCTATCCCCACAATCAAGCAATTCTATCCCTTATTCATGCTTACCATAACCTTAAGTCTACTAACCATAAATGAAAAAGTCCAACCTTACCTTAATTAAAGTTTGACCAACACATGCCATACAAATGCAAAAATAAAAGTCACCTAATTGCCATCCATGGGATTCGAACCTAAGCCCCCCTCACACTTCTTATGGCGTCACTTCTTAAGGCCCTAATTGGCGCATCCCTTGCCATTTTGCCAACTGGTTACTTGTGTCTAAATCCTCCAACAAAATTTCTTAAGGCCTATCTTGACTAGCTCCCTTTTTAAGGATTAAAAATCTAATATTTTTTTTCCAAGGCATTCTCCTACATTCTAAAGTTCCTGAAACTCCCAAAGCACACTCAATCCACACATAGGCATGCTACCACATACAATTAAGTTAAAACGCATAACCGCTAGATCCCGGATATTACATCGATAAATTTGAACTGATAATCTTATAAAACCGTGATTTTTGAAAATATCGTTGATAGTTCGAGAGAAAATTTTCGTGTTAAAATATTTGTAAAAGTTTATTTTGAAATCCATTTGTTTATCAATTTTTTTAAAAAAAGAAACCTTTATTATGTTTTTAGCAAATTCCTGTTTAAAACTATTTATGAAAAATAATAAATAAGTCCAAACATAAAGCAAAGTAAAGTTATCCCAGAGGCTTTATTACAACTATAAAATTCCAAAATAGCAAAAGTAATAAAACGGAATATGAAATTTAATAAAGTTCGAAACACCAATTCTGAAGTATGGCCTCCACCGAGTCATCCATAGCCCAAGTCCACATCAATGAGCATTACCTACAAGGATTAAGAAAAGGGGGTGAGTTACAAGAACTCAGTGTATAATCCCTTTACCGTTGTCTACTGGGCTTGAACCCATTTAGCAATAACTTGGGCCTAAGCCCCTACAACATAATGTTGGGCCGAAGCCCATATAGCGAAACAGAATATATATATATATATATATATATGACAAATGTATGTGTGCAAAATATGCAACCCAACCCATCCTAATAATCCATCCGCTACACACCACCCGTACCATCCAACACACATATGGGGATCAAGTCAACCCACCCCACCAACACACCAACCGCAGGCATTATGCCATTTATAACAAATTTGTGGCTGAGGCACCAGAGTCATAATTAAACGTGGCATAGCCACTATACAGATTGTGGCAGAGCCACCAGAATATCATATACGGTAATGTAATCGGCACACAGCCTTCGGTAAATATGATCGACACAGAGTCGTTAATTCATATGTTAGGCATATAGCCCCGGGTAAATACGTTTGGCATAAAGCCATAATCACGATGGTACAAAGCCATATTTAGGTTGCCACATAGCCCTTATCAGAATTTGTGGCAGAGCCACCAAAATCATAGCGAATCAGATTAACAAACATTTTTGTGGCAGTGCCACCGGAATTACTTCTCTTCAACATTTTCCCATCCCATGCAAAATTATGTATATGCAACATACATAGTAAATCATAATATTACAAATATAAACAACAATTTCTTAATTCAGAGATTCATTACAAACAATTTGGCCCAATTAACACTTTGCAAAATCGGCCCATTAGGGCAATCTATCAATTCGGCCCATAAGGGCATTTTCATAATTCGGCCCATAAGGACATTTTCGTAATTCGGCCCATTAGGGACATTTTCATAATTCGGCCCATTAGGGGCATTTTCGTAAATCGGTGTAACATCCTGAATTAGTGGGCCTGTGCATTTTGTGTGGTAGGTTTAATGTGTTAATTTGAGAATTAGGAATGCAAATTGGGCTCAGAAATGGCTGAGATCTTGACTAAAATTCTGTGTAGACACTCTAGCACTTTAAAAGGTAGTTATCTGTGTTTTAAATAGCAAAATGGGCTTGTGGCCCAAAGGTAAGTGGCGCTATAATGGAGCTAGAAGTGGCGTCAGAGGTAAGGAAGGGAGGAGGCCCAGTTTTGGTTGCTTGAAACCCAAGTAATTGGGCCAAATTCGGTACTTAAAAGGCGGCAACAAGGCTATAAAATAGGGATTTTTAATATTTTTATTATGTGGATATTATGCTGATAAATGAGGGAGGAGTTGGTGCTAAATAGGGCTATTTTTGAGGATTTAATAGATTAAGATAAGGGAAAAGGATAGGAGCTATCTTGTGGTTGCAGTGTTGGCCGAAAATCAAACTCAGTAAGGGGGAGGGATTGGTTTAGTATAGTCTAAGGGGTGTGCCGAAATTTGAAGGCATTAGACTCATTTGTTCTCTTTTTCTTTCTTCGCCTATCTTCTCTCTTTCAAAAGAAATCGCCATCTTCCTCTTCACTTTCTTTTCTTTTTCTTTCTTCTTCTAGCCGAAACTCCTCACTCAATTCTTCTAAAAATCGAAAAACACTTTAGCCTTCTCTTGTTCATACTTTTTCGGGATTTTCTTAAAAGCCGAAATTCCTAGATCTCATCTCTTGTGTTTGCCGAATTCTCCTGCAAGGGGTAGCCGAAATCTTCTGAAGAGGTAAGTGTTGAAAACGTTATTCTTTCAATCTATTCTGACTTTTAGAAACCATAGCCGAATGGCTACATGGTATATTAATCTCGTGTTTTCTTTCATTTACGGCATTCCGGGATTTGAAGGGGATACAATCGTATAGATTTCTAAGCCAGATTTCAGTAGCATTCGGGTCGTATTGTTTTCGGGATTTCAAGGTAAGGAGATCTGTTAATCTAAACGTATAATTCGGGTAAAACTCTAACCCTTGGCCGAATATAGGAGAGGCCTTATCTTCGCGTTATTCTGGCTTTTGAGCAAAGTTGTAGGTAGAAGGCAGTAGATCTGTTTAGCGAGGGTATCGACATAGAGGGTAGTCCTACGCAATAATCAGGTGTGTAACCTTTTACACCATTTAGATTGTTTGTTAGTATATGCTTATAAATCTGTTATATTCTGTTAAATGCCGAAATACCAGCATGGCTGTTGAAAACCCGAAGAGGGTAAAGGCGAATCACCAGGTTAGTGAATCTCTTTCATTCTAAAGTGAATGGTTCTGTTGATTTGATATGATAAACATGTATACCGATTTCTGTGATTGCACGGGGTTGGGTGATTGATGAAAGAGGAAGTGTTCTATTGTAGTGGCTTTTGCCATGATCTGTTGTAGTGGCTTTTTGCCATGATCTGTTGTAGTGGCTATTGCTATGATCTTATGATGTGCAGCTAACTGCAGCATGACTGCCATCGATGGTGTGTAGCTGCGTGGGTTGATTGTAGAAATCCCCAATGGTGTGATTGGCAGGTAAGGGTGGTGTGTAGTGGATGGAAACCTAGGATTGGGTTGGGCTTTGCATAATTCCTGATTTATTTTCTTTTGTTATCTGTTCTATAGGGCTAAGGCCCAATCTGATGGTGCACGAGGGTTGCATACTGAGTCTCGTGACTCACCCCGTTGTTTAACATTTTTCAAGAGACACGTAGAGTATTGGACCAGGCTGGAGAGGAGCGCAAGGTGGCCATGCATGAGATTATTTTGGATACTGCAAAAGACATTATTTTATTTATTTATATTTAATATTTTGGATTAGTTGGGTTTTTATTTCATTGTAATAAGGCCATGGGCCATTAGCTTTATATTTTTCGGTTTTTAATTTTGGGCTTTTATTATTATTAAACAATTGGATTTTACATTTTAATTAAGCTAAGGCATGTATCAAATTTCGATTTCTAATTCATTAAGGCATTAATATAAAATGTATATCTTTTACAAATTATTCAACCATTTAGTTTTCCCCAATAAACGGTTAAACTCAAGAAAAATATTTACCGAAATTGCGGCATCTTTTAAAATCTCCTTAGTGACATGCCAGATCCGGTCATGGTGTTTGGGCTGGGTTTGGGGTGTTACATTCGGTAATTTTACCCACTAAGGTAATTCGTTAATCTCGCAACCCAGAGGTATTCCGGTAATTTACCCTCCAAGGGTATTTTGGTAATTTCACAACTCAAACATAACTACTAATTTGGGGCATAAAAATTGAAACTGTCCATCTGCGTCATATTGACTAATTTGACTATAACTTGAGTTAGGAAACTCGAAATTTAGATTCGTAAATTTTCCTTGAAACAAACTCATATATCTTCTTACTACAATTTTTCCAGAATTTTTTGCTTAACCATTTAGTATAGTTTATTCCTTACAGTTTCCCTTGATTCACTAACCAACGATTCTGACCTCTCTTACCCAAAATTCAAATATCTCACTGTACAGCTTTCATATGTTGCTCCCACATGTTTCTATTGAAAATATACTCAACTAAGGAAACTATACATATAAATTATAACCCATAATTCACCTCATACAATTTTAAACTATTTTTCCAAGACAAAACAGGGAACCACGAAATCAATCAGAACCAGTCTCACTAAAATTAAGATATCATAGAATATAAAATTCTTTTTCCTTCTCTGTTTCTTCCATATTAAAATAGACACAGTAAGCTTTAATTTGACATCTTATTCACTTTCTAATTCCCTTTCTCCTATTTTTCATGATTTTCTGAAATCACGTCACTACTACTGACCAAAACTGTTTCATTGCAAAAATATGGTTACCACAATGAACATACGCACGCCCGAGTGATCACGGATGCCGGTCTCCGGTTTTCTTTGGTATTTCGACCAAATCATAGAATATTTCATGCAAACATTTAGAGAGATGTGAGATTACACACCATTTCAAACAAGTATTCGGAAGGGTACGGTATTACACACCTTGATTACGAGTTGTGCTTTCTACCGATTTCAACACCTATAATGATAGTTGATAGAAGGTTAGTCTCTACTTTGATAATCGTAACTAGAAACACTTTATTAGGCTAACTCCACTTACCACGAATGTGGTCTCCCTCAATGCACCAAGAATCGATCCTACCCTTTGGCTACTGAAATCCCGTCCTAACAATATTTGGTGAGCGAAAGAGTTGTTAGCAATTATCCCACCTTTGGCCAAAACAAATCTTATGACAACGTTCTTACCCCACTTGCTTGATGAGTCGACCATAACGATTTGGTTAATACAAATCACTTGTGCTCCTTCACCTTGTTGAAAGTCCTAAACCCGACGATGGCCATATTACAGAAAAGAATGTAACTCAAACCTAACGAGAGATAGAAAGAAGAACACACGATTTATTAAGGAAAAACTTGAATGAAACAAAGTTATTGACAAAGAGAGAACTACTACTTACCGATTGTTTAATTCCTTGTAGCGCCACTCTAGGGAAGAACAAGACTGTGATTCAGGCAAGGACTAACTCACAAGATGCAATAGGTATACCCTACACAAAATGCGGTAGAGACTGTTCAACTAAGAGAATTAAACTGCAAAGAAAATCGAATGATGCGGAAGGGAAAAGAGGAAGAAACGATTAAGGATTAGGGAAGAGAGAAAAGGTTAGGCTATGGAGAGGAATGAGTAGGAAGGAAATCGGAGAAGAAAATAGAGGGCTTAAGAATTTGACAAGAAGAAGAATTGAAAAGGAGATAACCCGAAATGCTCAAGGAATAAGTACCCAAAATGTCACTCTTAAAAAGAAACCCAAAAGAACACTCAAAAGCAAAGAAAGTTTCGGTTTCTCCCCTTACACCAAATGACCGAAAATGCTATTTTGGAAAAAGACACAAAATGATCAAAGGAGAAAAATATCTCTCATGCTCAAGACTTGTAAAAAGGTATGGAAAAAAATTGGCTCCTCCCTCTCCCTTTTCCAAACCATTATCTTCTTTACCAAAAGATGAACATAGACCAAATAAAACCTTTCCAAAACATCCCCCACGAAAAATGCCAACATGTTCCCTATTCCTTCCCTTTTCTTTTACTCATTTCCCTACCTTCATCCTTTCCTAATTTCCTTAGCCACCTTGCCAAAAATAAAAAGTCCAACTTGCCTTATTTACAAGCTTGGCCGACACTTAGGGAAAAAGTACAAAAATAATAGTCAAAATTTGCACATTATGGGATTTGAACCTCTTCCCTTACAGTCCTTCATGTGGCATCATATACTCTTTACCAATTGCTCATTTATGCTAGCACATTACTTATTTATTTCCATAAGCCTTGAAGCCACTTACCATCTCTTTTTAATAGGCTTAAACACAAAATTTTACCTATAGCCTAACTTGAACCCGAGACTTCATAGAAACCCCGTAACTTTCTAAAATCACCTTTCTAATAAGTCCAACTTGAAATAATGCCATTCTCTTGTTCTCAAAAATTTTAAACATAATCTTAAATCCTCTTTCACATAACCAAACATCTAACCACAGAAGCAAGCAGTTAATTACCACTTATACCTAAAATTTTCTACATTCAATCATCACGTCCAACCAAAACATACCTGATTTGATGGTGATGAAACAATCCCGAGCCTTATGCTCCTTAGACCCGCATCTCAAGCATGCTCCTAACCTCCTCTAGCATTCTATACGATGACGCCTTCTGTAATAATCGCAAGCAGGAAAGTTTGGTCGTGCCTTGACATACTTTACGGAACGAGACTGCGACCCAAAAGAACCACGATCTATTTTCTTCTTATAGTCCACAGACCCAACTCGAAGTGCTTCACCGATTTCTTTAACCTCCTTCAATACCTTCTTAACTATCTGAGTCAGCTCATCAACCCCAGCTCGATCATAAGATCCCGTCTCAGCCACTGACAATGCCAACGTCTCCCTTCCGGAAACATGCCCCGATGCTGAAGATCTAGCCCTAGCACCTCGGCCTCTACCACGTCCATGTCTACCGTGTCCACGTCTTCTAGCGCTCATGATTGCTAAATCAATTTAATCTGATTAAAAGTCTTACGAATCATTATGCTATTTCAGTGTTTATTAAACAATATCTTATGAAGTATAGGAAATAAAGTTATTTTCGCAATACGTATCCTAAGGTCTCAATCTCTATAATTTCAGCTCCTAAAGCTAAAAGTTATAGAGTATTTCTATAGTCATACTACAATAATCATAAATTGAGAACATAAACTTACTTGACTTGGTGCCGGATACCCGTGGTGCCATACTTCCTTTAACACATGTATTTATAAATAAAATTTCAAACAGTTTTAGAAAACATTTTTGAACCCAAACCACAACCGAGTTTTGAAACTGGGCTCTGATACCATAAAATGTAACACCCCAAACTCGGCCCATGCGTTATGACCGGATCTGACAGGTCACATGAGAAAAACATGTTAATCCTTTTCATTCGTACTAAAATAGGTATTGATTTATTAAAATAAAAAAAAAACAAATTTGATTTGAAATATTTGATAAAATACTACTAACCTCAAAGATTGATTGATAAATCGATAAATTTGAACTGATGATCTTATAAAACCGTGATTTTTGAAAATATAGTTGATAGTTCGAGAGAAAATTTTCGTGTTAAAATATTTGTAAAAGTTTATTTTGAAATCCATTTGGTAATCGATTTTAAAAAAAAAAAACCTTTATTATGTTTTTAGCAAATTCCCGTTTAAAACAATTTATGAAAAATAATAAATATGTCCAAACATAAAGCAAAGTAAAGTTATCCCAGAGGCCTTATTACAACTATAAAATCCCAAAATTGCAAAAGTAATAAAACGGAATATGAAATTTAATAAAGTTCAAAACACCAATTCTGAAGTATGGCCTCCACCGAGTCATCCATAGCCCAAGTCTACATCAATAAGCATTACCTACAAGGATTAAGAAAAGAGGGGGTGAGTTACAAGAACTCACTGTATAATCCATTTACCGTTGTCTACTGGGCTTGAACCCATTTAGCAATAACTTGGGCCTAAGCCCCTATAGCATAATGTTGGGCCGAAGCCCATATAACGAAACAGAATATATATATATATATGACAAATGTATGTGTGCAATATATGCAACCCAACCCATCCTAATAATCCATCCGCTACACACCACCCGTACCATCCAACACACCTGTGGGGATCAAGTCAACCCACCCCGCCAATACACCAATCGCAGGCATTATGCCATTTATAACAAATTTGTGTCTGAGGCACCAGAGTCATAATTAAACGTGGCATAGCCACTATACACATTATGGCAGAGCCACCAGAATATCATATACGTTAATGTAATCGGACACAGCCTTGGGTAAATATAATTGACACAGAGTCGTTAATTCATATGTTAGGCACATAGCCCCGGGTAAATACGTTTGGCATAAAGCCATAATCACGATGGCACAAAGCCATATTTAGGTTGGCACAAAGCCATTATCAGAATTTATGGTAGAGCCACCAGAATATGTGGCAGAGCCACAAGAATATGTGGCAAAGCCACCAGAATCATAGCGAATCAGATTAACAAACATTTTTGTGGTAGTGCCACCAGAATTACTTCTCTTCAACATTTTCCCATCCCATGCAAAATTATGTATATGTAACATACATAGTAAATCATAATATTACAAATATAAACAACAATTTATTAATTTAGAGATTCATTACAACAATTTGGCCCAATTAACACTTTCCAAAATCGGCCTATTAGGGCAATCTATCAATTCGGCCCATAAGGGCATTTTCGTAATTTGGCCCATAAGGGCATTTTCGTAATTCGGCCCATTAGGGGCATTTTCGTAATTCGGCCCATTAAGGGCATTTTTGTAATTCGGACTATTAGGGGCATTTTCATAATTCGGTAATTTTGCCCACTAAGGGTAATTAGGTAATCTCGCAACCCAGGGGTATTTCGGTAATTTACCCTCCAAGGGTATTTTGGTAATTTCACAACTCGAATTTAACTACTAATTTGGGGCATAAAAATTGAAACTGTCCATCTGCATCATACTGACTAAATTGACTATAGCTCGAGTTAGGAAACTCGAAATTTAGATCAGTAAATTTTCCTTGAAACTAGACTCATATATCTTCTTACTACAATTTTTCTTTTGAAATATCTGACTGTACAGTTTTCATATGTTGCTCCCACTTGTTTCTTTTGAAAATAGACTCACTAAGGAATCTATACATATAAATTATAACCCATAATTCACCTTGTACAATTTTAAACGATTTTTCCAAGACAGAATAGGGAACCACCAAATCAATCAGAACCAGTCTCACTAAAATTAAGATATCAAGAATATAAAATTCCTTTTCCTTCTCCGTTTCTTCCATATAAAAATAGACACAATAAGCTTTAATTCAATATCTTCTTCACTTTCTAATTCCCTTTCTCCTATTTTTCATGATTTTTCGAAATCACGTCACTGCTACTGACCAAAACTGTTTCATTGTAAAAATATGGTTACCACTATGAACATATGCACGCCCGAGTGATCACGGATGCCGGTCTCCGATTTTCTTTGGTATTTCGACTAAATCATAGAATATTTCATGCAAACATTCAGAGAGATGTGAGATTACACACCATTTCAATTAGGTATTCAGAAGGGTACGGGATTACACACCTTGATTACGAGTTGTGCTTTCTACCGATTTCAACACTTATAATGATAGTTGATAGAAGGTTAGTCTCTACTTTGATAATCGTAACTAGAAACACTTTATTAGGCTAACTCCACTTACCACGAATGTGGTCTCCCTCAGTGCACCAAGAATCGATCCTACCCTTTGGCTACTGAAATCCCGTCCTAACAATATTTGGTGAGCGAAAGAGTTGCTAGCAATTATCCCACCTTTGGCCGAAACAAATCTTATGACAATGCTCTTACCCCACTTGCTTGACGAGTCGACCATAACGATTTGGTTAATACAAATCACTTGTGCTCCTTCACCTTGTTGAAAGTCCTAAGCCCGACGATGGCCATATCACAGAAATGAATGTAACTCAAACCCAACGAGAGAGAGAAAGAAGAACACACAATTTATTAAGGAAAAACTCGAATGAAACAAAGTTACTGACAAAGAGAGAACTACTACTTACCGATTGTTTAATTCCTTGTAGCGCCACTCTAGGGAAGAACAAGACTGTGATTCGGGAAAGGACTAACTCACAAGATGCAATAGGTATACCTAACACAAAAAGCGATAGAGAGTGTTCAACTAAGAGAATTAAACTACAAAGAAAATCGAATGATGCAGAAGGGAAAAGAGGAAGAAACGATTAAGGATTAGGGAAGAGAGAAAAGGTTAGGCTATGGAGAGGAATGAGTAGGAAGGAAACCGGAGAAGAAAATAGAGGGCTTAAGAATTCGACAAGAAGAAGAATTGAAAAGGAGATAACTCGAAATGCTCAAGGAATAAGTACCCAAAACGTCACTCTTAGAAAGAAGCCCGAAAGAACACTCAAAAGCAAAGAAAGTTTCGGTTTCTCCTCTTACACCAAATGACTGAAAATGCTATTTTGGAAAAAGACACAAAATGATCAAAGGAGAAAAATATCTGAAACACCCCAAACCCGGCCCACGAGCTTTGACCAGATCTGGTATGTTCCTCAAGAAAACTGGTTCAAATTCTTTTGCTTCTTAGGAAAAACTTGTGCGATTTTTTTTAAAAAAAATATTGTTTTAGGTTGGGCTTGAGTTGAAAACGAATTCGATTTTATATTGAAAACCCTTTTTAATTTTAAGTGATAAAACATATAGAGTATTTTCAAAAATAAATTACTTAATCTTTAACTTAATAAAAATTTGTAAACATAATTAAACAATAAGACAGAAATAAAATAGTTCACTAAGGCCTTATTACATCAAATATAACCCAAATTTAAAACCAAAGTACTTAAAGAAAATAAAAGTCCAAATCATAGATTTCTTGCTGTGCATGACCATCCCTAAGCTTCTGCCGAACCCGGTCCATTACTGTTCGTCACCTAAAAATAGTCCCACAACGGGGTGAGTCAACAGACTCAATGTGTACACAACACTAAGTCCAAATAGATTTAGGCATACCATACATATCAAACCATATAATAACCCATATAGCAAATAGTAATGCAACTTATTCACATGTGCTCACTTATTGGGCTTGGCCCATAACCATATCACATTCTTATAATAGGGTAGTTAACCACATAATTTCCACATACTGGGCCTAGCCCATTTCCACACTGATCCACATTCATATACTGGGCTTGGCCCTTTTCTTAATAATCCACATATCAACTGAGCTTGGCCCATTTCCACATTAAATATTCATATCAGATATAATACGCAAAGTGCACCCAACCCAACCTAGGGTCCATCCTCTACACACCCCCGTATCCAGCCTACCACACACCAGGGGATTAACAAATCACCCTCTCCTTTTCACTCCAAAGGCAATCAATGCCGTCCACGTGCAATTAAGCACAATAATCCACAACGCGACCTCAGTCAGCGCCAATCCACGATGTAGCCGTAGCTAACACCAAAACCACGATGGGACACATAGTCACTCATCAACCACGATATGGCACATAGCCTATATCAACCACGATGAGGCACAGAGCTACTCATCAAACTACGCGAACTTAATCGCAAATAAATCCACGACGTGACCTCAGTCAACGTCAATCCACGATGTAGCTCAAGGCTAACATCAAACCACGTACTCGAAGTACACCCGTACCTTCTTTCATATCCCAACCCATGCATATGCAACAAGTAATAGTGGCATAATAATAAATGCATGCACATGTTATTAAGGCAATCAATCACATTTCCACAGGCATAGTCACATTCACATCGGCACCTTCACATTCTTATCATTATCCTCATGTTACACATAACATATTTCATAATCCTAGTAGGAGTAGGAAACGTACCTGAGTACTTTTGTACCATAGCATGGTACTTAGCCATATTCACATTCTTATAACATACATGCATATTTAAATATTGCCATAAACTTATTAAGAATTAGTGTGGGGTACACACCTGATTCGCTTAGGGTTTCCAATCCAAATCCCAAAAAGCTTGATCTAATGCCTTAGATCTTAGATCTCTACATTTAATCAATCATTTAATACTTAGTAAAGAACTATTCGACCATAAATCCAAATCCTAGTAGGATTAGTACACTAAAACTTACCTTGGTGTCGAATTGACTATAGTCAAATCCCGAAAACTTTGTTGTACACCTTCTTGCATTCGGCCAAACATTAAGTCACATCATAGGTTAGTTTCGGCTTTTAAACAAAGTAAGAAATAGATCTAGATATCCAAAATAGGCCTTGGCAGAATGTTATAGACACCTACCTTGTGGATTTTAAATCCCGAAACTCACCGAATAACTAGGGAACACACGGCTTATGGTGTACCTTCGGGAAAAGAACTTCTCCTTCCTTGTAGTCGACACTTAGTAAATCCCGAAAGATCTCCTTACTGAAGAATTCGATGGAACTCTTGCTTGAACCCTTAGCAGTATTCGGCTATGGCTTTGATGTGGATAACAATTTCGGCTCTTGAGGCTTAGTGAGAAATCGACTAGGGCTATTGGCATCTTCGGCTTTTGATTGTGTTTGTAATAAAAGAAGAAAAGAAAAGAGAAAAAGAGAATAATGGCAGAGAGAATTCGGCAGAGAGAAGAGGAGAAACTTTATAGAATTTCGGTAGAGATTTTCTTGAAGAGAAAAGTATGAATGAAGAATAGCCTTACTCTCCCTTTTATAGCCGAAATTACTAGGCTAGAGTCCCTTACTTGGCCACCACTCTTCTATTTTAATAGCTTTATCCTTTGAATTATCACTTTATAAAAAGAATTTAATCCAACTATTAACTCTTGAAAATAATGATAAATAAATCCCTTATTTATCCCCTATTTAGCCGAAATTTAAAGAGAATAAAACTCCTCTTTTAAGAGCCTTAATGCCGTCCACCTCTCTGCTTCTGGAAGCAAAAATAAAACTTCTTTTATTTGCTTCCCAAGTGACTCGAACCCTGGCTCAAATACCTGCTTGTGGCGTCACCCACCTGGGCCTTAAGTGACATCTTCAGGCCACTTTTCCAAGCCTGATTGTGTGTCAAATTCCTCCTACTAATTTTCTTAAGGCCACCTTGCCTTAATTTCCTCTTTTTAAACCTTAAAACATGACATTTCTTTACATTTCCAAGTTTCCAAAAACGTTCATTTCCCTCCTTTAAACTTATCATTTCTAAAGCATTTCCTTACATTTCCAGGACATTTCCCTACATTTCCTTCATTTCTCTACATTCCTTACATTTCCATACATTTCCATACATTTCCTTACATTTCCATACATTTCCATACATTTCCTTACATTTCATACATTTCCTTACATCTTAGGGTTCCTAAAACTCCTCAGAACACATCCAACAAACCCACTGAGCCCACTATCTCATGAATTACACACGAACGCATAACCCCTAATCTAGGATGTTACAATATCTCTCATGCTCAAGGCTTGCAAAAAGGTATGGAAAAAATTGGCTCCTTCCTCTCCCTTTTCCAAACCATTATCATCTTTACCAAAAGATGAACATAGACCAAATAAAACCTTTCCAAAACATCCCCCACGAAAAATGCCAACATGTTCCCTATTCCTTCCCTTTTCTTTTACTCTTTTCTTTACCTTCATCCTTTCCTAATTTCCTTAGCCACCTTGCCAAAAATAAAAAAGTCCAACTTGCCTTATTTACAAGCTTGGCCGACACTTAGGGAAAGAGTACAAAAATAATAGTCAAAATTTGCACATTATGGGATTTGAACCTCTTCCCTTAAAGTCCTTCAAGTGGCACCATATCCTCTTTACCATTTGCTCATTTATGCTAGCACATTACTCATTTATTTCCATAAGCCTTGAAGCCACTTACCATCTCTCCTTAATAGGCTTAAACACAAAATTTTACCTATAGCCTAACTTGAACCCGAGACTTCATAGAAACCCCATAACTTTCTAAAATCACCTTCCTAATAAGTCCAACTTGAAATAATGCCATTCTCTTGTTCTCAAAAATTTTAAACACTCCTACGCCCAAGGCCCAATGGGCCCAATCCTACTAGGCCCAATTTCGAGATGTTACACGTACCGCGTGTTTAGGCCGCATGGCCCTGCTCCAAGCTATCATCCGAACGAATGGATTATGCCCTACCTGGATGCCGTGGGATTTTGATCAGCGACATTAATCCGTGTGTTTGAGTTAAGGGCCGACTTAATATTGATATTGGTTGAGTGGTGGTGCCCAGAGACGCATGCATTTCATTTCCTTGTGGAGAATACACTATCATACAGGAGGATGTTGTAATGTAATTAGGGCTCCCTATGGATAGTGATGTCGTAACTAGTTCAAGCCAAGCAGCAGATCCTGCGACGCTTTGTTATTACTTGCTTAGATGCTCTCCTGGTGATGGTAGAGCTAAATTTATGAGTTTAAAATTTCTGTGGTTGAAGGAAAATTTTAAAACATTATCAAATTATGCAACCGATAGGGAGGAGATATCCGCTGCTCTGGCCTATATACTGCAGCTTATAGGGGGTACTTATGTCAGATTCCAATAATAATAGAATCCACTTGATGTACATGCCCTTATTAACTAATTTGCAAGGTCTATGTTCCTATGGTTGGGGTTCAGCAATACTAGCGACGTTGTATCGTGAGCTTTGTCAAGGGACAAAGCATAGAACACGGGATATAAGTGGGTGCCTGGTACTACTACAATCCTGGACACTATATAGGATGCCATTTTTGGCATTAGTTGGTCACCAAGTACATGTGTTCCCACTTGTGAATAGGTAAAAAAAAATTGAAACTTGGATCAAGATTTTTTTTTATGAAATATCTTCTTACGAGTTTGGTTTATTTTTTTAGATGGTATACTTGTTTGAATATTGGGAAGTCAGAAACACTCATTGTGTACCGACTGATAATTGAGGCACACGTCGGGGGTGAGGTAATTTATTTTCATAAAATAAAATAATATTGATTTTATGTAATTAGTTTATTTATTTAATTATGTTGTTATAAGTATTTTAATCATGTTAACATAATTGTGTTATTAATTTTCCAGTTCTTGTGGTTATCATATAGCAAGTCGGACATTGCTTCCGCCATTCCTCAGTTGGCTAGCGCCCACACGCTCATGTGGTGCATTAATGCACTCGTGATGAAGTTTTCAATTGAGTTGTACACCTAGGATCGGGTGTCTCATCAATTTGGGTGTCGTTAACATATTCCGGACATTCCTATACATTTGGGTGACGACGTCCACAGAATTGACAAGAAAGGGAAAAATGCAAATAATTAAGCATCAAAGCATCAACCATATATTGCATTGTGGAATGCTTGGTTGGAAAGAAGGCATTATATGGAATCATGTTTGCTTGATTTCACTCTCTCGAGGGACTACATGTTGTGGTACATACAGAATGGGTTGCCTTACTTATATGGTGGCTAATTGATGGTAATCCCTCCACATATACAATGACAAGGTCCCTTACAAAGACAACATTGTCAACCGTCTCCTCCTTCCCCACTAGTGCCCAAGCTGGCACCTTCATTGTCATACACATAATCGACCGGTAGTTCTTATCATCTAGAGTTGGGAGTTGCAATTTTTTCCTAGAGTACTCAGGTTACACACTTCAGCTAGAAATGGGCGATTGCAATTCTCCGCATCAACAATTGACCTCACCAATGATGTTTGATATATTTAGCCTATAGCCACCCCAGTACTACACCCTTCCCAAGAAAACCTTTATGACACACGATTTTTTGAGTTAGCTCAGTACATCCCAAGGATCGCCTATGGGTGATGGGAATATCGATTCGAGTCATTTGGACATTAACCGCCGAGAGCACCCACAACGTGAATGAAGGCCACTGCAATGGTACACCTCATGGAAAACTCCAGCAAACCATCAATTTTTATGGTTTTAATTTAAATGTTTCGAATTATTATAATGTACAACTTATTTAAACTTTTTACTTTTATTTCATTATAATGTTTGACTCATTTAAACTAATGCAAATATGTTACAAGTTCATGCAAATACCCCTAACATAATTGAAGTTAATAAGAAATTTATTTCATTCATATACAAGAATGGAAATTCAAGTTGTAGGAATATATATAACATAATTGAAGTTAATAAGAAATCCATTTCATTCATTTCTTATAAAAGAATGGAAATTCAAGTTGTAGGAATATATAATAACACATCTAAACATGGGATACATAAATTCACAATCCAATCGACCATGACGATTGTTTAGGGTGGTAGTTTTGATACGGGCAATTGCTTCTATTATGATCCATTGTTCTACACATGTCACAACGTTTGGGGTCGGCCTTCTCCCTTAACTCTATGTCATTTATTATCCAGGTAACATGTGGGCAACATCTGGGCTTCCTATGTAACTCAAAGTCCGATACCAACTTGAAATTTGGCGAAGGAACTTCCCACATTGACACATCCCGCATCGTTGGGAACTCGTTTCCCCAAATACGTAATGTGTATTCCATTGTATACACCACATCGATATATAGTTCAACATTGATGGAGGCGTTAGCGCATGCTACAACAACATGCGCACACGGATGTCAAAGTGTCTGGAACTTTCTATAGTCGCACCGCTTGTTGTAGAGATCAACTCCGTATGACCTAGGTGGGCTCTCAGTCAACGACTGACGGTCTCTATCACTCGAAAAGTTTCAAAATGTCGAGAATATAATTAAACGTTCATCGTCCTTGCTCTCCAACCGTTGACCTCCATCACCTTCGTAACTGTCTCAACATATACGTATCCCATATTCATCTGATTTACTTGTTTGGGCCCATTCTTGGCATCAATGTTGCTAGCCTATAGAATGTAGATAAGAAAACAGATGAAATTAGGAGATGTTGTGTATGCTTCAATACTACATTAACAACCTCTGCCAGGTAGGTAGTCATATGACCATATCTCAATCCATCATCAAAACTTTGAGCCTATTGCCAGGGCTCTACGCTCCTAAACCACTCCTGTAATGTAGTGGTCGTCTGACATTGCATATCAGACTGAAACATTACAACATGTTACGTTCCATTTCACAAACTATAAATATATTAAAAAAATGAGACAGATACTTACCCATGTTCACAACTTGTTTACGCCAAACCGCATTTTTTAATTCCTTGTAGAAGTTCACCGCAATGTGGCAAATGCAATAGATGGATCTCCACGGAGCACCAGAACACCTAATCATGGAAATTAGGCCATTTTATCTATCGAAAATGATATAAATGTTGTCTTACGTGACAACATACCTCTGCAAGTTTATCAGGAAAAACCATGACTCCATGTTCTCTGACTCAACAATGGCAAACGCTATCGATAGCATGTTCAGGTTCCAGTTTTGTGCAATTGCAATGAGAAGGATCTACGTATATTTCCCATACAACTAGGTCCCATTCATCTGCACAAGCGATTTATAGTGGGGAAAGGCCCGGATGTAGTTGGTCATCTCAATTGTAATAAGGCAGCATTTGCAACTCAATAACAATCCTTGGAACGTAATCTCGCATTGTGTCTATCCACCCCTGGAGTTTGTTGTACGAAACATCCTAATCTTCGTACAACTGATCCATGGCTATCTATTTAGCCACCCATGCCTTTCGGTATGAAACTCAATACTAGAACTGTTCTTGCATTTTGACAATCAACACCACTACAAGAATGGTGGACATGTCTTTAACCATTGGCAAGATGCAGTTGCAGATGGCTTTTGAATCAAGCTTGTAGTGGTATTGCATCATATGTGCAGAAGTGCAAGTATGATGCCCAACATATTTTCGTATCTCTCATTGCTGGGGCCTCTTGATAAATGCATCTCTACCCGCCACCTACACCCTTCTGCCAACTTTCAACACTTACCAACATACATCGTCGGTTTAGAGTCAACCACTATGTAGTCCATAGGCACCTTTATACTATATCGCTTGATGGTAGCAACATACTTGTTTTTGCTCACAAATTTTTGACCCACCAATAACTCTTCCGATTCAGGATCTGCTAACATCAAGTGAGCAGGTATTATGTCTGGGTACTTGGCCAACTTGGAAGCATGTGTCGTATCGGGATCGACAATCGACATGTGGGCCCCAGGATTATTGCGTATAGCAATGCCACAACTCAAGTTTTTGGTTGAAGGGGTATTGTAACCTCCCAAAACGGTCTAGAAGTTATAGCTAGATTGAGAAGACTATATTAGCCACCAAAATGGCTAAGCTAACTTACGTTACTTTTGAAAATTTTAAATAAACTCACTTTAGGGAAAAATCTTAGTTGCACTTTGAGTTAGTTTAAAAACATTCATTTATTAGGTCATGTGTACTTAATATTCATTTTATTATTGACATTGTTATTTTAGAAAAATCATTTGTTCATTGCTTTACTTTGTAAAAACTTGATGTTAACTAATGCAGCAAAAAAAAAAATCATTATTCATGTCATTTTGGAAATCTAGTGTAATAGCTCGTTTTCAGTGAAATCGAAATAGTGGTTTCGGGACCAAAAATCTAAGTTGGAAAGAAAATTTATTTTAAAATTATTACATGGTCTGCATCATGATAGGAAAGATGTATGAAAATTTCGATAAGAAAATTTTACCGATTTCATGTTTAATTATGGAAATGACCAAATTGCATAAAATACAAAAGTTGAGTTCTAGTAGCTATAAGTATCAAATAGCTATGGAATTCAAAACTTGAGGTCCTTATATGCTAATTAGACCATTTAGAAAAGTTAGTAGATATTTCTAATGATTCATCCATGGAAATTTAGAAAAAGAAAATGACTAAATTGGAATTTGGAATAAATAAAGATGATAATAGCCTAATATCATCTTCTTTCATCATCTTCCCCAAATTTGCTATGGAAACCCTAAGAAAGAGAAAGAAAAACAAGCAAGCCTAATTGGGTAAGCATTATTGTCCGTTTTTAATCATTTTTATATAGATCGGAAAAACTTAATCTATCTATTTCGGGGATCAATTTGAAAAGTTATTAAAGTATTGAAATTTTTCCATGGATGAATATGCTAAAATTTTGAAATTTATGGTAGAAAACGAAAGGTTGTTGATAGATGAACAACTTTTGTAAAATGAATTTTCATGAAATTGTGATTTAGGGACTAAATTGTAAAGATGTAAAATTCATGGAAAATTTCTAATTTTTATGAAATATATGTGCTGTAAATGTTATATGTAAAAATCTGTTAGGCTTGGAATAAGGATTAAATTGCATGAATTTAATTTTCCGAGCCTAGGGACGAAATCGTCATTTATGGAAAGTATAAGGGAAAAATGGTAATTTTGCCTAGGATGTGAATTGAATATGAAATGGATTAAATTGATGTTAAATTCATATATATAGATCCGGATAACTCAAATACGAAGTTAGATCGAGGAAAAGAAAAAGTGTCAAATTAGTAGATTTTCGTATACGAACAAGTGACGAGGTAAGTTCGTGTAACTAAAATGTTATACATTTATATGTTTAAATTAAATGTTGTATATGTGAATTATATTATTGCCATGTATATGAAATTGACTGAATATCCGTTAATGCCCAACATATGTTTAATGTATGAAATTAATTACATGTCTGATATTGTTCGAGAAATAATAAATCTCTTTTGAATAAGTGGAATTCAATGGATACAGGATTTCCCGATTGGTTGTGGTCTTGCATATGTTGCAGACACACCTTACCTCGAATGAGCATTCTGTTATAAGCCCTCTCGAGCTTCCTGATACATGGTTCATGCGAGCATCCTAATCGGTAGTGATCCTGCATGTGTTGCGGACTACCGCAGCTCTTTGTGAGCGTCCTATTCTACGATCGGTTTTGATCCTGCATATATTGCGGACACAAACACAGCTCTTTACGAGCGTCCTGACATAGGCTCTTTGTGAGCTTCCTGATATGGCTCGCTTGAACATCCTATTATATGGCTATCCGGAGCTCCCTGATAATAGCTCTTCGGAGTTACCTGTTAAGCTCAATGAGCTTCCTGTTCTAAACTCTTATGAGTTTCCTGATTTAGCTCGAATAAGCTTCCTGTTACATGGCTCACATGAGCATCCTGTTATATGGCTCGAGAGAGTGCTTCCTAATTGTGTGCCCTAATCGGGTACCCTTGAATATGAGTTGATGGTTTACAGTTTTGTACACTTTAAGTGTACTACATGTGTATCCATCGGTATTTCAAATAAATTCAACGAGAATAATTTTGCCATGGTTGAATTTAACTTAAGATGATTGATTATGGAAATGCACATGTTACAAGGAAATATGATATGAAATGCACATGTTTGTGAAAGTTATTACATGATGAGCTCATATTTGATTTTTTATGTTTACATGATATACATGACTAACAAGTTTCTTGAGATCATATGTGTTTAGGCAAATGGCCATAATGATTTGGATGCATGTTTGTATACTTATTTTAAATGTACATGATTGGTAAGTTAAATTCTTATTATACGAACTTACTAAGCATTTAAAATGCTTACTCAGTTTTCTTTTCTCTGTTTTATAGTGTTCGAAAGCTCGTAAAGGTTGGAATTGGTCTGACCATCATCAAACTACCCTTCAGCTCGTTTTGGTATAAATAGCAAACTTGCTTTGGTATAACGGCATGCATAGGCTAACTTGGTCAATGTTGGCATGTAAATGGTTGTTTGTAATCTAGCCATTGGAATGGCTAGTAATGGTATATTTAGTGAATATATATACTTGAGGTTATAATATTGTTAATATATGTGTGCTTGGTATGGTTAGATTGAATTATGGTAAAAATATATGTCTTTCAAAAGGTAAGTTTGTAACATTCTAAAATTTGGAATTTTATGTGTTGCATTATTTCTGGCGTTAAGCTAGTTAAATTACTAATTGTGTATGTTTAGGGGTCCGGAGAAGGCTCGGGGTTTATTTGGGCCCTAGTAAAAATTTGGTGTTTTAGCACTTTAAGGAGATATAGTAAGTGACCTCAATGCTTATGGAAATAAATAAGTAATGTGCTAGCATTATGAAGCTTATGATAAATGGGATATGGTGCCACATGAAGTACTTTGAGGGAGGAGGTTCAAATCCCATAATGTGAAAATTTTGACTATTATTTTTGTATTCTTTCCCTAAGTGCCGACCAAGCTAGTAAATAAGGCAAGGTGGACTTTTTAATTTTGGCAAGGTGGCTAAGGAAATTAAGAAAGGATGAAAGTAGGGAAAGAAATCAAAAGAAAGGGGAAAGTATAGGGAACATGTTGGCACAAAGAGAGGAAGGTGTTATGGAAAGTTTTGATTGGCAAATTTTGACCTTTTTGCCAAGGAATGGACGGTTTTGGCATAGGGAGAGGATAGCCAAATTTTGCTAGGAGTTTTTGGCAATTTTAGTGCTTGAGAGGTTGTTTCTCTTTAGCTTTTTGTGTCATTTTTCTTTCTCTCCAAATTTCCTCTTCTCCTTACCGAATTTTCAAGCCTTTAGTGTGCATTTTGTTTCTTCTTTTCTTCCTTGTTTGCTAAAAGTACCTAAGCCTTTGAGACCAAATTGTTTCACTTTTTTTCCTTTGAAAAACCGAATTACCATAAACACTCATTTTCATCTTTCTTTTCCTTTTTACAAAATTTTCCAACCCTTTCTTCTTCTTCTCAAATCCATATCCTCCGTAGCCGAATATTATTGCTTGTTTTTCCCTCCATAGCCAAATATCATTGTTCAATTTCCTCTATAGCCGAACCCTTCATCTCTTCTTTATCTTTTCTTCTCATCCGTATTAACACTCACTCCTTTGATCAATCGGTAAGTGGTTCTATTCTATATTCCTATTTTTCTTTCTCCTAGCCGAATGTGTATTTATCAACATTCGAATATTAGTTTTGTTTCAACCAAATATCTTTCGTTTATAACTCTTTACAATATGATCATCTTCTAATGTAGAGTTATAGTGGAAGTCTAAAACTTTGATTCTTCCGTAGCCATCTTACAATCGTTGGAAATCGGTCCTATAAATCTTTAAGGTAAGGAGTTCTTCATGGATTTTATGAAATCATTCCTTATTCGTTTAAGATGTTATCGGAATAATTATGTTTAACTGATTATATTTTAGGGATTAAATCGCTCGATCTTTCGATTTGTGACCATACGATTTTAGTGGTAAGCTGACCTTTTACTTAGTCAATCATTTCGTATCAACGTAATATTATTTTTGACTAAGATTTGTATTAAGTGGAGGCAAGCAATATCGAATCGAAAGGGAAAGCGATTGGAGATCGTGAAAGGAGCGGATTTGCGATCCTTACTCCTAAATTCAAACGAATGGCAGTATTGGCAGTTCGGGATTTTCCACCGGGTTATGGACCGTCATCCGAGGAAAATCGATAAACCGTGGTTGTTCACGATTCCAAGGGTAAAAACTTTAGATCGTTCATTTTAGAGTTGATTAATTAAATCGCGTATGTCGACTAATCGAGTATTATGATATCTTAGGTGTCAAAGATCAAGAAAGCCTAGTACTTACCATAATCAGGTGTGGAATCTCACACCGTTATCCGTGGATATTAAGATTGATATCATATTGGAAATAAATCGCTATGACTAAAATCGTAATAGGGCGTAAACCGAAAAAATTAGCCTAAGATACACTATTTTGATAAAATTGACAAAATCGGTAATATCATTGTGCGAATTACGAAAATACCCCTAAAGGGCTGAATTACGAAATTGCCTTAATGGGCCAAATTGATATATTACTTATGGGCCAATTTGATACATTGCTTAATGGGCCGAATTATATTGCTTATGGGCCGATTTGATACATTGCTTAATGGGCCGAATTGATATATTGCTTATGAGCCGATTTGATACATTGATTAATGGACCAAATTGATATATTGCTTAATGGGCCGATTTGATAAATTGCCTTAATGGGCCGATTTGCAAAGTGTTAATGGGCCGAACTTTTGTCTGAATTAATTATTGTTGTTATATTTGTAAATATCATGATTTGCTATGTATGATGCATTTACATGATTTTGCATGGGTTGGGAAAATGTTGAAGAGAAGTAATTTCAGTGGCACTGCCACAAATATGTTTGATATTATGATACCCTGTGATTCTGGTGGCTTGCCCACAATTAAATTTGTTATAAATGGCATAATGCCTGCGATTGGTGTGTTTGGCGGGGTGGGTTGACTTGATCCCCATTGGTGTGATGGATGGTACGGGTGTTGTGTAGCGGATGGATTTTTAGGTTGGTTTGGGATTGCATTACATTCATATGATATAATTGATGCATTATTATGTAAAAAGGGGCTTAGTCCCAAAATATTGCTAAATAGGTTTCAGGCCCAGTGGACAACGGTAGGGGGGTTATGCATTGAGTTCTATTAACTCACCCCGTTTCCTTAACCCTTGAAGCTAATGCTCAGTGACGTGGACTTAGCCATGGATGACTTGGTGGGGCCATACTTCAGAAACGGTTTTATTTGGACTTTGGGTTTCTATTTCGTTTACTTTATTTCTTAAATATTTTGAGTTAAATGTAGTAATAAGGCCTCTGGATTATTTTGTTTTGCTTTATGTTTGGCGTACCTATGTTTTTGCTCAAATTACTTTAAATGAGATTTTTTTAAAAACTTAAACAAAGATTTTTCTAAAATGGATACACAATGGTTTTTATAATAAACTTATATAAATATTTTTAACTCGGAAATCTTCTCTTAAAATTTCGTCAACACTTTTCAAAAGACATGGTTGTAAAATCATTAGTTCAAATTTATCGATTTATCAATCAATCTTCTATTCAGTAATACTTGTCAATAATTTTAAATGGAAATTGTTTTGCTTGATTTTAAATCAACATCTACTTACGTACGAATAAAAAGGACTTAAAAGCATTTTTCTCATGTGACATGTCAGATCTGGCCTTAACGCATGGGCCGAGTTTGGGGTGTTACATTTTATGGTATCAGAGCTCGATTCAAAACTCGGCTGTGGTTTGGGTTCAAAAACGTTTTCCAAAGCTGTTTTGGATTTTAAATTTAAAAAGCATGTTTTAAAAGAAGTATGGCACCACGGGTATCCAGCACCAAGTTAAGTAAGTATATATTATCATTGTATGATTATGATTATTGTGAAATGACTGTAGGAACACTCTAGAACTTTTAGTTTTAGGTGTTGAAACTATAGAGATTGAGACTATAGGATGCGCTTGCGAAAATGACTTTACTTCTTATATTTCATAAAATATTGTTTAATAAATATTGGAATAGTATACTGATTCATAAGACTTTTAATCAGATTAAATCAAATTAGTCAATATGAGCACTAGAGGATGTGGATATGGTAGACGTCGCCGTGGTAGAGGCCGAGGTGTTAGAGTTGTATCTGAGGCGCCGGGACATATGCCGGAAATAAACGCACCTGCGTCACCCGTGACTGAAGTTGGGTCACATGATCGTATGAGGGAGGACGACGCTCTGTCCCAGGCAATGTCGCGAGTCTTGGAAAGGGTTGCTGGGGCAAAAACTGGGTAAGCAGCTCGTGGGTCAATTTCTGAACGACTCAGATCAAATGGTGCTGAGGTTTTTAGGGGTATCTCGGGTGTGGCCCCAAATGTAGCGGAGTACTGGCTTGAGGCTGTGGAGCTAATCATGGACGATCTGGATTGCACCACCGAGCAGAAACTGAAAGGAGTTGTGTCCTTGGTGAGAGACGAGGCGTATCAATGGTGGCTCACGATTCGGGAAGGCACTCAGGCCGATCGTATTACCTGGGATTTCTTTAAGACGACATTCCAGGGAAAATATGTCGGGGCTAGCTATGTGGATGCCCGAAGGAAGGAATTTCTAAATCTGGTCTAAGGAGGTAGGACTGTGGCAACTTATGAGGCAGAATTTCTGCGTCTGAGTCGGTATGCCTGGGGAATAGTGCTGACTAACTACGAACACTGTGTGCGTTTTGAGAACGGGTTGCGTGATGAGTTGCGGGTACTGATAGCCCCACAAAAGGAGAGAAATTTTGCTACACTGATGGAGAAAGCCAAGATAGCTGAAGAGGCTAAGTACTCGAAGCGGCAAAACTGAAACAAGGATAGGGGCAGGAGCAAGAGAGACTTTAGGTATTCAGGTCCTGCTAGAGGGTTTCAGAAGAGGCCCAGGAATGAGGAGTCAACTCGAGCTAGAGTTCCAGCTGCTACCAATCAGTTACAGCCATGTGCAGATTGTGGAAAATAACACCAGGGTGAATGCTGAAGAGAACCGATGGTTGTTTCAAATGTGGTTCCAAGGACCATCAGCTTAGAGATTGCCCTCGACAGACTGCTGAAGCTCATGATGTTCGTAACTATGATGCACAGCCAGCTAGAGGCGCTCAGCAGCCATCGAGAGGTTGTGGGCCAGGTCGAGGTGGTAATGGCGTAGGACGAGGTCAGGGTGCACCGGGTAGAGGTACTGGTAATAGGGGTAACGCGGAGGCGAGACAGCCAGGGTTGGTCTATGCGATCAGACGCCGAGAGGATGGCGATGCACCTGATGTAATAATCGGTAAGTTCTTCATATCTGATGTACCTGTTACTGCTTTGATAGGTATCAGATCCACCCATTCGTATGTTGCTTGTGCTATATCTGGAAATCTGAACATTAGATCTGAGATTACTGCTAGAGAAACAACTGTAATTCATCCTCTAGGACAGACGGTGATAGTACATAAGTTGTTTAGGGATGTGCCCTTAGAAATTCAGGGGGAAATATTTTTGGCGGATTTGATGGAACTGCCATTCGGCGAGTTCGACCTTATTTTGGGCATGGACTGGTTGGTGAAACACCGTGCGAACTTGGATTGTGCTGCAAAGCAGATGTTACTAAGAACTTCAGAGGATAAGGAAGTGATGGTGATAGGTGAAAGAAGAAATTATCTATCTAATGTGGTATCTGCTTTAAAGGCAAAAAAGTTGGTGAGAAAGGGGTGTGGAGCATTCCTAGCTTTCATTAGTGCTTTGGATGCTAAGAAATTGTCGGTGGAAAGTGTTAGAATGGTGAAAGAGTTTTCGGACGTCTTTCTCGAAGAGCTTCCAGGATTTCCTCCGAATTGAGAAGTAGAGTTTGGCATTGAGTTATTGCCAGGAACGGCTCCGGTGTCCATTGCTCTTTATAGAATGGCGCCGAAGGAGTTAGCGGAGCTTAAGGCTCAAAATCAGGAGTTGTTGGATCGAGGATTCATTCGACCGAGTGTGTCACCGTGGGGAGCGCCGGTCTTGTTCGTCAAGAAGAAGGATGGGTCGATGCATATGTGCATTGATTATAGACAGTTGAATAACTTGACGATCAAGAACAGGTATCCAGTACCGAGAATCAACGATCTGTTTGATCAACTGCGAGGAGCTTCGATTTTCTCGAAGATAGATTTGAGATCGGGTTATCACCAACTTAAGGTCAATGAGGCAGATATTCATAAGACTGCGTTTCGAACTCGCTATGGGCATTACGAGTTCTTGGTGATGCCATTTGGGTTGACTAATGCACCAGCTGCATTTATGGACATGATGAACCGGGTCTTTCAACCCTATTTAGATCGGTTTGTGGTGGTGTTTATAGATGACATCTTGGTGTACTCGAAGAATGAAGAAGAGCATGATTCGCATCTGCGGGTAGTATTGCAGATATTAAGGGAGAAGCAACTTTATGCCAAATTCAGTAAGTGTGAATTTTGGCTGAAGGAAGTGACCTTTTTGGGACATGTTGTGTCGACCGAAGGAATTAGAGTTGATCCTCGGAAGGTCGAGGCTGTGTTGGATTGGAAACCACAGAAGTCAGTGGCCGAAATTCGGAGTTTCCTAGGGTTGGCTGGTTATTATAGGAGTTTCATTGAGGGGTTCTCGTTGATTGCTACACCCCTAACTAAGCTGTTGCGCAAGGGAGTACCATTTGTGTGGTCAGATCAGCAGCAAGAGAGCTTTGAGAAATTGAAGAAGATTCTGACAGAAGCGCCAGTATTGATTCAACCTGAGGCTGGAAAAGAGTTAATTGTTTACTGTGATGCGTCACACATGGGCTTGGGATGTGTGTTGATGCAAGGAGGAAAAGTGGTGGCTTGTGCATCTCGTCAATTAACGCTGCATGAGGTGAACTATCCCACTCATGATTTGGAGTTAGCTGTAGTGGTGTTTGCTTTGAAGGTTTGGAGACACTATTTGTATGGTGAGAAGTCGATTATTTATACGGATCATAAGAGTCTAAAGTACCTCCTTACCTAAAAGGAGTTGAACTTAAGACAACGAGGTTGGATAGAACTGTTGAAAGATTATGACTTCTCAATCGAGTATCATCTCGAAAAGGCTAACATGGTGGCAGATGCGTTGAGTCGTAAGGTGATATCGGATTTGAGAGCGATGTTCGCTCATCTCAGCCTGTATGAAGATGGTAGTCTGCTAGCCGAACTTCAGGTGAAGCCTGCGTGGGTAAGCCAGATGAAAGGTTGGGTTCCTTACTTCAGCAAGTGGAAGGTGGTGTGATAGGGGATTTTGGATTGAATAGTGGTGGAGTATTGTGTTTCCGTGAAAGAATTTGTATGCCCAAAGATTCAGAATTGAGACAAATGATTCTGCATGAGGCGCATAGTGGCCCATATGCTATGCACCCCGGGGGAAATAAAATGTATTAAGACCTTCGTGAGCAGTATTGGTGGCCAAGGTTGAAACGGGAGATTACTGATTTCGTGAGTAGGTGCTTAACATGTCAGCAGGTGAAGGCGGAACATCAATTGTCGTTGAGGTTATTACAACCGATGAAAATTCCATTATGGAAATGGGAAAGGATAACCATGGACTTTGTTAGTGGGTTACCCTTAACGCCTACTAAGAAAGATTCTGTTTGGGTAATAGTGGATCAGTTGACGAAGACTGCTCATTTCCTACCTGTTCATACGGATTATTCATTGCAGAAGTTGGCCAAGTTGTATGTAGCAGAGATCGTGAGGTTACATGGGGTACCAGTGTCTATTATATCGGATAGGGACTCTAGGTTTACATCACGGTTTTGGAAAGCTTTACATGAAGCTTGGAAACAAGGTTAAATTTTAGCATGGTATTTCATCCTCAAACAGATGGTCAATCGGAGAGAGTAATCCAAATTCTGGAAGACATGCTAAGGGGCTGTGTGATCGACTTCAGGGGTAGTTGGGAAGATTTCCTACCGTTGGCAGAGTTTGCATACAACAACAGTTATCAATCCAGCATCCAAATGGCACCCTACAAGGCGTTGTATGGGCGTAGGTGTCGAACTCCTACTTGTTAGACTGAACTAGGGGAGCGACAATTATTGGGTCCTGAGCTGATATCAGAGACGGAGGAAAAAGTAAAGGTAATTCAGGCACGGTTAAAAGAAGCTTAGAATAGACAAAAATCGTACGTGGATCTGAAGCGTAAGGATATTGAGTTTACGATGGGAGATCAGGTCTTTCTAAAGGTCTCACCTTGGAATAAGATCTTTAGATTTGGATGGAAGGGCAAGTTGAGCCCTAGGTTCATCGGACCGTATCGTGTATTGAAACGTGTTGGGCCAGTGGCTTATCAGCTTGAGCTACCTCCGGAGCTGAGTCAGACACATAGTGTATTTCATGTCTCAATGTTAAGGCTTTATCAATCGGATCTGTCTCATATAGTACCGGTAGAGGAAGTTGAGATAAGACTTGATTTGTCTTTTGAAGAGGAGCCAGTACGAATTTTAGATTGGGACATTAAGGTGCTGAGAAAGAAGTCGGTACCATTAGTCAAAGTATTATGGCATAATAACGGATCGGAGGAAGCTACATGGGAACCTGAGGAAGCGATTCGGCAACAATATCCTCACCTCTTTTAATCAGGTAAATTTCGAGGACGAAATTTTCTTTAAGGAGGGTAGAATTGTAACATCCTAAAATTTGGAATTTTATGTGTTGCATTATTTCTGGCGTTAAGCTAGTTAAAATACTAATTGTGTATGTTTAGGGGTCCTGAGAAGGCTCGGGGTTTATTTGGGCCCTAGTAAAAATTTGGTATTTTAGCACTTTAAGGAGATATAGTAAGTGACCTCAATGCTTATGGAAATAAATTAAGTAATGTGCTAGCATAATGAAGCTTATGGTAAAGGGGATATGGCGCCACATGAAATACTTTGAGGGAGGAGGTTCAAATTCCATAATGTACAAAATTTGACTATTATTTTTGTATTCTTTCCCTAAGTGTCGGCCAAGCTAGTAAATAAGGCAAGGTGGACTTTTTAATTTTGGCAAGGTGGCTACGGAAATTAGGAAATGATAAAGGTAGGGAAAGAAATCAAAAGAAAGGGGAAAGTATAGAGAACATGTTGGCACAAAGAGAGGAAGGTGTTATTGGTTGGCAAATTTTGACCTTTTTGCCAAGGAATGGACGGTTTTGGCATAGGGAGAGGATAGCCGAATTTGCTAGGAGTTTTTGGCAATTTTAGTGCTTGAGAGGTTGTTTCTCTTTAGCTTTTTGTGTCATTTTTCTTTCTCTCCAAATTTCCTCTTCTCCTTGCCGAATTTTCAAGCCTTTAGTGTGCATTTTGTTTCTCCTTTTCTTCCTTGTTTGCCGAAAGTACCTAAGCCTTTGAGACCAAATTGTTTCACTCGTTTTCCTTTGAAAAACTGAATTCTCATAAACACTCCTTTTCATCTTTCTTTTCCTTTTTACAAAATTTTTCGACCCTTTCTTCTTCTTCTTCTCAAAACCATATCCTCCATAGTCGAATATTATTGCTTGTTTTTCCCTCTATAGCCGAATATCATTGTTCAATTTCCTCTATAACCGAACCCTTCATCTATTCTTTATCTTTTCTTCTCATCCGTATTAACACTCACTCCTTTGATCAATCGGTAAGTGGCTCTATTCTATATTCTTATTTTTCTTTCTCTCAGCCGAATGTGTGTTTATCAACATTCGAATATTCATTTTGTTTCAACCAAATATCTTTCTTTTATAACTCTTTACAATATGATCATCTTCTAATGTAGAGTTATAGTGGAAGGCCGAAACTTTGATTCTTCCGTAGCCATCTTACAATCGTTGGGAATCGGTCCTATAAATCTTTAAGGTAAGGAGTTCTTCATGGATTTTATGAAATCATTCCTTATTCATTTAAGAGGTTATCGGAATAATGATGTTTAACCGATTATATTTTAGGGATTAAATCGCTCGATCTATCGATTTGTGGCCATACGATTTTAATGGTAAGCCGACCTTTTACTTAGTCAATCATTTCGTATCAACGTAATATTATTTTTGACTAAGATTTGTATTAAATGGAGGCAAGCAATATCGGATCGAAAGGGAAAGCGATTGGAGATTGCGAAAGGAGCGGATTTGCGATCCCTACTCCTAAATTCAAACGAAGGGCAGTATTGGCGGTTCGGGATTTTCCACCGGGTTGTAGACCGTCATCCGGGGAAAATCGACAAATCGTGGTCATTCACGATTCCAAGGGTAAAAACTTTAGATCGTTTATTTTAGAGTTGATTAATTAAATCGCGTATGTCGACTAATCGAGCATTATGATATCTTAGGTGTCGAAGATCAAGAAAGCCTAGTACTTACCGTAATCAGGTGTGGAATCTCACACCGTTATCCGTGGATTTTAAGATTGATATCATATTGGAAATAAATCGCTATGACTAAAATCGTAATAGGGAATAGACCGGAAAAATTTGCCTAAGATACACTATTTTGATAAAATTGACAAAATCGGTAATATCATTTGCGAATTACGAAAATACCCCTAAAGGGCTGAATTACGAAATTGCCTTAATGGGCCAAATTGATATATTGCTTATGGGCCAATTTGATACATTGCTTAATGGGCCGAATTGATATATTGCTTATGGGCCGATTTGATACATTGATTAATGGGCCGAATTGATATATTGCTTAATGGGCCGATTTGATAAATTGCCTTAATGGGCCGATTTGCAAAGTGTTAATGGGCCGAACTTTTGTCTGAATTAATTATTGTTATTATATTTGTAAATATCATGATTTGCTATATATGATGCATTTACATGATTTTGCATGGGTTGGGAAAATGTTGAAAAGAAGTAATTTCGGTGGCACTGCCACAAATATGTTTGATATTATGATACCCTGTGATTTTGGTGGCTTGCCCACAATTAAATTTGTTATAAATGGCATAATGCCTGCGATTGGTGTATTTGGCGGGGTGGGTTGACTTGATCCCCACAGGTGTGATGGATGGTACGGGTGGTGTGTAGCGGATGGATTATTAGGTTGGTTTGGGATTGCATTACATTCATATGATATAATTGATGCATTATTATGTAAAAAGGGGCTTAGTCCCAAAATATTGCTAAATAGGTTTCAGGCCTAGTGGACAACGGTAAGGGGGTTATGCACTGAGTTCTAGTAACTCACCCCATTTCCTTAACCCTTGCAGGTAATGCTCAGTGACGTGGACTTGGGCCATGGATGACTTGGTGTGGGCCATACTTCAGAAACGGGTTTATTTGGACTTTGGATTTCTATTTCGTTTACTTTATTTCTTAAATGTTTTGAGTTAAATGTTGTAATAAGGCCTCTGGATTATTTTGTTTTGCTTTATGTTTGACGTACCTATGTTTTTGCTCAAATTACTTTAAATTAGATTTTTTTAAAAACTTAAACAAAGATTTTTCTTAAATGGATACACAATGGTTGTTATAATAAACTTATATAAATATTTTTAACTCTGAAATCTTCTCTTAAATTTTCATCAACACTTTTCAAAAGACATGGTTGTAAAATCATTAGTTCAAATTTATCGATTTATCAATCAATCTTCTATTCAGTAATACTTGTCAAGAATTTTAAATGGAAATTGTTTTGTTTGATTTTAAATCAACATCTACTTACGTACGAATAAAAAGGACTTAAAAGCATTTTTCTCATGTGACATGTCAGATCTGGCCTTAACGCATGGGCCGGGTTTGGGGTGTTACAAAGTTTGAATACATGTGATTAGGGGTGAGTATTCAATCGAGTCGAGTCGAATCTAGTCAAAAATTTTTGAGTTAATCGAGTTAACAAATCCTATTTTAGCAACCAAACTCAATTTGATTTTTTTCGAATCGAATCGAATCGAGTCAAAAAGTTTCGAGTCAAATCGAGTCGAGTTAATGAATCCTATTATTTATACTTAATGTTTAGATGGACCGATTATTTAACTAGTAGACGAAGTACAAGATTATTTAACTACATGAACAATATAATGATTTTGCCTCTTAACTTAATGGGTAGACATTTATCAAAACGACGTAGTTTTGCCTTTTAACTTAATTATTTGGAATTTTAACTTTTAAAAAAGTAAACATTTATCAAAACGACGTAGTTTTGTCTTTTCTTATTCGAATTTTTGGATAACTCGAATTGGGGAATTCATATTCGAGTTAAACCAAAAAACTTAATTTTTTTATTCGAGTTGATCCGAATAATTTGATTAACTCAAATAACTCGAACTATTTAATTCAAAATTTGAAATTTTTATCGATTTTTCGAATCGAGTCGGATTTTGCTTACCCCTACATGTGATGATATATTATATTATAATGTTAATCTTGGCTTGATTTTAACAACTTGAGTTGGTTGGTATATGTATGCAAGTATTAATGTAGGTACAAGGCAAAATTTAGGTAAGAAATAAGGCTTGGAAATGGACTTATTTTGTCCACACGGGTAGACACACGGGCGTGTGATTTGGCCGTGTGTCCCCCGCATCCTAAAAATTGAGAAACAGAATGCTCAGAATTGGTCACACGGGCAGAGAGAGGAGCGTGTGTCTCAGCCGTGTGAAACACATGGCCCAACATACAGGCGTGTGTCTTGGCCGTGTGAATCCTGCACCTATTTTGAAAATTAATTTATCCACACAGCCTAGTACATGAGCGTGTGGCTGGCTGTGTGACCCAAGTCAGTAGCTACCCTAATTTGAGCACGGGCTGGGACACGGCCGTATGCCTCACATCGAATGCCCACACGACCTAAGACATAGGCGTGTCACTTGGCCATGTGAGCCACACGGCCTGACCACACAAGCGTGTGTCCCCTACACTTAAGAAAAATTTTGAAATTTCTTGAAAAAGTTTTTGAGTTCCCGATTTAGTCCTGACTTGTTTCTAATGTATAAATAGGACCTCGAGGGTCCATTTAAGGGACAACATGATTGAATTATGATTTGATTCAGATATGAATAGTTTTGACATGAATTAATTGTATTTGTTCTGTAAACTTCGGTAATGTTCTGTAACCTTATTCTGGTGACGGATATGGGTTAGGGGTGTTACATCTAGTTTTCTTATCAATTTGTTTTTTCAAAAATAGTTTCTTTATAATGCAACAAAAATTAGGGAACAATGTCAAAATTTATTGAAGTCAGATATCATGCATGTTCTGGTTATTATGCTTGCGTAATCTATGCATGTAAAAATCCCCAAATGAAAAGTTACAAAGCCACAGACCAGAAATAATTAAAAATTATAAACCAAAACCAATAAAGACTGATTAATACTTCTTAAAAATAGTCTGAGGTCCAAGGTGATTCTCTATATGCGAGGTCTAGTCCTAATCTCGAGATTTACCTGAAAAGTTAAACACTATGGGGGTGAGCTTATGAAAGCTCAGTGTGAGTCGAACAGTTATTTAAACAGACATAAATACCAAATACAGTGAAACATATTAGCTTTAACAGAAGAACACAGAACCATCTTTGGAATTTCATATCATTACATAGCCATTATCAAATCGATGTTAGACAGTGTATGAGCATGGGTCATCGTTCATTTGAGTGTCAATCATTAATTTCGATAACATTCAATACAACACAAGACAATACATTGCATAAATCAGTAGCACTTGAGTATGTCGTGAGCATGATGCAATGCAAAAAGGTTCCTACCAAAACCATCCACTACACACCACGAGTTCCCCAAAACCCGTCTACCAAACTCCAACGATTGTGAGTAAAGCTCGATGTGTTAGAAACCATCGTATAACATAAATGTAGAAAATTTACCCAATAATATATAATGCATTAAAATCGCCAATCCCCTCGGTACTCCAAGTGTAGTGCACTGACTACGTATAAATGTGGACTTAATATGCTGCTAGTAATTCATAGAACTCCTTCGTGAACCACAAAATAATCCACCCCAATGCACATGCAATATGTCATACAATCTCATACATAGCCATAATTCAATACTTTCACATTTAATTGACATTTTCAACATATGCCATTAATTATCAAATACTTTCAGTGAATGGAAATAATATTCCAACTTTAAATTTACCATTAAAATGGTATCATTCAACAAATCACAATTTCATGTTCATTTACAACTTTTCTCTGTGTGCATGTATAGCAATCTTTCGAACGTATCATAACAAATCACTTGTACGAATATATCATGCATAAGCTTTATTTTCATTCATAAACATACTATACATACAACCAATCATACATCAAATTAACCAAACATTCATGACAATGTCAATCATTCAATCATTTAGTCAAACTAGCAACATTGTTACCATGCCAAATAGTTAAGGCTCGAAACGTACTTGATTCAACCACTTTCAAATTAATTACTTAGCTATTTAAGCCAAGCCCAATCAACAAGCTAAACCATAAATTAAATCATAATAATCATTATTATCAATCAAGTTATTAAGTTTAGGATCCACACATTATTTTACGCTCTTTCGCAACACACTTGTAAATCTTGTAGTTTCTCTAATAAGCTTTAAAATTACCCTAAATTAAAAATTAGTATTAAACTCAATCAATATACCTTTTAAACAGCCCCCAAACACCCACTTATGGGTTCAATCCAACCATTACAATTATATTTATTTTCCAAATCCAGACTACTTAGATTTCTTACACTGGATTGATGTGAATCGTACGCGCAAACATTTTTCGGCTTCACTGTTGGTTTGGGGCGTTTAAGTCGACACCTAACACATTTCAATACTGTAAAATAAGTAGCTAATAATTTATTAAAATTCTTTATTTAATCAATTAACATTCTTTCCCCAATATCTAAACCGAAACTACACACTAGTCCATAATCAACCAAACTTACACTTCTCGAAATGTCAGATCTAAGTTGTCAATCGGTCCAGATTATTTTTTCCTAATTACACATGATTAAGGGATGATTAGGAAGGGTTCAAGAACCTAAGACGTTGATAAAAATAAAAGGGAAAAAATAAAGAAACAACAACACCCTTTTGTGCCTCCAAGCGCATCGCACCACCAGTAATGGTGGCAAAATCAGGGTTGTTTTAAAACCATAATCGAATTTGCTTTAAAGGCTGGAAAAATACTCATTAAATATTTAAAATTCACCCAAATTCCAGATTTAGAATTTTGGGTTTTTAATTTAAAATTCACCCAAATTCCAGATCTAGAATTTTGGGTTTTTAACTTATAAGATTCATCAAGAAATTGTATGAAAACAAGAACTTACACAAGCTAGGTGAAAGGGGCAACAATAGAGTTCTTTTGGGGTATCAATTGTAACTGCCCATTTTCAATAAAATCGGAATAGTGGTTTCAGGACCACAAATTCAATTTCGAAAGAAAATTTATTTTTATATTATTTTATGGTCTATAGTATGATAGTAATGTCATATAAAAATTTCATAAAGAAATTTTACCGATTACATGTTTAATTTGATAAAGGACCAAATTGCACAAAGTGCAAAAGTTGAGTTCTAATAGCTAAAAGGATTAAATAGCTATAGAACTTTAAAGTGGAGGTCCTTATATGGTAAATAGACCATTTAAAAATGCTTAGTGGTTAAGGATGATGATACATCCGTGGAAAATAAAATAAAAGGATGAAATTAGAAAGTGAAAAAAATAAAAGATGATATTTAATTAAATAATGAAAATATCATCTTTTTCATCATCTTTCCAAAATTATTTCCATGGAAACCCTAGCTAAGAGAAAGTAGCTCAAGCAAGCTTATTTTGATCAATTAGGTATGTTTTCTTGTCCCATTTTTAATATTTTTATGTTTCCGAGATCGTAATAGCTTAATCTAGCTATCTCAGGGACTAATTTGCAAAGTTATCAAAGAACTATGGTTTTCCCATGGATGAACATAGATGAATTATGAAGTTTTATGGTAGAAAATGAAAGGTTGATGATAGATAAACAACTTTTGTAAAGGGAATTTTGATGAAATTATGATTTAGGGACTAAATTAAAAAGATGTAAAATTCGTGGAAAAATTCTGAATTTTATGAAATACATGGGCTGTAAATTTTACATGTAAAAATTGGCTAGGCTTGGAATAAGGATTAAATTGCATGAATTTCATTTTTCGAGCCTAGGGATGAAATTGTCATTAATTAAAAGTTTAGGGGCAAAATGGTAATTTTGCCTAAAATATGAATTGAATTGAAATGAACATGAATTAATGTTAAATTCATTCATATAGATTCAGATAGACCAAATTCAGAGTTAGAACTAGGAAAAAAGAAAATGTCAGATTAGTAGATTTTACGTAAATGAACATTTGTCGAGGTAAGTTCGTGTAACTAAATTGTGTATATTTATATGCTTGAATTGAATGTTATGTATGTGAATTGTATAAATTCCATCTACATGAAATTGGTTACATATCCGACAAAGCTCGATAAATATTAAATCCCGTTTGAATAATGGATTTCGATGGATACAGGATTTCTCAATTAGTTGTGGTCCTGCATATGTTGCGGACACACCATAGCTCTTATGAGCATTCTACTACAAGACCTCTCGAGCTTCTTGTTACATGGTTCCTACGAGCATCCTGATCGGTAGTGATCCTTCATGTGTTGCGGACTACTGCATCTCTTTGTGAGCGTCCTGTTATATGATCGGTTGTGATCCTGCATATATTGCGGACACAAACGCAGCTGTAATGCCCCAATTTTCTTAATTTCGATTTTTGTAAAATTGACACACAACTGTGTATCTACTTTAGTGGTTATGTGTTTTGGGTGTGTGTGAAAGGTCCCAAGTTCAAGTCACAACTTGGGTAAATTTTGGTATTTTTTATGAATAAGCTCTATCATTGGTCAGTAGGCTTTTATTTGATTTTTTGTAAGAATATATCAGAATGGGCGTGCTGGTTTGGTGGTTAAGTGGAGTGTTAATATGTTGGTGGTCTTGTGTTCGAATTCCTGCACGAGCAAGGGAGTCTATCCCACACGGGTGAACCACACAGGCAAACAACGTGGGCGTGTGAGCCCATTTTTACTAATTTATTGCTAAGGTTGCACGAGTCGTCTAAGATAACTGTGAACCTACTGTAGGGTCAATAAAATTACCTAGACTCCTAATTGAATGACTGTATATTGAGCATGTTGTTTGTATTGTACTGTATAAATGTGATATACCATGATTGGGCATGACATAACTGTATAATGCATTGCATTGGGTTGGGGATTGATATTGATTGGAGGAAGTGTACCGAAAGGCTTCGAGCCTAACTTACTGTAGCTCAGCTGCAAACTACTATTTAGTGTCGCAATCGGTGCTACTTGGAGTGTAGGGATGGATGGGTCGATTATATCCCCACATGGAGTGTAGGTTTGGACGGAGATGGAGTGTAGAGGTTGGTTGGGTAGGATTTTTTGATTGCATATCTGTTACTGCTACTGTACTGTGATGGGCTAAGGCCCCAGTGCTCACTGTTACTGAAATGGGCTAAGGCCTAAATTGATACTAATTCTGATATTAAAAAGGGCTTAAGCCGAACTGAGATTATCTGCTATTGTCTGTTTGATTGCATGGAGATTACACAATAAGTTTACGTAAACTTACCCCTTCTGTTTAATTTGTATAGGTAATCCCCAAACATAGGAGGATCGCTGCAGCGGAGGGCTCAGCGGTGGCCACACGACTCCTTTTTTATATTTGATACTTATTTATAATTTTAAGTTTTATTTTGGGGTATTTTTCTGTAATAATGGCCTCTATGGATTTTTACCTAAAATTTGGATTTTATACTATTTTTTGCTTATATCTACTAGAAGTAGGTAAAACAAGGGTTTATAAAAGAAATGCATGTGATTTAGCAAAATCCCAACAAGAACACAAATTGTTTTAAAAAGCTTCTGTAATGTATAATGTTTTGAAAACTAACGACTGAATTAGAATCACGATTTTAGAATTAATAAAAGATAATGGGGAATTCTAAACGGGAAATGTTTTAAGCAAAGTTACAGTTTTCTAAAACACTACCATGTGACATCGCCAGGTTCAGCCATAACGTCCAGGCCGGGTTTGGGGTGTTACAGCAACTCTTTATGAGCATCCTATTTTATGATCAGTTGTGATCCTGCATATGTTGCAAACACAAACACAGCTCTTTGTAAGCATCCTGATATGGCTCACTTGAACTTCCCGATGTATGGCTATTCGGAGCTCTTGATTAAAGGCTCTTCGTGAGCTTAATGATTAAAAGTTCTTTGTGAACTTCCTGATTATGGCTCTTATGAGCTTCCTGTTATATAGCCTGAATAAGCTTCCTGATAGGCTCTTTGTGAGCTTCCTGTTATATGACTTGAGAGAGGATTTCCTGATTATGTGCTTTAAAGAGCACTCCTGAATATGAATTGACGGATTTCTAATTTGTACACTTCGAGTGTACTACTTGTGTATCTATCGATGTTTTCAATGATTCAACGGGCAAAATCTTGACATGAGAAAATATGAACATGAAATGAATTGATACATGTATCTGCCTGAAATATATGAAAATGATGATACATGATTTATGAAAATACGAGATGATAATATATGAACATGGAATTTGTTTGATGAATATGTTCATCCATGATTATAGATTTGTACACCTTGAGTGTATTAGCCACGTGACACTGACATTTCAAATGATTTAATGGGCAAAGTTCCAACATGAAATAATTTGAACACGAGACGAATTATTATGAAAATGTACTTGAAATACAAGGATATGATTTGTATATGTTATATGAATACATGATGTGGAAAGTATATGTACATGGAAATCTGATTATTGTTGAGCCCATACATGTTTCTTGATATTTATATGAAATATGACTAACAATGGTGATAAGGATATTTGTTAGGGCTCATGATCAAGTTGATTGAATATGTCTTGTATGTTTATATTTAATTTAAATGAGTAGTAAGTTAATTACCATGTTATACAAACTTACTAAGCATTTCATGCTTACTCTGTTTTATTTTCCCCTGTCCTATAGTAATTCGGAGGCTCGTTGGATTGAAAGCTTAGCAGAGATCACTCACACTATCCATCAGCCCATTTCACTATTATATGGTAAATCAATTATGGTTGTAATGGCATGTATAGGTTAATTGGCCAATATCGGCATATAAATGCTTTAAGTGTAACTAGCCATTAGAATGGCTTGTAATGGATATGTTTGGTATGTGTTTGAAATGGTTGATTGATAGAAATTATGTTGGCATATTGATGATTGAATTAAGTTAGCATATTTGATAAGATACACATATATGTGAATTTGGTAATTTAAGTAAGTGTGTATTCTTGATTATATGAGGTACTATTTATGTATAGGACTTGATTTGGAGTTAGGTTAAATGACCTATAATAGCTTGTGAATGTGTTAAAGTGTTGGTGTAGGACGATGACAAAATGGGGTGAGAAATATGGCTTGGAAAATAGCCTATTTTCGTCTACACGGGTAGAGACACGGGCGTGTGTCTCAGCCGTGTGCGACACACGGCCTAGCACATGGGCGTGTGACCTGGCCATGTGTCCCCTGCATTAGGGGTGAGTATTCGATCGAGTCGAGTCGAATCGAGTCAAAAATTTTCGATTTAATCGAGTTAACAAATCCTATTTTACCAACCGAACTCAATTTGAATTTTTTTCGAATCGAATCGAATCGAGTCAAATCGAGTCGAGTTAATGAATCCTATTATTTATACTTAATGTTTAGATGGACCGATTATTTAACTAGTAGACGAAGTACAAGATTATTTAACTACATGAACAATATAATGATTTTGCCTCTTAACTTAATGGGTAGACATTTATCAAAACGACGTAGTTTTGCCTTTTAACTTAATTATTTGGAATTTTAACTTTTAAAAAAGTAAACATTTATCAAAACGACGTAGTTTTGTCTTTTCTTATTCGAATTATCGGATAACTCGAATTGGGTAATTCATATTCGAGTTAAACAGAAAAACTTAATTTTTTATTCGAGTTGATCCGAATAATTTGATTAACTCAAATAACTCGAACTATTTAATTCAAAATTTGAAATTTTTATCGATTTTTTTGAATCGAATCAGATTTTGCTCACCCCTACCCTGCATATTTAAAATTTCAAAATAGAATACCCAGGTATTTACACACGGCCTAGCACACGGATGTGTGGCTTGCCCGTGTGACCCAAGTCAGAGAGTTACACGGCCTGACCACACGGGCGTGTGACCCCTGCACCTAGGAAAAATTTTGAGATTTTGCGAAAAATTCTCTAAGTACTCTTTTTAGTCCCGACTCGTTTCTAATGCATGTTTTGGACCTCGAGGATTCATATAAGGGACTTTATGTTTGATTTCTAACATGAATACTGTAGAAAATGAAATATTTGTTTACTTGATCTGTATATTTTGGTAATGCTTCGTAACCTTGTTTCGGCGACGGATACGGTTTAGGGGTGTTACATCAATGGAGACCAATCTTGATTGCTAAAATTCCATATTTAAGGTTGGAAATTTTATGATAAAATGATAGCAAGAATAGGAAAATAATGGTGCAAGAAGCCGTTGCAAAAAGAAGAGAAATTGATAGTGAATCTTGGTGGCTTGGGCGACAGCACACAAAGGAAGAAATAAAGATAATTAAAGAGAAAAGAGAGATGAAAAGGGTGAATGACTAGGGTAGGGAAATTTGACTTAAAGGCTGAAAAATATAAGAAAAATTTGTATTTATACCTAGGGTTCAACGGTATGGATGGCACAGACATTAAAAAAATAAGGGATTTTGCAAAACTTAATTATTTTGCAAGGGAAAAGATTCAAACTTGGGACCTTAATCTAGTTTGCATGCTTTTTCATTTATCAATTAACCATAGGCTATTTCCTTATTTTTTACATGATTTTATAATATTTATTTTAAAAATAAAACATGTCATATACTAGGGTTTGAGGCAAAATTTGCAAAATAATAAAAATGGTGCGATAGAAGGGATTTGAACTTAGGTTTCAAGGAATGTTTCACTAGCATTTATCCAACAAACCAATACCTCATTTATTTCCTAAAAATACATAGATAATATAAAAAATTAGGGTATGACCACTCTCTCTCGATTCACAAACTCGGTTCTACTAACCCCAGGCATAATCATTTCCATCATCCGCTTTTTAGTCTACGATATCATCCGGGACATCGTCTACATCGAGGTCACTAAAATCTTCACCTTCGTGATCAAAACGACCATTATCACCAGATCCATCTTCATCATGCATATTGGTCTTAATAACGACTAGATGAATCTGTAGAGCAACATGGTGTGGATTTTCGACCCATGTCGATGTGGCTCCACCACCGTATTGCTCTAAACATCCAACATTGAGATCGATGTCAAAACAGCGTACAAACGACCTCCTATCGATAGACGCTCTGGGAACCTCCGTACACGAGTCTTCAACTCCATATAGTTGACTTAATGAAGTTACATCTTCAAAGGGCATTGCATCGGCTAACTCAGCAAATAAATGAATCGGTTCAGTGTTCACCCTCTCTGGCAGGCAATATAGTGTGACCATTGTCTCGACATTGTCATCGTTTAAAAGTTCCATCTAGGTAAATTTGATAGGATTTGATGAAACTAGAAATTTGTAGAATAGTTTCAACATCCTCCTTCCACAGTGTTGGGAAATTTTTGCATTGATATTCTCTTTCATATCATCAACAGATACATTCCTATCAAACCTCATTCATATTTTTTGGCGAGTTTCAAAAATACAACCAACGATTATTTCTAAAACAACATCATCGAAATGAATAGCTGCAAAAAAATTAGTTCTCCATTTCTTTTTTAAAACTGCAAAAAAAAAAAAAAATCTAAACTTAGAAGTATTAAACAAACACTACAATATTGACATACACGATTCTAATTATTTAAATAAAAATATAATATTACAAATATCTAAACTATCGCAATTCTAATTATTTTCAAAGTTAACATATCTTAATACTAATCTTATCAAATAATATATCAATAAATAAACTTTTAACACATATAATCTATTGCTAAAATATAACTAATACTATTAAGAAAATCATACTGTTTCTTCTTGTTTTTTTTTGGGTGCCTTTAGCTAGGGAATTCGGTTGTTGTTTTCTTCTTTCAAATCAATGAATGAATCTGTGGGGTACCTTTTATAATAATGAAAATAATATAATAATATAAATATTTTAAACAAAAGAGAAAAATAAAATTGATATAATCGGGCATTGGAACCAGACCCATAACCGACGATTTATTGATATATTAATATATTAGGCACGTTGATAACACCAATAAAAAATAATTTTTTTATACGGTTTAACATTATACAATACACAATATTTTAGAGGTGAAAGATACTGGTGTCATCGATTGCTCAAGTGACATCCTTAAAGAATTAACCACATCGGTGGTGGGGAAAATTGGTGCCGCCGATTGCCAGGCACCCTGTGTACATGGTTCATTCTGCCTAATTATGTAAATAATTATTTGACTATCCCATATCAATATTTTGATTTTTTTTAAATTATTGTGGTGAAAAAAACCCAATCAGAATATAAGAAATTTAAAAAAAAATCACTTTTTGATATATATATATATATATATTATTTTACACAATCACTTATTTGTAATCAGGAAAGTCACATGAGACGACCCCACTAATTCTGAACTCTGTCTATAAATACAATGCCAAAACCCTTCAGTTTCATACATTAGAACCTTAAGAAAAAGAGTTCAAATCATTTTGAATTTGGTTTGAGTTTGAAAAAATGGGAGATGAAAAGGTAGTATTGTTGGATTTCTGGCCAAGTCCCTTTGGGATGAGAGTAAGGACTGCTTTGGCGGTGAAAGGGATAAAATACGAGTACAAGGAAGAAGATTTGAGTAACAAGAGTGATTTGCTTTTGAAGATGAACCCTATTCATAAGAAAATCCCTGTTCTAATCCATAATGGTAAACCTGTTTGTGAGTCCCTCATTCAGGTTCAGTACATTGATGAGATTTGGCCGCATAAATCTCCCTTACTCCCTACCGATCCTTACCAAAGAGCCATCGCTAAGTTCTGGGCTGATTTTGTTGAGAAGAAGGTTCTCTCTTATCTTTCTTTTCATTTTTATGGCTTTTTTTTGCCTTACTAGCTTTGAATTTTTGAGCTTAAGCACTGCTTGCATAGGCTGATTTGGTTCGATTCGAATTTTCCTGTGTTTTACTGACTTTCCTTTTTGGGTAATTTTGTCTTGTATGGATAAATTAATGGTGAATGAAATGCAGATATATGATATAGGGAAGAAAGTATGGACAACAAAGGGAGAAGAACAAGAAGCAGCAAAGAAAGAGTTCATCGAGTGCCTGAAATTGTTGGAAGGAGAACTTGGAAACAAGGATTATTTTGGTGGGGAGAATCTTGGGTACGTTGATGTTGTGTTGGTTCCATTTTACAGCTGGTTTTATGCCTATGAAAAGTGCGGGAATTTTAGCATTGAAAGAGAGTGCCCCAAGTTAATTGCATGGGCTAAAAGGTGCATGGAGAAAGACAGTGTTTCCAAGTCTCTGCCAGATCAACAGAAAATCTATGGCTTTGTTTTGCATTTGAGGAAAGTGGTCGGACTTGAGTAAAATATTGTGCTGACAAGACATTTCAAGACTGTGCTAATAACTATGTTTCTTAAATAAGCGGGTACTTAGTTGTGCCTTGGATGGTGATTTGATTTTTGTTTTGTTTTAAGGAGTGGAATTAGTTATAATTTTATGTTTCTTAAATAAATGGGCACTTAATTGTGCCTTGGATGGTGATTTGCTATTTGTTTTGTTTTAAGGAGTGGAACTAATTGTAATTTTTATGTTTCTTAAATAAACGGGCACTTAATTCTGCCTTGGATGGTGATTTGATATTTGTTTTTTCCCCTGATGTCATTGTCAATTTTCCAATTTTGGACTTCCAAAAAATTGTGGACAAAACTGTACTAAGTGGAGATTTTTTCCTTTTTTTGTTATAAAATAATAAAAAAATTTAAATATTTTATTTTATTTTATTTCTTTTAATATTATCCTTTAAATACTTTAAATTACACTTGTGGCCATTATAAAATAGGAATTGTATTATTTTGATATTTTTTTAATTTAGTTACTCTAAATAAAATAATTGTATGAATTAATTATTTTTGTTAAAAATTTTATTTTATTCTAATGAATTGTTGATGTGTCACATTATCCCATTGAATGAGTGTTAGGTGACTTTTTTTTTTGTACTAAATTTTAGAGCATCTCTATAATTAGTTCAAATATTTTTTCTCCTCTTTCTTTTTCACTTGATTGCTGCTATTAACATTACATGGTCATCTCAATACCAAAACCCCAAAACAACCAGCTCATTAATGAAGTCTTTAAGAATCTTTGATGTTTTTTCATCTCCATTTATAGTTTTGATCATTTGGATAATCTCTTCATTCTCTCTTTGTATACTCTAAGGGTCGGTTTAACATTATTTCTCAAAAATATTTTTAAATCAAAACTTACTTTTGAACAAAAATTAAAATTTACTATTTTTACTTTTAGCAAAAAAAGTACTTTTATAAAATATTTTTTATTTTAAAAATACTTTTAAAAAATTTTAAAATATTTTTTAATAATAATTTTTATCTCAAAAATACTTTTAGAAATAATGTTAAAACTCCCCTTACTATTTTTTTAACGGTTAAAAAGAAATAGTTAAACATGTGATCACTCGTGTTCACAGTCTCTGTGTGCATTTGGACGTATATATTGCTAGGCAAACTCCACCATCAACTACAAGGGTAGTGCCATTCACATGTTTACCCTTAAAAAATTCACATTCAAATAAATTAGAAGCGGAAAATTTCAGAGAAAAATGTATTAAAGCCGGAAAAACAATGGCAAGATGGGAAAATGTATGCTAATTTGTCATCAATGGTGACTTTAGGTGCCACTCAAATTTTACATTTTGATCTTTTCGGTTTTACTGTATTGATTTTTCTTCTATTCAACAACAGTTTCTCCTTATATCATTATTAGATACCTTCTTGTCTCCATATGGAGTTGTTAACATTATCTTGACTTTTTATTTTCCTCAAAAATACCCATGCTTTTACCAAATATTTTAAAGTTTAATATAATATTTGATACACGAATTTGATACTTTTTTTTAATTTGATACTTAATTTTTTGGTCCGATTTGGTATTTAAATTTTCTTTTTTTACTAATTTAGTGTCTAAGCTTTTTTTTTTTAGGTTCAAATTGGTACATAAAATTGTTACATGTTATGCAAATTACTCCAAAATATTAATGGCTTGTTTGGTTACTAGTGTAATAATATGAGGAAAATTTTTATTTACTACACATGTATTACAATAGTTACTCATAAAATGAAGAATAGTTAGTAAATATTTAAACTTGAAACTACAAAATTAAGTAAAAATTCTTGTAAAAAATAAGACCTCTTTAAAATAAACGAAACATTTCCCTCTCTTTGCTAAAAGTAAATATTGGGCTAAATATTAGTTTATTGCTAACCCATATACTAAAACATGTGTAAAAAATAATACTCACACCAAACATAGTATAACAATGTTAAAAATTGTGTTATGCTACAAAAATATTGTTAATATTAAAGAAAATTCATGTTAAAAAATTATGCATTAAGCAATGTTTAACGAAATAATATTGATTAAGAAAACAATAATTTAAAAAACCTAAAATAAAACAAATTCATTATTTTAAATAAATAAAATGAAACAAATAAATCAAATTAAAAGTAATTTTAAAATACAAAAAAAACCATCTCATCTCCCACATATTGATCATTCATTGATTATTTTGCTATCTCATAAAAATATAACATTGTTAACATATTAAAGTAATTTGTATAAAGTTTGACAGTTTAGATGCAGAATTGGACAGAAAAAAAAGAAAGAGAGATTAAGTACTAAATTAAGAAAATAACAATGATTTCAGAACCGAACTGGATTAGCCGATTAGATTGAGAGCCAGTTGGACAATCAGTCCGGATACACTCAAAAAAATCGATTAGACCGAAAACAGAAAAAACCAAGATTGGACCGTGACCTGGGACCGGAAAAACGGGTTGGACCGGTTTTTAAAAATCCTGGGCTAATTTAGTCTGGGCCAAACCTGAAAATGGGCCAAACCAGCCCAATATACGCCAAAGCCCGAATTTTTTTAAAAAAAAATTGGCCCAAATAATCTTTTAAAGAAAAAGATAAAAGTGATATGAAGAAAAACAAAAGAAACAGACTACTAAAGTCACTCAAGTGAAGTCTAAATCAAAACAGAGCTGAGAGTCTGCCGTCAGTCCGTCACTCACTTCAGCCCCCTGTACTACACACACTTAAGGTCCACCACCCAACCTGTCGGTCGTCAGCCCTCTGCTTCTTCAGATCTGCCTCTGCTTGCTGTTGCTGTAATGGTGACTGCTGCTTCACTGCTCTGCTTCAGCCTTTTTTTTTATTATTTTTTTAAGATCAAAGTAAAAGAATGATGGTAGATAGATGTTTTGAAGATCAAGGTGGGTTAATTATTTTAACATAAAAAAAGAAAGAAAGAATGATAATAGATAGAGGCATTTGTAAGTGGATTTTCTTTTTAAAGAAAGTTTCAATTTCTTATAGAAGGGAATAAAGTTGAAAGTGGGAACCATAAACTCTAGTTGGCATTCACTATCAACTTATTAGATATTTTGTTGCTTCTTTATTATTTATTAAATAACATATTATATTTTATTTAAAAAATTTATTACACTTGATTTTTTTAATTTTTTAATTTTTATACCGGTTGAATTGATTATTAAATAGATTGAATTAATTTGATAAAAATTTGATGATATAATCAATTCGATTATTAAAAAATGTTAAATTTAGATATTAAATTTAAAAAAAAATGTGTCAAGCAATAAAAGAAAAGATATTAAAAATAAGGGTAAACTATAAAAAATAGTCACTTTTGTTTGTTTGAGATTACATTTTAGTCACTTATTTTTGAAATGTTACGTTTTAGTTACTTATGTTATCATTTTGTTACGAAGTGATCATTTTACTGTTAAAATCCGTTACCTCCCTAAAGGCAGTTCTACTTGGCAGTCCAAATAGATTTTAAATGTCAACTTGGATTTCCAGCTGGGATGAAAATAAATTTTTAATTAAATAAATTTATTTTGGACGGTCACGTACGACATCTAAGTTGGCATTTAAAACTCATTTAGACTGCCACGTAAGACCACTGTTAGGGAGGTAACAGAGCTTAACGGTACAGTGATTACTTCGTAACAAAACAATAACATAAGTGACTAAAACGTAATATTTTAAACATAAGTGAATAGAATGTAATTTGAGGCAAATAAAAATAACTATTTTTTGTAGTTTACCCTAAAAAAAATAAAGTTTTCAAATCATATATAAAGAAAAGAAATTGACCTTAATATTCCTTCAATGCCAAGTCAGGGTATATATATTGATGTTTGGCAATTTCAACTAATACAAATCTCATTAAAACTAATTCAACTGTAACCTATAAAACCATTATTTACACACTAAAGGGATCAAAAGCAAACTCTACAACTGATTTGAGCTCATCCCAGTTTGCATGAGTAAAGAAATCATTATTTTCTGGACAACTTGAAAAGCTTGAAGATGACGCCATTGATGAAGGTTGAGCAATGCTCAATTGCTCTGCATGCCACTGGTTTCTTCCATTCATATCACTGAACCCCGGCTTCTCATCACAGCTTTGAACAAGTGGAGAGCCGAAAGCGATGTAAGTCTCATGAATGTTGGATCCCAATCCCATGCTGCAGATAATTTGGGGGCTTGGTGTGGCAGTTGAAGTGCGGTTTGAGGCGATTTCTCTCCAATCTGGTGTGTACTTTCTATGCGATACGCTTCGCTTGAAAATTCGACATATAGTCCACACTTCCTGCAATCTCAGCAAAGTATATGAAACATTAAAACAACTTTATCCCATGAATGAATGCTTGGTAAATACAAGATCCTCAATTGCAAACACGATTTTATAGTCTTTTTTTTTTATTTATTCAACACTGATGCACAATTCAAATGACAATAAAATCATATGTTACATCTAAAATGGTATTGTAGAGTGAGCAATGAAGCAGAGCGGGATAAATCCACAACCACCATGCTCTTCACATACTTTGCCTTCCCCTCGCCCTTGAAATTTTAATGCCACCACCTTTATAAACCTTGAATATATTATATATCTACATCCACCTCGTTTGGCCCCATCTTTTCTATTTTTTATTTTTGAAAAATAAATTTTTACAAGTACAAATGATTATATTTCGTGTTCGAACAATTATAAAACAGAATCAAACTATTATAACATATAAACAAATAAAGAATCATAAATAATTCGGACTAAAATCCATACATGCATATCTGCACCTAATAAAACTAAAAACCACACAATTATGCATGGTAACACTCAAGGTTAATTATTTTAGTTCTTTCCATGAGCATCTATTTACAATTTAATACCATTTTCTGGTTAGAATTATAAACTACTTTAAAATGGGTTGAGCTATAAAATAATAAAAAAGAATTATATTTATATGGTTAATAGTTATTTTATTTTCTTTAAAAGAATATTTGATATACTATTGATGTATAAATTTTATGTATTATTGATAAATAATAATACGCAACCTCATTATTAAATAAAATAAAAAAATAGTAGAGGGTTTATAAATAAATACTAATAACTTTATTCAGACATAATTAAATGGCTTAATACATAATTTGGTACTTGGGTTTGATATTTTTTTAATGTGATACTTTTGTTATTTTTTGGTCCAACGTGGTACTTATATTTGATAAAAGTTATACATTTTGGCACTTGAATGTAATAATGCTGATTTTTAGTGTTTGATTTGAGTTTTAGAGTTGATTTGATGAAAATTTATAACTAGTTAAATATTAACAGTTAACTTTTATCAAATCAACCCTAGAACTCAAAATAAATCACATATATTAAACTGTATTTGATAAATTAAACACAAAATCAACAAGTTCGCAATTAACACTAATTTTATTCTAATAACAAAATCATGAAAAATTCAAACCTACTAACATTAGCAATTAACTTTATTTAATCCACCCTAAAACTCGAACTAAACACCAACAAGATAACATTGTTACTTTTAAGTACCAAAATATATAACTTTCATTAAATACATGTACCAAATTGGATAAAAAGAACATAAGTACCACAATAAAAAAAGTCAAATTTAAGTACTAATTGATATATTAAGCCTAATTAAAAAATAATTAATTATAAATATATGTTAAAATCCTAAAATATAAATCCGAGACCCTAGACCCTAGACCTTAAATTTGAAATTTATTAATATTTATTTATAATAATTAAAAATTAATATTTAAATAAAATTATTAGTATTTATTTATAAATCTTTTATATTTTTATTGAATTTAATAATTATATGTTAGGTTATTATTCACTAAAAGGAATTGTATTAACTACACTCCACTCCAGTCCACCTTTTAAGAAAAACGACTTCACCCACCATTATTTTTGGGGAAAAGACTAATCCCTTGGGTTTAAATGCTACGGTGGTTAAAAACGAATATGAAGCAAAGAGAATCATAAAGCTAGTACTTGTTCTTACAGCTTCTTCTACTGCAAGAGACTTGGGGTTGGAAAGGGTAGCGTTACTAGCGTTGGTGTGGGTGGAATTGGGAAGGCGAAACTCATGCATCATCCAATCAGTTTTGGTTCCTTTGCCTGCAGTTCCACGGTAGTATACCAAGGTTTTCTTTAGGCCGATGCAGGCTGATCCTCCATTTGAATAAATAGGCTTGTCAATGCCGGTTGCTTTCCAAAATCCTGATCCCGTCACTCTGTTTGGTCTAATGCTGTTTCTATACTTTCTTCCTCGTCTGCAGAAGAAATATGATTCAATCTCTCCCTCACGACTGCTTGCTTCTGCATTCATTCATTAATAATCAAACAAATTAAACGCATATTCCTACTGAACTTCATTTTCTTTTAAAAAAATGGATGCTGAAATTTCTTTTTATTTGATATTACAAGAATGTTTTCATTTTCAATATATATTATATAAACATCGCGATAAGAGGCAAACCGATTTTCGTTTCATATGAACAATATTTTGGAAACTTGGCCATTCTAGTTGAGGTAAAAAATTTTAAAACCTATCAAATTTCTGTCGTGTTTCATGGTTTCAATTCAAGGTGATTTGCTAGTACTAGGAAAAGGGTAGCTGACCTGTATACAGTTAAAATTGGCATATGAAGTATTAGGGCATAATTTAGCTAACTACAGACATTTCGATTGATTATGGAAGCCAAGATAGAGCTTAAAACATAATTTCAAAAAGAAAAGAAAAGAAAAAGATATACGTATGAGATCAAAGGTAGTAAGATGGGACATACTTGGGAGATCCCAGGGATCAAACTTGTAGATATCAATCTGTTTGATAAGGTCGATTTTGAGGGGTTTATTATCCACTTTTCGTTGAAGATAAAACCCTACAAGCTCTTCATCTGTAGGATGGAAACGAAACCCAGGAAGTAGAACATCTTCTTCTTCGTCCTTGTTATCAGCACAAGCTTGGACGACGACGTTCATCTTCTTTATTCAATCTTCTAATCCCTACAGATTGCTGCTAAGTGGAGTATTTGAAGAAAACAAAATGATTTTAGTTTGTTTCTTAAGTCTCTGGAATCAACAATGATATAGGCCAAAACCTAGCTTTGAATATTATTGTCGAACCTTCTTAAATAATGAGAATTTGGAGTCATCTGAAATTATGTGGTTGTTCAGGTCAAGTCAATTTATTGACACTTAGGCCAAGGAGGAAAAAGTCTTTCTTACAACTTTCGAAATCCTTTATATCACTTCCTTGTGGCAAAATAAATGTCAAAGTTATTCATATAAATTTTTTTATTATAAAGTTATTCTCATATACTTTGATTTGGTATATTACACCCCAAACATAATAAATGTCAAAGTTGACGCATCCCAAGTCCTAAAGCACTCCCTCAAATTTAGGAGATTGATTTCAGGGAATGCTTCAATATATAGTTTATAATGCTTTATAATTTGATTTGTTAGAAAATTAGTGAGACCCATAGACCAAATGTCAAATATAAGATATGGTTTTGAACATTCAAAATTATGTGAGGTGGCCACATATTGAAAAAGAAAGGAAAGAAGAAAGTATAAGTCTTTGGAACACGAAAAGGTACAAACTCTTGTTCAAAAATGGCTTGAGAGGCCTTTTAAATAGTCAAGTTGTTGCTGTTTTCGCATTTATTGTTCCATTTTGACATATGGAAAGAAAGTCGAGCTTGAATTATGCGTGCATGAATTTTCTCTTCAATCCAATATATAAATATAATATATATTTTTAACTCGGGTGAAATGTTTTTAGGTGTTGTTTGGTAAGTTGAAAATTTAAATGTTAAAAGATTTAAATATTTAAATTTGATTTATAAATTTTGTTTGATACATTATTTAAAATTGATTTATAAACATTGTTTGATATATTATTTAAAATTAAGTATAATATATAGTTAAACAATTTGATAAATGTAAAATTTAAATATTTAAAGATAAAATATCTAAATGATAATATAATGTTAAAAATTAATTGAATTTTTTTTACATTAAGTGATAAGTGGTTCATTATCTAATTATCATCTTTTCACTTTTTTATAGAAAAACTATACCAATTGTTTTTTTATTATGAATTATTAGACGTGCTTAAAGAATAACTGAAAATATTATTTTTAATTGATTTAACATTTAATGAATTATCAAACAAAACCTTAGATTAATTGTTAAAAATAATATTTTAATCCCAAAGTTATAATTGTCTTTTAATTTTATTTTTACTCTTAGATTATCCGAAAGAAATGACATCCTATATCTCGATTAGCTTGATATTTGTTAAGAAAAGTAATGGGAAAGCTTGGAAAGAATTTTTATTAATTTATTGAATGTATTTTTGTTGTACAGAAATAGGGAAATGTTGATTCGTGGACTTCCAACCTTGATTGAGGATGGGTTGGAGTTAATCGAAGCTTGATTTAGTGTTGTAGAGCAATCATTGTGGTAAGTATCATGGATATTCATCTTTCTCCTAAGTTAGTAAGTTTAGGGTTTATGAATTTAATATTATAATTAACTGTATAATGGTGTCAATTGTATGAAATACTAAAAGATAAATAGCAAGGCATAAGGTGAAAAAAAAAAAAAAAAGAGAATGAAATTCTATATTTGATACACCATCAAACAATATATACATGTGAAACCTACTATATAAGGATTGTAAATAAAAGGAATAAAATTAAATCCCTGGATCTACATGTTTCTAAACACTCCCTTTCAAGATAGAGTATAGATATTAATCATGCCTAGCTTGTAACAGCCTGATTTAGGGGTTAGTCAGAATAGTGGTTTCGGAACCACTAATCTGAGATCAGAGAAAATCATTTTTTATAATATTTTATGTGTTATAGCACGATTGCAAGAGTGCATGAAAATTTTGGTGCTTTAATTTTAGCAATTGCATGCTTAATTGCGAAAAATGACTAAATCACATAAAGTGCAATTAGACCCTTAGAGATAGAGTGGCCGGCCATAGGAGACAAACTATGTCAAATTGGTCAAAGATGTTGAAATTAGGTAGACTAAATTGATGTTTTATAATAAAATAAAGAAAGAAAATATATCATCTTTTCTTCTCTTGTTCTCCACCGAAAATACTAGCAAAAATAGGGGTTTGAAAGCTTAAAATTTTTAGCAACTTGTCCTCTTTGCAAGTAAGTGATTTTGGTGATTTTTCTTGATGATTTTTGTACTTTTAGTACCCTTGTATCATGATCTAGCTAATGAGGGGTCTGTTTTGCAAAATGGTTAAGAGTTTAGAGTTTTTCCATGTGAGTAATTATGTTGTTTGCTGCATTTTTATGGAAGAAAATGAGTCTTTGTTGTTAGATAAACAACTTTTATGAAAGGTGTTTCCATAAAAACACCTAAGAGGACTTCTTTGCAAATGTTATAGAATAGGTGTTAAATGTGTGAAATAATGAGTATTAAGGGTTTTTATAAGAGAAATAAATGTTCACCTAGGCTCATTAAAGAAAGAAATTTGATTAGAATTGATTTACGGGCCTAGGGGTAAAATGATCATTTTGTGAAAGTCTAAGGGCAAAATGGTAATTTTTCCAAAGTATAATTTTTGAAATGCATTGGTTAATGTTGTCGTAACCATTTTTTGACAAAATGAGAATCGACTTTTAAAAACAGGGAGTCGCCACCGATCTTTTATTAGGTGTGGTAGGATCACCTTTGTTTTAATCAAACATTTTGGTTTATTAAAACAGAGTTTTTGGTCTACGAATGTTCGAGAAAACAGGTTCGGGAGTCGGTTACGTGCGAGGAAGGATTAGCACCCTCGCAATGCCCAAAATCGGTACCAAATTGACTGATGTTGTCCCAATGCTGAAAACTTGAAAATACTTGGGGGTAAAAAGAATTAAAAGAATGGGTTAATTGAATTGGGGTTGAATCTCAAGATCAACTCGTTTCAAAGGAATAAAAGTACCATACCCAACACGTTAGGATATAACACATTTATACTCTGACACTGAGATCATCTTCGATCTTCAAAGCGTATAATTAAAAAGGGGCATTTGGCTATCTGGTTGAATAGAAAATTTACACCCAGTACGTTAGGGCATAATTTTCCAAACTTCCAAACATAAAAACATTGCCTTATCTTTTGAGAGAAATATTATGTACGTGAAATTTTAAAATGAACTTAATATATACAAGATATTAAGATAAAAAGACATATAAAATAATAATAATGTATAAACATGTATAGAATAAATAAATATATAATTTAGGGTAAGGTCTTTTAAAGAAATAAATTATACATAACAAATACATACATAAAGTAATGCAAAATCACTAATATATACATAAAGATAATTTGATATAAATCATTGAAAATAATAGTAAATTAATAAGGGGATAAAATATTATATACAACACTTAATAAAATAAAACAATAATAATGATAATATTAACAGTAATAATAACAATGTTTAAATAATGGCAAAATAACTAGATAATTAAAGAAAACAACACACAAAAAAAGGACTAAATTAAAAGTGAAAACAGGAATCTGGGGAAAAGTTAAAAATAAAAGGAAATCAGGGGATTTAAATGAAATGCGCGCAAACGATCAAGGATTGAAATGGCAATTATTCCTGAAGCTCAAAACGCAGCGCCCAAATTGGATTAACTTAAAAAGCACACAATATTTAAGGGGAAAAATTAAAGAACAAAAAGAAATGGAATTAGGACTCAATCAATTGATAGCACGAAACGTAGGGATTGAATGCACAAATACCCCTAAAGATCAAAACACGCGGATCCTCGTGGATACCGGGTCGAGTCAAATCGGGTTACTTAGTACAGCGCCGTTTTGTTCGGATTAAAAGATTAACAAGACCTAAAAAACTACTCAGAGGCTCGGTTCCCCTCTTTTCCTCCTAAGATCTAAACCCTAGCTGTCTAGAACAAACTCAGGTCCCTTCCCTCGCTACTCTGCCGATTCCGAGGATTGCGCCTTTCAACCACCAATCTGCCATTGTAATCGGCGTATGGTGGCACTCAGCGACGCCTTCCTGCACTTTCGTTTAGGACCGAGACTCCAAAGACCATGCAATTCCAACCCGAAATCCCCGTCTCATGCTTCGGTTTCAGCGAAGGAGACGAGGGCTTCGATGGTCCCCTTTAAACAGGTATCATTCTTCCCCCTTTTCCCCCTTCTATTATCTGTTTGTTCATGCAAAGACTTGAGATAATGAAAACAGTAAAATGAGCAATAGATAACGGAAGGAGAGTGAATGTAAAATCAACCTCTTAATGCTTTTGCTTTTCTATTTCTGATTGATTGTAAAAGGACAAAAATACTAAAGTTCTTTTTAGTTCTTTTCTTAATTTTTTCGATTTCCGAATGCGTAAAAAAAAAGTCCCTGGTTACACTGTTCTTGAGTGGCTAGCCGAAACACCCTACTGTTTTAGTATTCTATTACTCGTTCCATGCTTCTTGGTTCCTGTTGCCTTTGTTTCTTTGTTTGCCAGTCATTTTTGCAGGGTACGGGCGAGGCGTGCAGGCGATGGAGGCCGAGGCGTCTGGGGTAGCTCGAATCGTCAGAGCGCATGGGCGCGCTGGATGGGTAGTATGGGGGACACGGGGAGGCCAGGAGGCATGCGGCGCTGGTCTAACCAGAAGGAAACCTAGGGTTCTGTTTAGTTTATGATCTTGGGCCATTGGGCTATATTGGGCCGCTTAAGCTTTGGGCCTATTTTGTTTAGTGGGTTTGGGCTAGAACTTTGGGCTAGGATGAGTGGGTTCTGATTTTGGATTGACTGATTGTTTATTTTTATTTGGGTTTATTGGGCTTGTGTAATTTCGACATTTTATGGACTGTTTCATTTATTGGATTTTTGGTTTTATTATTGGGTTTATCTTTAGCTTGGTATTGGGCTTTAATGGGCCGAGCAAATTTGGTTATTACAGTGCCCCTCTTTGCTCATTGTCGTGGAACGAGAATAGAACAAAGATAATAGAAGAACCAATTTTGCCCGGTCTTGGCTAAGCCTTGATTCCTTGGTCCTCGTCTTCTTAAAGTGTCTTCAAACTCTACTGTAACCTGTTGCTTTGATCCACTCCACTGCCGTTTCCATGAGATATGACCCGTAGCTTCAATTCGCTTTTCCTCAATCTTGTTTATTTTCTTAACTTGCTCCAATATAACTTCAGGATGCGAAGAGGTTTGTAGCTTCGATCTACCAATTGCTCCACTGGGACTTCGATAAAATATGAGTTGACCCCTTCTTTCTTTTTTGTTTTTTTTTGGATAACAGAAATTGAAAAATAGAAATTGAAAGACAGAATCTGAAAAATGAGAATTAAGAATACCTCAGCGTGCGTAACCCGAGGCCCAACTCACTTTTCGCATCATGAGTTGATTTTAACAGAAATTGAAAAATAGGAATTAAAAATACCTCAGCGTGCGTGACCCGAGGCCCGACTCACATTTCGCATTATGAGTTGATTTTAACAGCAATTGAAAAACAGAAATTAAAATACCTAAGCGTGTGTAACCTGAGGCCCAACTCACCTTTCGCATTATGAGTTGATTTTTGAACAGAAACTGGAAATAGAAATTAAAATACCTCAGCGTGCGTAACCCAAGGCCCAACTCACCTTTCGCATTATGAGTTGATTTTCGAATAGCAATTGAAAAACAGAAATTAAAAATACCTCAACGTGCGTAACCCGAGGCCCAACTCACTTTTCGCATTATGAGTTGACTTTAACAGCAATTGAAAAACATAAATTAAAATACCTCAACGTGCGTAACCTGAGGCCCAACTCACCTTTCGCATTATGAGTTGATTTTTGAACAGAAATTGAAAACAGAAATTAAAATACCTCATCATGCGTAACCCGAGACCCAACTCACCTTTCGCATTATGAGTTGATTTTCGAACAGAAATTGAAAAACAGAAATTAAAAAGACCTCAGCGTGCGTAACCCGAGGCCCAACTCACTTTTCACATTATGAGTTGACTTTAACAGAAATTGAAAATACCTCAGTGTACATAACCTGAGGCCCAACTCACTTTTCGCATTATGAGTTGACTTTAACAGCAATTGAAAAATAGAAATTAAAATACCTCAGCGTGCGTAACCTGAGGCCCAACTCCTTTCGCATTATGAGTTGATTTTTGAACAAAAATTGAAAACAGAAATTAAAATACCTCAGCGTGCGTAACCCGAGGCCCAACTCACCTTTCGCATTATGAGTTGATTTTTGAACAGAAATTGAAAACAGAAATTAAAATACCTCAGCGTGCGTAACCCGAGGCCCAACTCACCTTTCGCATTATGAGTTGATTTTCGAATAGAAATTGCAAAACGGAAATTAAAAATACCTCAGCGTGCGTAACCCGAGGCCCAACTCACCTTTCGCATTATGAGTTGATTTTTGAACAGAAATTGAAAATCAGAAATTAAAAAATACCTCAGCGTGCGTAACCCGAGGCCCAACTCACTTTTCGCATTATGAGTTGATTTTTTGGAAAACAGTAACTGAAAATGTGTCATCTGGTGGAACTCGGATGTCTTCTTTCTCCTTGGCTTGGTACAGTTATCGTCGAAACTTCATGCTCTACTGGTGTTCCTGTATGTGTCATGCATGATGCTATCATGATATGCACGTGTTCGTCTTAAATGCTTTTATGCCTACATGATTATGTCATGCATCTTGGACGTGTTTCTCATATATCTCTTTTCGTCATGACTTTCATGATGACCTGTATTCATTGCTTCGACCCTTGACTTTTCTTTCAGGTTTTGTACCCGTTCTTAATTAATCTGCGTTTCTCGTAAATCACCCTTTTGCCCCTGTTGAACTTTGTCCTTGCTTTGAGACTCTTGTACTTATCAGATTCTCATCCAGGTAATGCTCAATATTCCTTTCGTTTAGAATATGTCATTTCACTATTTATCATTTAAATAAACCATACACGAGATGCATGAAAATGACGAAGTAGGTGTGCAGGGGATACCTCACATTCATATTTATTTCAAAAGTGACACGCAAAGAAAATTGACAAGGAACAATTCAGTAAAGAAAATGTTACAAAAGAAAAGCAGGTTCAATTGTCGCAAATGCTCTAGATATCCAACGCATGAACTTTTTCACGTATCCTTATCCTGGATCTTTTCGAGCAAAGTTTCTCGTGTAGGAGATTTTGAGCTTCCGAGTCTGCTTCAAATATTGTAATCTCGCCACATGACTCCCTGTTCGAATCGTCTCGCTCCTTAAGCCGAACCCCCTTCATTAGGACGCCCTTTCAGGTTTTCATCCTGATCCTTTTGTTTATCAAGACGCCCTTTTCGGGTTTTTGTCTTAATCTCTTTTCTTTTTCTTTTTTTTACATCAAGACGCCTTTTCGGGTTTTCATCTTGATCTCTCTTTCTTTTTTCCTTCTTCTTCTTCTTCTTTTTCTTTTTTTTATGCATAATATTTCTTCACAGCATCTGAGTTCACTGGATTTGGTAACTCTTTCCCATCCATCTCAGCGAGAATCAAAGCTCCTCCTGAGAAAGCTTTCTTCACGACATATGGCCCTTCCCAATTTGGTGCCCATTTTCCTCGGAGGTCTTTTTGTATTGGGAGAATCTTTCTCAGCACGAGTTCTCCTTCGTGAAATTCTCTTGGTCGCACCTTCTTGTCGTGGGCTGTGATAATTCTTTTCTGGTACATCTGTCCATGACAGATTGCCTTCAAGCGTTTTTCTTCGATGAGATTCAGTTGGTCATATCGAGCCCGAACCCATTCCGATTCTTCTAGTTTTGACTCCATTAAGACACGCAAAGAGGGGATCTCAACTTCAATGGGCAGCACAACCTTCATTCCATAGACCAGAGAGAAAGGAGTTGCCCCCGTAGAGGTCCGCACGCATGTGCGATATGCATACAGAGCAAATGGTAGCTTCTCGTGCCAATCTTTATATGTCTCGGTCATTTTCCCAATAATCTTCTTAATATTCTTGTTAGCAGCTTCTACCGCTCCGTTCATCTTTGGACGATAGGGTGAGGAATTATGATACCTTATTTGAAATTGTTCGCACACTTCTTTCATCATCTTGTTGTTCAGATTTAAAGCATTATCTGAAATAACTCTCTCAGGCAAACCGTATCGACATATGATCTCCTTTTTTAAGAACTTGCAAACTGCGGTCCTTGTCACATTAGCAAACGAAGCGGCTTCTACCCATTTCGTGAAGTAATCTATGACCACAAAAATGAATCGATATCCATTGGAAGCTTTTGGGGAAATTGGCCCTATAACATCCATGCCCCACATAGAAAAAGGCCACGGAGAAGTCATGACGTGAAGGGGCGAAGGTGCTACATGAATTTTATTGCCGTAAACTTGACATTTGTGGCACTTTCGTGCATAACTAATGCAGTCGCTTTCCATTGTCAGCCAGTAATAACCGAGTCTCATAATCTGTCTGGCCATAGTGAAACCATTGGCGTGCGTTCCACAAACTCCTTCATGGACATCTTCAAGTATTTTTCTGGCTTCACTAGTATCCACACACGTCAAGAGCACTTGATCTTTTCCTCTTTTATATAGGGTGTCCCCATCAAGAACAAATTCTACCGCCATTCTTCTGAATGTTCTTTTGTCATTCTCGTTTGCTTTTTCGGGATACCTTTGATTCTTGACATATTCTAAGATATCATGGAACCATGGCTGTCCATCTGCCTCTTTTTCAATGCTAAAATAATGTGCAGATGCCTCATATATGCTCATCTGGAGAGGCATTATTTCTGTTTCTCGGTTTGCTTTGAATATTGAAGCCAGAGTGGCTAAAGCATCAGCCAATTGGTTTTCTTCTCATGGGAAGTAATTAAAGGTTACTTCTTCGAATTCTTTGATCAACTCTGTCACGAGATCGCGATATTTGACTTTGAATCTCTCACTTCCCAAGCTCCACGGATTTGGTAAACCACCAGCACTGAATCTCCGTATACCTCTAAGATTTCAATGTTTCGTTCAATAGCTGCACGAAGTCCCATGATGCAAGCCTCGTATTCCGCTATGTTATTAGTACAGAAGAAATTTAATCTGGCAGTGAATGGATAATGATTTCCTTCTGGTGACACTAAGACCGATCCAATCCCATGCCCCAATGCATTTGACGCACCATCAAAGCTCATCTTCCATGATTTCTCTTTTGATGACTCACATTCTTCTTCTGTAATGCACATCAGGTCTTCATCTGGGAAATCAAATCTCAATGACTCGTATTCCTCTGTCGTTCGAGTTGCTAGGAAGTCAGCTATTGTGCTCCCTTTTATTGACTTTTGATTCACGTAGATGATGTCGTACTCCGACAGTAGGATCTGCCATCGTGCCATTCTTCCTAAGAGTGCAGGTGATTCCATCATGTACTTTATTGGGTCCAGCTTTGAAATCAACCACGTCGTATGATACAGCATATATTGTCTGAGCCTTCGAACTACCCAGACCAAAGCACAACAGAATTTTTCAATTGACGGATACTTCACTTCACACTCTGTGAATTTCTTACTGAGGTAGTAAATCGCCTTTTCCCTTTTCCTCGACTCATCATGTTGCCCCAGTACACAACCCATTGAATTTTCGAACACAGTCAGATACAATATTAACGGTCTCCCGGGGGTTGGCGGTACTAGCACCGGGGGGCTAGACAAATATTGTTTTATATTGTCAAAAGCCACTTGGCACTCCTCGTTCCATTATCCAGGATTGTGTTTTCGAAGGAGTCGAAAATCGAGTCACACTGATTGGTAAGTTGAGCAATGAATCGAGCGATATAGTTCAACCTCCCTAAAAATCCTCTGACTTCCTTTTGTGTGCACGGAGGCGGTAGTTCTTGTATGACTTTTATCTTATCCGGGTCAACTTCAATGCCTCTCTCACTGACGATGAAGCCTAGTAATTTTCCCGAGGTAGCCCCAAATTACATTTAGCTGGATTAAGTTTTAGCCGAACCTCCTCAGTCTTTCAAACAATTTCCTGAGGTTCCCAACATGCTCTCTTTCCCCCCGAGATTTGGCGATCATATCATTGACGTAGACTTCTATTTCTTTATGCATCATGTATGGAACAATGTCACCATAGCTCTCTGATATGTTGCCCCGGTATTCTTTAATCCAAATAGCATCACTTTGTAGCAGAATGTCCCCCACATCGTTACGAATGTAGTTTTCTCTATATCCTCGGGAGCCATCTTTATTTGATTATAACCTGAAAATCCATCCATGAAGGAGAATAACGAATGCTTTGCCGTGTTATCCACCAATGTATCGATGTGTGGTAAGGGGAAATTATCTTTGGGGCTTGCTCAATTTAGATCGCGATAATCTATGCACATTCACAGCTTACCGTCTTTCTTCGGCACCGGGACTATATTAGCCACCCATTCTGGATATTTAGAGACTTGTAGGAAGCCAGCGTCAAATTGTTTCTTGACTTCTTCTTTTATCTTTAAAAGCATTTCAGGTCTCATCCGTCTTAACTTCTGTTGAATAGGTTTGCATTCTGGTTTCAGTGGGAGTCTATGGACCGCTACGTCCTCGTTCAAACCTGGCATGTCCTGATACGACCATGCAAATACCTCTTTGTACTCATGAAGCAAGGTGATCAAATCATGGCTGGTATTCTCTGAAATGGAGGTCCCAATCTTCACTTCTTGCCTCTTTTCTTCACTTCCCAAATTTACTATCTCAATGGATTCTTGATAGGGCAGAATCTATTTATCTTCTTGTCCTACCATTCTTAGTAAGTCAGGGGACGAGACATCATTTTCAGCATTTTCCTTAGCTTCGCATTCTTCTAAACAAATAGCTTTCTCGAAATCGATTTAGGACTTGCAACGGGATCGTGCACGTCGTTGATATCTGAGCACCTGAAATGTGAAAGAAAAAGAAAACTATAGAGGAACATCAAGGTATGGGAACCCACAAACATAATGCTATGGCATGATATGAGGTATATGTAAGGAAAGACTGTAAGAAGAGGGAGCAATTATGAAGTTAACGAGAATGAAAGGACTATGGCAAAATGCTTCTCCATTAATGTTCATTTAAAAGCTAAATATCCAACATAATTTCTTATAACAGATTCCCCTATAACTTAGGGGCATACAAAAAGGTCAGCATTGAGCATTACTTTGGAGAGGACTTAGAAACTACGAGAAGATCCACGGCAGTCCAATTGCTCAAAATGAATCTAGGGGGACAGAGGCGTATCATTGAAACTTCTTTACTTGTATCGCTTCTTTCGTCAATAACATTTATATTGACGTTCTGAAAACCCCTTTCAATCAATAATAACATGCCTCGTGAATTATCTCTCCCCGGGTACATCATTCCTGCAGATGTAAATATTTTTGACAAGGGCGGATACATTATGGGCTCCCATTCCACTTCTCGACCGGAGGCTCTTGCAATCCTCCTTTCTTGATCTTTCTGCAACTGTTTCTTTCTTTGTCACACGTCTGGCTTGAGCCCTAAACCGTATCGAGCCTTGTGGTGTACTGGCTTTAGTGCTCTAACTATCCCTTGCTGGTACCTTCCCAAACCTTTCTTTGCTCGGGCTCCTTTTCCAACAGTCAGCTTGATTCCCATCTTGGTATTCCTTGACAGTTTGGGTGTGGGAATCTTATTTCCTTCAACAACAAATGTAGCATTGATAAATTCGAAGGAACGGAAGGAACATTCTACTGCATCTTTATTGACTTCAATGTAGGGTGCGTTAGTAGAGATAGACGCAACAATGTCTTCTTCACCAGCGACCGTGATCAAGCGGTTATCCATGACAAACTTTACTTTTTGATGGAGAGATGAAGGAACTGCCCCGGCAGAATGGATCCAAGGCCTCCCTAAGAGGCAGTTATACGAAGGTGCGATATCCATGACCTGGAACTCAATATCATATGTACACGGGCCCACTTCTAGAAGAATCTCGATCTTTCCCATGACCTCTCGTCGTGTCCCATCAAACGCCCTTACTGTAGTGTGACATGGTCTCAGATAAGACATATCAATGGGCATTCTAGACAGTGTAGCCAAAGGCATGACATTGAGCGCAAACCCGTTGTCGATGAGCACATTCGGTATTATATAGCCTTCGCAACTGGTTGTGATGTGCAATGCTTTTACGGAACCCCTACCGTTTGGTGGTATTTCATCATCACTGAAAGAGATGGAATTATCCGCATTTAAGTTGTTCACCCACCTATCCAGCTTTTCGGCAGATATGTTGCTTGGGACGTACGCTTGGTTCAATACTTTCAGCAAAGCATTTCGATGTGCTTCTAAGTTCAGCAGTAGGGATAACACCGAGATTCTTGCTGGCTATTTGTTCAACTGCTCCACAATGTTATATTCACTGTGCTTGATGAATTTTAAAAATTCATGTGCTTCATTCTCATTCACGGGTCTTTTAATTTCCTATTCGGATGGAACTTCAATCTCAACCTCAATCTCATGCATCGGTGCCTTTCCTTTTTGATTCGAGCCATTGGTCTTTTTGCCTGTTTCTACCACCTCAGGAGAATAGCACCTCCCGCTGCGGGTGAAATGCCCTACCTCGCTAACACTTCCAGTCGTAGCTTCGGGCATGGTAATGTTGACATCATATTTCCATGGCACTGCCTTGCTGTCCTTATAAGGGAAAGGAGAAGGCACTTTGATCACCAACGTTGGTTTAGCTTCCTTCTTCTTGGCCTCATAATAAATCACGAGAGGCCGATCGGCACTATAAGGGCTGGCTGACGGTTGATTATCAGAGGAGCATATTTCCTTTTCTTCGGCCTCGGCCATTTCATCAAAGATCTTGACCTCATTGTTGTTCATCATATCTTGGAGTAATTTTCTGAATTCTTCACAAAACTGGATGTCACGCCCTTCAATGCCACAAAAACATTGACCTTTCGTGTTTCTTCTTTTGAAGACTCTATTGGGATGGCAAAACGGCCTATTCTCAACCATTACCTCCCAAACTTTTCGCAGAGGTGTTTTTATTTCAGAAACGTAACTTTTATCCTGCCGTCTGTCTTCCTTTATCACTGCACTCACGTTTCCCTCAGTATGGTTAGGGAGCAGATTTCGAGCCACATTACCAGTACCATCGAATCGTAAAATCCCGGCATCAATGAGATCCTGAACCCTCCTTTTAAAGGCTATACAATTTTCCGTTGAATGCCCCTGGTTTCCCCCATGATACATGCAACTAGTATTAGGATCGTAGCATTTCGGGTATGGAGGTTTCAATGGTGCCATATAATGTGGGGATATTAATTATTTTTCCAATAATTTCAGGCACAGTTCTCCGTACGACACGGGAATAGGGGTGAGTCGGGGTTTTTCAGGACTGGGCCTCACCGGTCTTTGTTCATCTTTGGGTTGGCTTGGAGTAAGCGCAGTATTTGGTGGGAATATAGTGAATGGTCTTTGGTTATTGGTGGGGTAAACTGGGTAAGAATGAGGTGCTTGGTAATAGGTGTTTTGGGGGGAGGGGGAATAGAAACTTGGTGGTGGGCGATATCGGGGTCGCGGTTGGGTTGAGTACGGATTAGAAGCATAGTGGCTCTCAGTCCCCACCATATGTGTTTCTGCCTCATTTTTCCTTATAGGTATTATTTTTTTCGAGCTTTCAGGGCTTTCCATCATTCCATTCTTGATGTCGTTTTCAATGAGTTCCCCAAACATTACGATATCAGCGAAGTCTTTTGTGGCATTTCCCACCAGCTTGTCATAAAATGACGCTTTTAAAGTGTTGATAAAGAGGACCGTTATCTCAGTTTTAGTCAGTGGGGGTTCTATTTGGGCCGAGACGTCCCTCCACCTTTGAGCATATTGTTTAAAAGTCTCTGCTGGCTTCTTCTCCATCATCTGCAGCGTTAGACGATCAGGCACCATATTGGAGACATGCTTGTGTTGTTCACAGAATGCTGATCCTAGGTCCTTCCATGATCGGATCCTCTCCCTGCTGAGTTGATTATACCATCAGAGGGCTGATCCGATCAAGCTATCTTGAAAACAATGTATTAACAATTTGTCTTCATTCACATAACCAGCCATCTTTCGACAAAACATGATAAGATGCGCCTTTGGACATCTCGTTCCATCATATTTTTCAAAATTTGACACTTTAAATTTCAGAGGCAGGACCAGATCGGGAACCAAACTGAGCTCTTTAGCGCTCAATGCAGAGAAGACTCCAGTACCTTCTATTGCTTTGAGTCTTTCTTCCAGACTCTTATACTTGTCCTGAGCATCATGATCCTTCATTCTCAGCTTGGTTATTTCTACCGGATCATCTAAATCCGGAACTATTGGATTAGCGGAATTATCTCCGGAGTTCGATGCAAACATACCTTTCCCTAGATGAGCAGGTGGTGCAGGTCGTTGCTCTAGGCCTACAGGTTCCCCTTGAGGATATCCTCTTTGGGTTGCATGGGCGTGGGGTGGAGTGAATCCTAGGAGATAGAGCGGATCCTGATTAACTCTCGAATGGGGTTCTGTAATATCAGGACTTTGCGCGGGTCCTTTTCCTTTGACCAGAGTTGCCATCATCTCCATCATTTTGGCCATTTGATCCTTCTGCTCGAGCAATTCTGTCGAAACCATTTTTTGAGAAAAAAATGGGAATCGAACTTGGGCCTTGAAAATGAGTAAAACGGGAGTCGCCACCGACCTTTTTATTAGGTGTGATCGGGTCACCTTTGTTTTAATAAAACATTTGATTTACTAAAACAATGTTTTTAGATCTACGAATATTCGAGAAAATAGGTTTGGGAGTCGGTTACGTGCGAGGAAGGATTAACACCCTCACAACGCCCAAAATTGGTACCAAATTGATTAATCGATGTCCTAATGTCGAAAAGTTTGAAAAGATTTTGAAATTTCATTCTATATTTTTTTGATTTTTAGTCAACTTGATCGAATATCGAGTTTCCCTTGTTTCGAAGGAATTGAATCTCACATCCAGCACGATTGGACACGACAATCTAGGTCCTTGAATTCAAGATTGCCTCCAAAATTCTCCAAGCGCACATTTTGAAATTTTGGAAAGGATATTTGCTCATTCGGTCATACAAAAAGAAAACATACCCAGCACGATTGGGCACGATCTTTTCGAACTTCCAAACGCGCAAATATCACCTTATTTGAAAAAAAAGAAACAAAATTTGAAAGGTTATCCACTTGTTTGGTCAAACAAAAAAGTCACACCCAGCACGATTGGGCATGAAGTTTTGAATTCCCAAACTCATGAATATTACCTTTGTGAAAACTCGTTTTTTCGGGAATAAAATATAATACAAGATGGAATATTGGATTGCGATGAAACGACGAAGCGATAAAATTAGCAAAACATGATAATAAGAAGATGCAATAATGAAACAAAAGTAAAAAGATAGAAATAATAACGATAAATAAAAATAAAAAAAATATTAGTAATGATAGTGGCAATGATATATACAATAGTAATAGTAGTGTAGCAAATATAATAACAATAATAATAATAACAATAATAATAATAATAATGATAATAATAATAATAATGATACCACAATAAAATAATAATAGTAATAATAAATAGTATAGTAATCATAAAATAGTAATAATAATACGAAATATGTATGACATCATAATAATAATAATAATAATAATAATAATAATAATAATAATAATAATAATAATAATAATAATAATAGAAATAATAAATATAAAAATAGGAGTAGAAAAGTATAAAACGTAGTAATTATGTAAATGAGAATTAAAGTATATACAAAATAGCGTAAATATAATAGATAAATAAAAGTCAAATAGAGGATAATAGTATTAGACTAAGAAAATATATATATTATAATAATAATGGTAATAATATACATAATGATAATAATGATAATAATATTAATAAAAATAAATATAATAATAGTAATAATAACAATGATAGTAAATATATATATACAACTAATGATATTACTAATGGTAACTAATAATAATAATAATAATAATAATAATAATAATAATAATAATAATATAATAATAATAATAATAATAATAATAATAATAATATAAGGATAAGGTAAATAATAATAATAATTATAAAATACTAAAAAAAGGATCACATTGGATAAAAACGTGATTTTGGGGGTCGATTTGAAATAAAGTAAAGAGGGGAGGGTTGATTTGCAACGCGCGCAAAAAATGGGGGACCATTCGGGTAATTATCCCTGCGACCTGTGCGCTGCGTTTTGCGTAGGACTAAATTGGAACAGGAGAAAACATGTTGGGGCAAATTTTAAAATAATAAAAGCTTGATTAAAAAGGTAAAAATTGCGGAAGGACCTGGGGCGCAATTACCCCATCGATGGGAGACGCGCGGATCCTGAGTCGGATCCGGGTCAACGCGCGGACCCCCCTGCTCAAACGACGTCGTTTAATTGGGGCTATTTAAGCCCAAAAAATTTCCAAAAATTTCATTTTTGTTCATTTCAGAAAAAAATCTGACTTGCTTCTTTCTTTTCTCTGCAGGTGCGATTTCCGGCGAGGACTCCGTCGCCGACGCCGCCGTGCCGGCCACCGTGAGCGGTGGCCGGAAAGGTAAAACTTCCTTTTTTATATTTTATCTTATATATATATAGGTATATTTAATTAATAAAAAAAAGAAAATCGAAACGATGAAAAAAATCACCTTGAATAATCTGCTGTTTTGATTTTTGTTTATTGTATTGATTGCCCCAAAAAAAAAGATCCCTCACCCTTTTTACATTCGGCCTTTATAGCCTTAAAAGAAAAAATAAACAGTAAAATCATAATCTTTGTTTATTCCTCCATTTGCTATTGTTTCTATTTTTTTATTCATTCTTTGCAGGTGCGATGGTGGCCGAAAACAGGGAGAGGTGGAGCGGCGATGGTGCGCTGAGTGGGTTGCGGTAGTGGAGGCTGACGTGCGGCACACCAGGGGGGCTAGGGTTTCAAAACCCTAGCAAATCTGACATTGCTTTTTTTATTATTATTTATTTTTGGGCTTTTTGGCATTTGGGCCACTTAAATTGGGTCTAATCTGGTTTGTAGTGGGCTCGTTTTAATTTGTTTGGTTTTGGGCCCTGGGTTAATAATCCCGGGCCAAAATTGGTTACTACAGCTGCCCCTCTTTGCTCATTGTCGTGAAACGATAATAGAGCAAAGACAATAGGAGAACCAATTTTGCCCGATCTTGGTCAAGCCTTGACTTGTTGGTCCTCGTCTTCTTCAAACTGCTTCAAACTCCACTGTAACTTGTTGCTTTGATCCACTTCACCGTTTCATTATATCTTCAGGGAGATAACATTTCCTATTCCATTGGTTCTTCAAGGGCACAGTAACTAGTGCCTCGATCGGCTTCGATGTGATTTCAGGGCTTTGATCTTCTCCACTAGGACTTCAAAGAAATAAATCTGAACTTTTCAAACTGCTTCCTTGCTATCTTCGGGGAGGCTTCGATCTTCAGTCTGCTACTTCCGAGAGATATGGCCTGTAACTTCATTTTGCTCTTGCTCAATCTTCTTTGTCCACTGGAACTTCAGGGTAATAAATTCAAAATTTGCAACTTGCTCAAAAACGACTTCAGTCTTTCGTCTGTAAGTACCTCCACATGTGACCCGAGGCTCAACCCCGCTCTTGTAATAATGAGTTTTTTTCTTTTTTTTTTTCTCTTTTTTTAAGACAGAAATTGAAAAGCAGACATTGAAAATACCTCGGCGGAGTAATACGATTTGATTCTTGAAAATAGAAATTGAAGAACAGAAATTGAAAACAGAAATTGAAACGCCTCAGCGTGCGACCTGAGGAGTTGATTCAAACAGAAATTGAAAAACGGAAATTAAAAATGCCTCAGCGTGTGACCTGAGGATCTGATTTTTTGCAAATAGAAATTGAAGAACAGAAACTAAGATGCCCCAGCGTGCGACCTGAGGGTTGATTCAAATAGAAATTAAAAAACAGAAATTGAAATGCCTCAGCGTGCGACCTGAGGAGTTGATTCAAACAGAAACAGAAATTAAAAATGCCTCAGCGTGCGTCCTGAGAAATAGAAATTGAAGATACCTCAGCGTACGACCTGAGGGGTTGATGTTTGCAAACAGAATTGAAAAACAGAAATTAAAAATACCTCAGCGTGTGACCTGAGGAGTTGATTTAAACAGAAACAGAAATTAAAAATGCCTCAGCGTGCGTCCTGAGAAGTAGAAATTGAAGATACCTCAGCGTGCGACCTGAGGGGTTAATTGAAAAATAGAAATTGAAAACACCTCAACGTGCGGCCTGAGGAATTGACTTTCGCAAACAGAAATTGAAAGAGTATCATCTGGTGGAATCTTGAATGTTTTCTTCCTCCTTGGTTCGGTACAGTTATCGTCAGAACTTCTTGCTTTACTAGCGTGCCTGTATGTGCCATGCGTGATGTTATCATGATATGCATGTGTTTGTCTTAAATGTCTTTATGCCTACATGACTATACCATGCATCCTGGGTTTGTCCTGTGTCTCTCGTTATGACTCTCATGATGACCCATATTTGTTGCTTCGATTCTTGACTTTTCTCAGGTCGAGTAATCCGTGTTTCTCGTATATCCCTTTTTTTTGGCCCCCTGTTGAACTTTGTCCTTGCTTTGAGGTTCTTGTACTTACCCAATCTTCATCCAGGTAATGCTCAATATTCTTTTCGTTTAGAGCATGTGATTTCACCATTTATCTCTAAAATGAAACATAAATAAAATGCATGAAAATGGCAAAGTAGGTGAGAAAGGGATACCTCATATCTATATTTATTTCAAAAGCAACAAGCAAAGAAAAATTGACAAGGAATAACTCGATCAAGAAAGCATTATAAAAGGAAAACAAGTTCAGTTGGCGTAAGTGCTCTAGATATCTGACGCATGAACTTCTCCATGTTTCTTTATCCTGAATCTTTTCGAGCAAGATTTTTCGTGTAGAAGGTTCTTGAGCTTCAGAATTTGCTTCAATACTATAGTCTCGCCGTTTGACTCCTTGTTCAAACCATTCTTGCTTTTTCGGCCCAAATTTGCTTCCTTAGGACGCCCTTTCGGGTTTTCATCCTAAGCCTTCTTTGTTTATCAGACGCCTTTTTCGGTTTTTTTTAGGCGTAATATTTCTTCACGGCATCTGAGTTTACTGGATTTGGTAACTCTTTCCCATCCATTTCAGTGAGAGTCAAAGCTCCACCTGAGAAAGCTCTCTTACGGCTTATGGTCCTTCCCAGTTCGGTGCCCATTTTCCTCAAAAGTCTTTTTGTATAGGGAGAATCTTCCTCAATACGAGTTCTCCTTCATGAAATTCCCTTGGTCGCACCTTCTTGTCATGGGCTGCGATCATTCTCTTCTAATACATCTGTCCATGACAAATTGCCTTCAAGCATTTTTCTTCGATCAGATTCAGTTGGTCACATCGAGCTCGAACCTATTCCGATTCTTCTAGTTTTGACTCCATTAAGACTCGCAGGGAGGGGATCTCCACTTCAATGGGTAGCACAGCTTCCATTCCATAGACCAAAGAGAAAGGAGTTGCCCCCGTGGAGGTCCGTACACATGTACGATACGCAAATAGAGCAAATGGTAGCTTCTCGTGCCAGTCTTTATACGTCTCAGTCATTTTCCCAATAATTTTCTTGATATTTTTGTTAGCAGCTTCTACCGCCCCGTTCATCTTTGGACGATAGGGTGAGGAGTTATGATGCTTTATTCGAAATTGCTCGCACACTTCCTTCATCATCTTGTTGTTCAGGTTCAAGGCATTATCTGAGATGATTCTCTCTGGCAAACCATATCGACATATGATATCCCTTTTTAAGAACTTGCAAACTGCGGTCTTTGTCACATTGGCAAACGAAGCAGCTTCTACCCATTTTGTAAAGTAATCTATGACCACAAATATGAATCGATGTCCATTAGAAGCTTTTGGGGAAATTGGCCCTATAACATCCATACCCCACATAGAAAAAGGCCATGGAGAAGTCATGACGTGAAGGGGCGAAGGTGCTGCATGAATTTTATCGCCATAAACTTGACATTTGTGGCACTTTCGCGCGTGGTTAATGCAGTCGCTTTCCATTGTCAACCAGTAATAACCGAGTCTCATAATTTGCCTGGCCATAGTGAAGCCATTGGCGTGTGTTCCACAAACTCCTTCATGGACCTCTTCGAGTATCTTTCTGGCTTCAACAGTATCCACACATCTCAAGAGCATTTGATCTTTCCCTCTTTTGTATAGGATGTCCCCATCGAGAACAAATCCTGCTGCCAATCTTCTGATCATTCTTTTGTCGTTCTCGTTTGCTTGCTCGGGATATCTTTGATTCTTGACGTATTCTAAGATATCATGGAACCATGGTTGTCCATCTGCCTCATTTTCAATGCTAAAATAATGCGCAGGGGCCTCGTATATGCTCATCTGGAGAGGCATTATTTCTGTTTCTCGGTTTGCTTTGAACATTGAAGCCAAGGTGGCTAGGGCGTCAGCCAATTGGTTTTCTTCCCGTGGGAAGTAATTAAAAGTCACTTCTTCGAATTCTTTAACCAATTCCGCAACAAGATCGCGATATTTGACCAACTTTGAGTCTCTTACTTCCCAATCTCCACGGATTTGGTAAATCACCAATGCCGAGTCCCCGGAGACTGCCAAGACCTTGATGTTCTGCTCGATAGCTGCGCGAAGTCCCACGATGCAAGCCTCATATTCCGCTATATTGTTGGTAAAGAAGAAATTTAATTTGGCGGTAAAGGGGTAATGATTCCCTTCTGGTGACACTAAAACTGCACCAATCCCATGCCCCAATGCATTTGACGCACCATCAAAACTCATCTTCCATGATTTCTCTTTTGATGATTCGCATTCTTTTTCCGTAATGCATATCAAGTCTTCGTCTGGAAAGTCAAATCTCAATGGCTCGTATTCCTCTGTTGTTCGAGTTGCTAGGAAATCGGCTATTGCTCTTCCTTTAATCGATTTTTGGCTTACGTATACGATGTCATATTTCGATAGTAGGATCTGCCATCGTGCCATTCTTCCTGAGAGCGCAGGCGATTCCATCATGTATTTTATTGGGTCTAGCTTTGAAATGAACCACGTCGTATGATACAACACATATTGTCTAAGCCTCCGAGTTGCCCAGACCAGAGCACAACAGAATTTTTTGATTGACGGATACCTTGCTTCATACTCCGTGAATTTCTTACTGAGATAATAGATCGTCTGTTCCTTTTTTCCGGACTCATCATGTTGCCCCAGGACGCAACCCATTGAGTTTTCGAACACAGTCTGATATAGTATTAGCGGTCTTCCAGGAGTTGGTGGTACTAGCACCGGAGGACTAGACAAATATTGCTTTATCTTGTCAAAAGCCTCTTGACATTCCTCGTTCCATTCTCCAGAATTGTGTTTTCGAAGGAGTCGAAAAATAGGATCACACTACTTGGTGAGTTGAGCAATGAATCGAGCGATGTAGTTCAGCCTTCCTAGAAATCCTCTGACTTCCTTTTGTGTGCGCGGGGGCGGTAGTTCTTGTATGGCCTTTATTTTATCCGGATCAACCTCGATACCTTTCTTGCTAAAGATGAACCCCAGTAACTTTCCAGAGGTAGCCCCGAAGGTACATTTGGCTGGGTTAAGCTTCAGTTGGAATTTTCTCAGTCTTTCAAACAACTTCCGGAGGTTCTCAACATGCTCTCTTTCTCCTCGAGATTTGGTGATCATATCATCGACATAGACTTCTATTTCCTTGTGCATCATGTCATGAAACAATGTTACCATGGCTCTCTGGTATGTTGCCCCGGCATTCTTTAATCCGAACGGCATCACCTTGTAGCAGAATGTCCCCCACATTGTCGTGAATATAGTTTTCTCCATATCCTTGGGAGCCATCTTGATTTGATTGTAGCCCGAAAATCCATCCATGAAGGAGAAAAATGAATGCTTTGCCGTGTTATCTACCAATGTATCGATGTGTGGCAACGGGAAATTATCTTTAGGGCTTGCTCGGTTCAAATCATGGTAATCCATACACATCCGCACTTTGCCATCTTTCTTCGGTACTGGGACTATATTAGCCACCCATTTCGGATATCTAGATATTTGTAGGAAGCCAGCATCAAATTATTTCTTTACTTCTTCCTTTATCTTTAAGAGCATTTCTGGCCTCATCCGCCTTAACTTTTGTTAGATAGGCTTGCATTCTGGTTTCAATGGGAGTCTATGGACCACTATATCTTCGTTCAAACCTGGCATATCTTGATACGACCATGCGAACATGTCTTTGTATTCATGAAGCAAGGCGATCAGATCATTTTTGGTGTCTTCAGACATGGAGGTCCCAACTTTTACCTCTTGCCTCTTTTCTTCGTTTCCTAAATTCACTGTCTCGACAGATTCTCGATAGGGCAGAATCGGTTTATCCTCTTATTCTACCATTCTCAGTAAGTCTGGGGAAGAGACATAATCTTCAGCATCTTCTTCAGCCTCGAATTCTCCCATACAAATGGCTTTCTCAAAGTCGATTTTAGGACTTGTAACAGGATTGTTCGCATCGATGATATCTGAGCACCTGAAAAGTAGATGAAAAAGAAACTATAGAGGGACATCAAGGTACCGGATCCTATAAACGTGATACGATGATACGGGATATATTGGGACAGGTTATAAAAAAAGAAACGAATATGGAGCCGATGAGAATGGAAAGACCATGACAAAATGCATCTTTATTCATGTTTCATTTAAAAGCTAAATAGACAACGCAAACTCTCATAACAGATTCCCCTACAGCTTAGGGGCATACAAAGGTCAGTACTGAGCATTACTTTGGAGGAGACTTGGAAATTACGAGGAGATCCACGGCAGTCCAATTGTTCGGAGTGAATCCAGGGGGGCAAGGCATATCGCTGAGACATCTTCCACTGCATTATTCCCTTTGCTAATGACATTTATATTGAAGTCCTGTAGGCCCCTTTCTATCCATGACATCACGCTTCGTGGATCATCTCTTCCCGGGTATATAATTCCTGCCGATGTAAATGTTTTCGACAAAGGCAGATACATTATGGGCTCCCATTCCAATTCCCGACCTGAGGCTCTCGCAATCCTCCTTTCTTGCTCTTTCTGTAACTGTTTCCTTCTTTGCCACGCGTCGGGCTCGAATCCTAAACCCCATCGAGCCTTATGGTGTATTGGTTTTAGTGCTCTGGCCATTCCTTGCTGGTACTTTCCCAAACCTCTCTTCGCTTTGGCTCCTTTCCCCACAGTCAGCTTGATTCCCATCTTGGTATTCCTTGACAGCTTGGGCGTGGGGGCTTTGCTTCCTTCAGCAATAAAAGTAGCATTGATGAATTCGAAGGAACGGAAGGAACACTCTACCGCGTCTTTGTTCACCTCGATGTAGGGTGCATCAGTAGAGATGGACGCAATAATGTCTTCCTCACCAGCAACCGTGATCAAGCGATTATCCATGACAAACTTTACTTTCTGGTGGAGAGATGAAGGGACTGCCCCAGCTGAATGGATCCATGGTCTCCCTAAGAGGCAATTGTATGAAGGTGCGATGTCCATGACCTGGAATTCAATATTGTATGTACATGGGCCCACTTCTAGAGGGATCTCAATCCTTCCCATGACCTCTCGTCGTGTCCCATCAAACGCTCTTACCGTGGAATGACATGGCCTTAGGTAAGACATATCAACCGGCATCCTGGAAAGCATGGCCAACAGCATGACATTGAGCGCAGACCCGTTGTTGATAAGCACACTCGGTACTATGTAACCTTTACAATAGGTTGTAATATGTAATGCTTTGATAGAGCCTCTACCGTTTGGTGGTATTTCATCATCGCTGAAAGAGATGAAATTATCCGCGTTTAAGTTGTTTGCCCATCTATCAAACTTTTCAACGGGTACGTTGCTCGGCACATATGCTTGGTTTAACACTCTTAATAAAGCGTTTCGGTGTGGTTCTGAGTTTAACAGTAGAGATAACACTGAGATCTTTGCCGGTTGGTTGTTCAATTGCTCCACGATGTTATACTCGCTGTACTTGATAAACCTTAAAAATTCATGCGCTTCGTCCTCATTCACGGGTCTTTTAATCCCCTGTTCGGATGGGATTTCAGTCTCGACTACCGTCTCATGCATTGGTGCTTTTCCTTTTTGACTCGAGTCGATGCCTTTCTTTTTTGGTTCAACCATCTCGGGAGAATAGCACCTCCCGCTGCGGGTAAAATGCCCTACCTCGCTAACATCACCAGTCGTAGCTTCGGGCAGGGTAATGCTGACATCATATTTCCATGGCACCGCCTTGCTGTCTTTGTAAGGGAAGGGAGAAGGCACTTTGATTATCATCTTCGGTTTCACCTCTTCCTTCTTTACCTCGTAGTAGATTATCAAGGGTCGGTCAGCACTATAAGGAGGACCTGATGATTGACCTTCGGAAGCACATACATCCTTTTCGTCGATCTCTTCTTTCTTATTACAAATCTCAACCTCCTTATTGTTCATCATACCTTGAAGTAATTCTTTGAATTCCTCACAAGATTGGATGTGATGTCCTTCTATGCCGTGAAAAACGCAAAAACTTCGACCTTCCATGCTTTCCTCCTTGAAACTTCTGCCGAGCAAACCCTTTTCGGTCATTATTTCCCATATTTTCCTCAAACGTGTCCTTATTTCGGAGACACTACCTTTGACTTGCCACCTATCTTCTTGTGTCACCACACTCACGTTCCCTACGGGATGGTTAGGGAGCGGATTTCCAGCCACATTACCGGTGCCGTCAAACCGTAAAATCCCCGCTTCGATAAGACCTTGAACCCTCCTTTTAAAGGCTATATAATTGTCCGTAGAATGCCCCTGGTTTCCCGCATGATACATGCAATTAGCATTAGGATCATACCACTTTGGGTATGGAGGCTTCAACGGTGCCATCTAATGCGGAAATATTAATTGTTTTTTCAATAATTTTGGGCACAGTTCTCCGTATGACACGGGAATAGGGGTGAATTGAGGTCTTTCAGGATTGGGTCTTGTTGGCCTCTGTTCATTTTTAGGCTGACTTTGAGCGGGCATGGTATTTGGCGGGGATGTGGTGAACGGTCTTTGGTTATCAGCCGCATAGACGGGGTAAGGAGGGGGTGTTTGATAGTAGAGGTTCTGAGGAGGAAAATAGAAATTTGGAGGTGGGTGGAATTGAGGTCGTGGTTGGATTGGGTACGGATTGGGAGCGTAGTGGTTCCCAGTCCCTACCATATGAGTTTCAGGCTCTTTCTTCTTTACTGGCCTTTTCGAGCTCTCGGACCCTTCCATCCTTCCGCTCTTGATGCAGTTTTCAATGAGTTCTCCGGATATTACGACATTTACGAAGTCCTTTGTGGCATTTCCTACCAGCTTGTCATAGAATGACGCTTTTAAAGTGTTGATAAAAAGAACTGTGATCTCAGTTTTGGTCAGTGGGGGTTCTACTTGAACCGAGACGTCCCTCCACCTTTGAGCATATTGTCTAAAGGTCTCCGATGGCTTCTTTTCCATCATCTGTAGCGTTAGTCGATTGGGTGCTATGTCGGAGACGTGCTTGTATTGCTCACAGAATGCTGAAGCTAAGTCATCCCATGATTGGATCCTCTCTCTGCCGAGCTGATTATACCACCGGAGGGCTGACCCGATCAAGCTATCTTGAAAGCAGTGTATCAACAACTTGTCTTCATCCACATAACCAGCCATTTTTCGACAAAACATGATAAGATGCGCCTTTGGACACCTTGTTCCATCATATTTTTCGAAGTCTGGCGCTTTAAATTTTGGAGGCAAGACCAGACCGGAAACCAAACTGAGCTTTTTGGCGCTCATTGCGGAAGAGACTCTAGTTCCCTTTATCACCCTGATTCTTTCTTCCAGATCCTTATACTTGTCCTGAGCATCCTGATCCTTCATTCTTAACTTAGCTAGTTCTATAGGATCATCCAAATCTGGGACAATAGGGTCAGCAGGGTTAGCTCCATGGTTTGATGCGAATACTCCTTGCCCTAGATGGGCAGGTGGTGGTACAGATGGTTGTTCTGGGGCTGTAAATTCCCTTTGAGGCCAACCTCCATAAGGTGGAGTGTATCCTGGGGGATGGCCTTCGCTTTCTTCCCCGGTACTAGTTGTAGGGTCTTTTCCTTTGTTTGTTATCCCATTCATCATCAAAGTCATTTGGGCCATCATATTCTGTTGAGCCTCTATCATCTGGTCTTTCATTTCTTGCTAAAACTTCGTCATCTACTCTTGCATCTCTTTCTAAAATTGTTCGTATCTTTGGTCCATCGCTTTTGCTTTACGACGAGTGTTGTAGTAATGTATAATAGGTTGGTTTACGTCGATTTCCAGGGTAACTTCTGTCACGATTTTAATCAATTAGACTCCTTTTGATACAAATGATGTGATGTATGCAAATGGATGAAATGTAATGCAAATGCGTGAAATGAATGCCAAAGGCGTCGATTCCCGTTCAATTTCTTATAGAAAGCTTATTTAAGAAACAAAATCCTTTACATAAAACAGAGTCATATATGCGACCTAGCCCTTATGCCCAGAATTTTAATTTTCTTGAGGAGCGAGGCTAACTCTCGACCCCGGTCTGACTTTGATTCATACATTATACTTAATACATCGGCTTGGACCGCTAAGGATTGTAGATGTTCAGCCACTTCTCGTATCTGCGTTACTGCTTCACCCATGACGTAATCCCTTTCTCTGACCTGATTCTGAGATTGTTGGAACCGGAACTCACTATTTTCCAGTGCCATTTCGAGCTCTACTAACTTCCCTTTTAACTCTTCAATCTGGTTTAGGCTTGATTCTAGCTTCACCATAGAGTCACGTCTTCAGTTAAATGTCTTTTCTTGTTCTGTTAATCGAGCTTTCAGTGTCGCATTCTCTCTTTGGCTCTCACTTGCAGTCTTCCTCAGAGCATCCTTTTGTGCTTGAGCCTCTTGGAACTTTTTCCTCCACTGATCAGCCTTGGCTTTCTCTTCTCGAATTTCTTTACGCCATTGTTCCGAAGTTTTACCCAACCCGACAGTCCTTATTGATAGACGCAGCTTTCTATAATCAGTCTTCAGGCTCTCCAAATCTTCTTCGGCCTTCCTTTTTCCTTTCTTCAATTTCTCAGCCTCCGAGTTTTGGACATCAATATCCAACATCAAATGCATCTTTTCTTCTTCTAGTCGCTCTATCCTCCTTTCCAACTCTGAATTTTTACTTTCAAAGTCTTGCTTCATAATCTCCGCCTTGGAAGGGACTACTTGTAAGTATTTCTCTATTGGTTGAGTACTATCGTGTGTCGGTTTAGGGACATTATCGTTTATTCTCCTACTCCGGCAGGCATTATATTCGAGGGTTACCATTGGACCTACAACAATTCTTTTCATTCGGCAAATTTGTTTCCAAGCATCAGTAATCTCCTGAACCTTCTTCTTGGAATTATTCCCTTTGTACGAAAATTCGAACTGAGCTAGGCCGTAAGTCGTCGGTATAAACTGTCTTGAATTGTATTGCCTTAGCACAAGCAAAGGAGCATACCCAATGGCTCCCTAAATTCCTAGCAGAGGAACCCAATCATAACTCCCACAGCGGTAGAGAATTTCATCGGGGACAAACCAAGGAGCTCTCCATTCAATGTCTTTTTCTTGGAGATTTTGAAGGAGTGTGATCCAATTTTCCTCTGATATGTCGTCTCTCTTGGGCTTATCTGCCAACTCCTTTAATGGGGAATAATTTTCATAGTGAACTCGACAAGAAGCTCTATCTATCTTCCAGAAATGGCTATGGAACCAAACTAGCAATAGTTGCGCACATCCCATGAATTTACCCTCGCCTGCTCTCCGGCACGCATTTAAAGATCTAAACGTTTCGGCAAGAATGGCTGGTATTGGTGTAACTCCTTTGTCAAGACGATCAAATAAGTCAACAACTGCTTCATCCACATGCCTCAAAGCTCTTGGGAAAATTATCAGGCCGTAAACACTTAAGGCGAAGATGTCAATCTTCCTCTTAGCATCTGGATGTGCCACTATCAAGTCCCTTAAGTTCACCCACAGAATGCATTTCCCTTCGCCTTTTTGCTGAACATGTGCCATGACCCACTGTTCACTCATTCCAGTGATGCTCATTAGTTTCTTTACAAAAGTTGGTGCATTGCCGGCCCTAAAGTAGACTTTATCGACCTGAGCCCTTCGATTACGAAGTAAAGCCGTGTATTCTTCTATGGTAGGTACCAAGTTCACTTTCCCGAATGTGAAGCAGTTATACGCGGGATTCCAATATTGAGTTATGGCCCGAACTAAGTGTTTGTCCACTTTGATGTCAAGCAGATAGGGTAGATCACCATAATTAAGGTAGAAAAGCTGCTTAGTCCCCTCATCCCAATGAGCCCACATATCTCTTAATTCTTGGAGCTCATTCTGTGTTATACTGATGCGTGTGAAGTCCCCCAACTTCGATGTATATTCCTCGGCTAGACTATCCCCTTTCTCGAGTTGTATCTTCTTTAACCATATACGCACGGCCGCGTTATCCTCTACTTTATCAAGGAATTCGTCCCCCATAACAAGCTTCTATCTTAGTAACCAAACGGAAATCGACACCTTTTTATGTGAAATGACATGCAAATATGGCCAAAATAAACAAGTTAGTTTTGAATAACAGCAACAAAACGAGTAAAAGGACGTCAATCCACTATACAGGTAACCTCTAAGATTTAGCATAGCTCTACTTACGGTGGGCCCTTAAGGTTCGCTATATGTGGCTTAGTTCTAAAAGAAAGGTACCCGAACCAGCAGATTCCTCAATCCTCACCCATTATAGGCTCATACGGATCGAGTTCAGTTCAGGGGAATACATTTCCCTATGGCCATGCGGAGGTGAAAACCTCACGAAACCATAGGTACGGATGTATTCCGGAAGCGGTCCCCTAGCCCATGCGGAGGTGAAAACCTCACGAAGGCATAGCTTCTCGCTCCCACTTAAGGGTGTGACCACAACGGTCATGCCAATATGAATGCGGAGACATCCTATGAGACTCGACATTATTGCAATCATAGCACCAGCAAAATGCATCGAAAGAAACATGATTTTCCAAAATGATTTTCCAAATTTTCGACAAAAGGACAAAGAATAATCAATTTTATGGTCTGACTCTCTGAAGTCCCCAGTGGAGTTGCCAAGCTGTCGAAACCATTTTTTGAGAAAAAAACGAGAATCGAACTTGGGCCTTGAAAATGAGTAAAACGGGAGTCGCCACCGACTTTTTATTAGGTGTGATCGGGTCACCTTTGTTTTAATAAAACATTTGATTTACTAAAACAGTGTTTTTAGGTCTACAAATATTCGAGAAAATAGGTTCGGGAGTCGGTTACGTGCGAGGAAGGATTAACACCCTCACAACACCCAAAATTGGTACCAAATTGATTAATCGATGTCCTAATGTCGAAAAGTTTGAAAAGATTTTGAAATTTCATTCTATATTTTTTTGATTTTTAGTCAACTTGATCGAATATCGAGTTTCCCTTGTTTCGAAGGAATTGAATCTCACATCCAGCACGATTGGACACGACAATCTAAGTCCTTGAATTCAAGATCGCCTCCAAAATTCTCCAAGCGCACATTTTGAAATTTTGGAAAAGATATTTACTCATTCGGTCATACAAAAAGAAAACATACCCAGCACGATTGGGCACGATCTTTTCGAACTTCCAAACGCGCAAATATCACCTTATTTGAAAAAAAAGAAACAAAATTTGAAAGGTTATCCACTTGTTTGGTCAAACAAAAAAGTCACACCCAGCACGATTGGGCATGAAGTTTTGAATTCCCAAACTCATGAATATTACCTTTGTGAAAACTCGTTTTTTCGGGAATAAAATATAATACAAGATGGAATATTGGATTGCGATGAAACGACGAAGCGATAAAATTAGCAAAACATGATAATAAGAAGATGCAATAATGAAACAAAAGTAAAAAGATAGAAATAATAACGATAAATAAAAATAAAAAAATATTAGTAATGATAGTGGCAATGATATATACAATAGTAATAGTAGTGTAGCAAATATAATAACAATAATAATAATAATAATAATAATAATAATAATAATAATAATAATAATGATGATAATAATAATAATAATAATAATAATAATAATAATAATAATAATAATAATAATGATAATAATAATAATAATGATACCACAATAAAATAATAATAATAGTAATAATAAATAGTATAGTAATCATAAATAGTAATAATAATACGAAATATGTATGACATAATAATAATAATAATAATAATAATAATAATAATAATAATAATAATAATAATAATAATAGAAATATAATAAATATAAAAATAGGAGTAGAAAAGTATAAAACGTAGTAATTATGTAAATGAGAATTAAAGTATATACAAAATAGCGTAAATATAAATAGATAAATAAAAGTCAAATAGAGGATAATAGTATTAGACTAAGAAAATATATATTATAATAATAATGGTAATAATATACATAATGATAATAATGATAATAATATTAATAAAAATAAATATAATAATAGTAATAATAACAATGATAGTAAATATATATATATACAACTAATGATATTACTAATGGTAACTAATAATAATAATAATAATAATAATAATAATAATAATAATAATAATAATAAATAATAATAATAATAATATAGTAATAATAATATAAGGATAAGGTAAATAATAATAATAATTATAAAATACTAAAAAAAGGATCAGATTGGATAAAAACGTGATTTTGGGGGTCGATTTGAAATAAAGTAAAGAGGGGAGGGCTAATTTGCAACGCGCGTAAAAAATGGGGGACCATTCGGGAAATTATCCCTGCGACCTGTGCGCTGCGTTTTGCGCAGGACTAAATTGGAACAGTAGAAAACATGTTGGGGCAAATTTTAAAATAATAAAAGCTTGATTAAAAAGGTAAAAATTGCGGAAGGACCTGGGGCGCAATTACCCCATCGATGGGAGACGAGCGGATCCTGAGTCTGATCCGGGTCAACGCGCGGACCCCCTGCTCAAACGACGTCGTTTAATTGGGGCTATTTAAGCCCAAAAAATTTCCAAAAATTTCATTTTTGTTTCATTTCAGAAAAAAATCTGACTTGCTTCTTTCTTTTCTCTGCAGGTGTGATTTTCGGCGAGGACTCAGTCGCCGACGCCGCTGTGCTGGCCACCGTGAGCGGTGGCCGGAAAGGTAAAACTTCCTTTTTTTAGATTTTATCTTTTTATATATATATAGGTATATTTAATTAATAAAAAAAAAGAAAATCGAAACGATGAAAAAAATCACCTTGAATAATCTGCTGTTTTGATTTTTGTTTATTGTATTGATTGCCCAAAAAAAAAAAACGATCCCTCACCCTTTTTACATTCGGCCTTTATAGCCTTAAAAGAAAAAATAAACAGTAAAATCACAATCTTTGTTTATTCCTCCATTTGCTATTGTTTCTGTTTTTTTTATTCATTATTTGCAGGTGCGATGGTGGCCGAAAACAGGGAGAGGTGGAGCGGCGATGGTGCGCTGAGTGCGTTGCGGTAGTGGAGGCTGACGTGCGGCGCACCAGGGGGGCTAGGGTTTCAAAGCCCTAGCAAATCTGACATTGTTTTTTTTTTTATTTATTATCATTTGTTTTTGGGCTTTTTGGCATTTGGGCCACTTAAATTGGGTCTAATCTGGTTTGTAGTGGGCTCGTTTTAATTTGTTTGGTTTTGGGCCCTGGGTTAATAATCCCAGGCCAAAATTGGTTACTACAGATTCCTCTAGGGATCTTACCATCAAATCCTTTGCTTCTTGCTGCGACTTGGCCAACTGCTCTTGCAACTCTCTCTGGATTCTTTCCATTCTTTCGATTCTTTCATTGAGTTCAGCATCCATAGCTCTAGCTTTTAGACGTGTCCTATAGGGATGACGTGATTCCAGATTCGTAGTATCGCAACTGTGGATTATACGATTTTAGCCTCAGTGAATGATTAAGGTGATATGATACTACTGTATGTAATACAATGCGAATGCATGGTATGAATGCAAAAAGGTGTCAACTCTGATTCAATTCCCCATAGGAAACTTCCTTAAAAAAACAAAGCTCTTTACATTAAACAGATTACAGATATGGTTTGGCCTTAGCGCCTAGATTCCTAATCCTTCAGAGTAACGAAGCCAACTCTTGTCCTCGACTTGTCTGTGACTCATGCCGCACACTTAACACCTCCGTTTCTGCTGCCAAAATTTGCAAGTGCTCGGCCACCTCTCGAATCTGATTTATGGCTTCTCTCATGAAATAATCCCTCTTTTCAATTTGATTATGAGCATTATGTAGCTCCTCCTTCTGTTGCTCTTTACTCTCTTTCAAGTACCTAATATAATCCTGACAACCCCGCAGTGCCCCTTGTAGCTCTTCAGTCTTCTTTTCCATTTCTTCGATTCTACTCAAGCTTGCCTTTAATTCTATCACAGGGTTGCGATTTCGATAATGATTTAGGGACCTTTCCAACTCTGCCACTCTAGTCTTCAAATCATTTCTTCCGTTTTGGCCTTCTGACACTTGCTTTTCTAGGATCTCTTTCTGAGCCTTCATTTCTTGAAATTTCCTTTCCCATTGCTCAGCCTTAGCTCTTTCTTCTTGTAACTCTTGTCGCCATTGACCTGAAGTCTTTCCTAGCCTCGCAGTTCTCATCGAGAGACGTTCCTTTTGTAGTCCCCCTTTAGGCTATCCAACTCTTCTTCGGCTTTGCTCTTCCACTTTCTTATCTTTTTTGCTTCTGATTTCTGTATCTCTACATCCAACTTCAAAAGCATCTTCTCTTCCTCCAACTGCTCAATTTTCTTTTCAAGCTCTGAACTTCGCTTTACAAAATCTTGCTTTATAATTTCTAATTCCGTTGGTATCATTTGCAAACGTTCCTCTATAGATTGAGCATTATCTGAACTTGGTCTCGGGATATTGTCGTTGATTCTTTTGTTTAGCCACACTTTATACTTAGAAGTCGCCGTTTCGCCCACAGTCAACCTCTTCATCCGGTAGGTTTGCTTCCAAGCATTTGCAATTTCCTTAATCTTCTTCTTATAACTTTCTCCTGTATAAGAGAATTCGCTTCGGTCCAACCCATGTGTTGCTGGAACGAACTGTCTAGACTGGAATTGTCTTGCTGCTAGCAAAGGGGCATACCCGATGACTCCCTAAATTCCGGGTAGAGGGACCCAATTAAAGTCTCCGCATCTGTAAAGGATCTCTCCAGGCACCATCCATGGAGCTCTCCACTCAATGTCTCCCTCTTGAAGATTCTGAAGAACTGTCCTCCATCCTTCTTCCGTTATATCCTCTCATCTTGAACGGCTACTTCCTCTTTTATCGGTGAATAATCCTTATAAAAGGGTCGACAAGAAACTTTATCCATCTTTCAAAAATGCCCATAAAACCATATCATTAATAGCTGTGTGCATTCGATAAACATTCCTTCTCCCGCTCTTCTGCATGCATTTAATGATCTGAAAGTCTCTGCAAGAATTGCTGGGACAGGTGTAACTTGTTTATCCAATCGTTCGAACAAATCCACCACTGCTTCATCTATGTGTCTTAGGGCTTTTGGGATGATGACTAGTCCGTAGAGGCTTAAGGCGAAGACATCAACCTTCCTCCTCACATCAGGGTGCATCAAAATCAGATCCCTTAAATTTACCCAAGGAATACATCTCCCTTCACCTTTCTGTTGAATCTTGGTTGAGATCCACTGTTCACTCATTCCCGTAATTTTCATCAATTTCTTCGCCAAAGGAGGGACATAGGCAGGCCTAATATAAACCTTGTCAACTTGTATCCCGGGACTACGAAGTAAAGTGGTATATTCTTCTATTGTTGGCACCAAATTCACTTTCCCAAAAGTGAAGCAACTGTATGCGGAATTCCAAAACTGGACCATAGCCCGAAACAGGTGTTTATCTATCTTAACATCCAATAAGTGAGAGATATCACCATAACAATGGTAGAATATCTGTTTAGCTTCATCTTCCCAATGGGTCCAGATATCTCGCAACTCTTGGAGCTCATTTTGTGTCACACTAACACGGGTGAAGTCCCTCAGCTCCGACGTATGACCTTCAACTAAGCTATCTCCTTTTTCTAACTGTAACTTTTCTGACCATGTGCGCATGGCCACATTGTCCTCTACTTTATCAAGAAAGTCGTTTTCCATAGCAAACTTCCTATCTCAGCAACCGAACAGAAATTGACACCTCTACTATATGGAATGTCATGCAAATCAAACAAATCAACACAAGTTAGTATTGCATAATCAAAACAAGTAAAATATCATTAAACACTTATCTAGGTAACTATTTCGACACTCTACCTAGGGTAGGCTCTAGGGCTTCTATATGGGGTTCGGTTCTAAAGAGGGGTACCTGAACCAGCAGATTCCTCGATCCTCACCCATTATAGGCTCATACAGATCGAGTTCGGTTCAGGGGGATACATTTCCCTATGGCCATGCGGAGGTGAAAACCTCACGAAGCACATAGGTACGGATGTATCCCGGAAGCAATCCACTAGTCCATGCGGAGGTGAAAACCTCACGAAGGCTTAGTTTCTTACTCCACTTAAAGGTGTGACCACATCGGTCATGCGATGTAAATGCAAGTATCATAGGACTCAACAGTATTACAGTTATAGCATAGGCGGATGCATCGACAGAAACATGATTAAAACAATTTTCCAAATTTTCAATCAAAAGGACAAAAATCAATCAATTTATGGCCTGACTCTCGAAGGTCCCCAGTGGAGTCGCCAAGCTGTCGTAACCATTTTTTGACAAAACGGGAATCGACTTTTAAAAACAGGGAGTCGCCATCGATCTTTTATTAGGTGTGGTCGGATCACCTTTGTTTTAATAAAACATTTTGGTTTATGAAAACAGAGTTTTTGGTCTACGAATGTTTGAGAAAATAGGTTCGGGAGTCGGTTACGTGCGAGGAAGGATTAGCACCCTCGCAATGCCCAAAATCGGTACCAAATTGACTGATGTTGTCCCAATGTTGAAAACTTGAAAATACTTGGGGGTAAAAAGAATTAAAAGAATGGGTTAATTGAATTGGGGTTGAATCTCAAGATCAACTCGTTTCAAAGGAATAAAAGTACCATACCCAACACGTTAGAATATAACACATTTATACTCTGACACTGAGATCATCTTCGATCTTCAAAGCGTATAATTAAAAAGGGGTATTTGGCTATCTGGTTGAATAGAAAATTTACACCCAGTACGTTAGGGCATAATTTTCCAAACTTCCAAACTTCCAAACATTGCCTTATCTTTTGAGAGAAATCTTATGTACGTGAAATTTTAAAATGAACTTAATATATACAAGATATTAAGACAAAAAGACATATAAAATAATAATGTATAAACATGTATAGAATAAATAAATATATAATGTAGGGTAAGGTCTTTTAAAGAAATAAATTATACATAACAAATACATACATAAAGTAATGCAAAATCACTAATATATACATAAAGATAATTTGATATAAATCATTGAAAATAATAGTAAATTAATAAGGGGATAAAATACTATATACAACACTTAATAAAATAAAAAATAATAATGATAATATTAACAGTAATAATGACAATGTTTAAATAATGGCAAAATAACTAGATAATTAAAGAAAACAACACACAAAAAAAGGATTAAATTAAAAGTGAAAACAAGAATCTGGGGAAAAGTTAAAAATAAAAAGAAATTAGGGGATTTAAATGAAATGCACGCAAACGATCAAGGATTGAAATGGCAATTATTCCTAAAGCTCAAAACGCAGCGCCCAAATTGGATTAACTTAAAAAGCGCACAATATTTAAGGGAAAAATTAAAGAACAAAAGAAATGGAATTAGGACTCAATCAATTGATAGCGCGAAACGTAGGATTGAATGCACAAATACCCCTAAAGATCAAAACACGCGGATCCTCGTGGATACCGGGTCGGGTCAAATCGGGTTACTTAGTACAGCGCCATTTTGTTCGGATTAAAAGATTAACAAGACCTAAAAAACTACTCAGAGGCTCGGTTCCCCTCTTTTCCTCCTAAGATCTAAACCCTAGTCGTCTAGAACAAACTCAGGTCCCTTCCCTCGCTACTCTGCCGATTCCGAGGATTGCGCCGTTCAACCACCAATCTGCCATTGTAATCGGCGTATGGTGGCGCTTAGCGACGCCTTCCTGCACTTTTGTTTAGGACCGAGACTCCAAATACCATGCAATTCCAACCCGAAATCTCCGTCTCAGGCTTCAATTTCGGTGAAGGAGAGGAGGGCTTCGATAGTCCCCTTTAAATAGGTTCCCCCCTTTCCCCCTTCTATTATCCGTTTGTTCATGCAAAGACTTGAGATAATGAAAACAGTAAAATGAGCAATAGATAACGGAAGTAGAGTGAATGTAAAATCAACCTCTTAATGCTTTTGCTTTTCTATTTCTGATTGATTGTAAAAGGACAAAAATACAAAAGTTTTTTTTAGTTCTTTTCTTGATTTTTTCGATTTTCAAATGCGTAAAAAAAAGTCCCTGGTTACACTATTCTTGAGTGGCTTTATAGCCGAAACACCCTACTGTTTTAGTATTCTATTACTCGTTCCATGCTTCTTGGTTCCTGTTGCCTCTGTTTCTTTGTTTGTCAGTCATTTTTGCAGGGTACGGGCGAGGCGTGCGGGCGATGGAGGCCGAGGCTTCTAGGGTAGCTCGAATCGTCAGAGCGCATGGGCGCGCGGGATGGGTAGTGGCAGACGCGGCGCAAGATCGCGTATGGGGGACGCGGGGTGGCCAAGTGGCATGCGGCGCTGGTCCAACCAGAAGGAAACCTAGGGTTCTGTTTAGTTTATGATCTTGGGCCATTGGGCTATATTGGGCCGCTTAAGCTTTGGGCCTATTTTGTTTAGTGGGTTTGGGCTAGAACTTTGGGCTAGGATGAGTGGGTTCTGATTTTGGATTGACTGATTGTTTGTTTTTATTTGGGTTTAATGGGCTTGTGTAATTTGGACATTTTATGGACTGTTTCATTTATTGGATTTTTGGTTTTATTATTGGGTTTATCTTTAGCTTGGTATTGTGCTTTAATGGGCCGGGCAAATTTGGTTATTACAAATGTGATAATTAATGAGCTAAATTGCTATTATAGATCAAGAAGAACGAGGGATTAACCTTGACCGAGGAAAGGGCAAGGTATCGGACTAGATCGACAAATTGGCCTATTTTGAAATCGAGGTAAGTTTTTGTGCAATAAATTCAACATCATGTTATTAAGTTCCTAAATGTTTGATATTATTACTGCTGTATAATATTTCTATGAATTTGAGAAATGATGTTGAATGAGAAAATAATGTGAATTGTGATGTGGAAGTCCTGGTTGGACTTTAATAAATGAGAGAATAATATCATTGAGACTTGAGATGGGTAAGGTCCTGTATAAGACCGTGTCTGGGACATGGCCTCGGCACCGAATTGAGATCCCATATAAGACCATATCTAGGATATGGCATAGACATCGAATATGAGAACCATATAAGACCATATCCGGGATATGGCATCGGCAATCGATAGAAGATCCCGTATAAAACCATATCGGGGATATGACATCGACATCTAGAGGTGACCCCATGTAAGACCATACTTGGGATAAGACATTGGCGTCGTATCTAGGAAAATGATGATGAATATGTATCTTCGAGTATCCCAAGTGATTCAATAGGGTAATAGTTAAGCTTGTAACAGAGATGAGATTAGTGTTAAAGCTTGGGATAAAACCCTTATAGTTCGAATTGAAAAATAAATTCACATGGGTGTAGAGCACGGGCATGTGATATGCCACACGGACGTGTCCCATCTTTCACACGGGCATGTGGCCTTGTTTTGTGGCAAAATTTTCTAAGTGTCCAAAAGTTTACTGTTTGATCTCGAATCATCCCGAGTGCAAGTTTAAGGTCTCGTGGACCTAAAGTAAGGACATTATGGTCTTGAATATAAAGTTTTATTTTGAAACAAAATTTTATGGATTGATGTAGTATGATTGAGCTAATTAAGTACGGTAATGCCTTGTACCCAATTCAACTGTCGAATACGGGTAAGGGGTGTTACATTTAGTGGTATTAGAGCTACGGTTTAGTCGATTCTCGGACTAGCGTAGTGTAAGTATGAGTCTAGCTATACATGCCATACATATGAGTATTTATAAAATGATAGTGTGATGACTCTTGACGAATTGAATTGTGTTTTTATATAGTAGATGGATCCTAATCGAGCTGCAGTCGATGATGCTGCAAGTAATGCACTGACTCCCGCGCAAGGGACCACGCCAGTAGAGAGTAGACCCGAGACTTTGGGTCAGGGAGAAGAGGCTTGAGAAGCCTTTCTCCATATGATGAGCAATTGGTACACTGAGTCTATTCAAGCAAACCTTAATGCTCAACCCCCTCCACCTTCACCTATTCCTCAGCCCGCTCATGTAGCTCCTCAAGTGTAGAGGTAGTAAGAATAGAAAGGCCTCCGATCGATAAGATTCGAAAACAAGGAGCCGAGGAATTTCGGGCTAGTAAAGATGATGATCCAGAGAGGGCAAAATTTTGGCTTGAGAATACCATCAGAGTATTCGACGAGTTGTCATGCACACTAGAAGAGTGCATGAAGTGTGTGGTATCTCTCCTGAGAGATTTGGCCTATCAATGGTGGAACACCCTTGTGACGGTGGTACCAAGGGAGAGAGTTAACTGGTCTTCCAAGAAGAGTTCCGGAAGAAGTATATTAGTCAAAGATTCATCGACCAGAAAAAAAGGAATTCTTGGATTTAAAACAAGGTCGAATGACGATGACTGATTATGAGCGTGAGTTCGTAAGACTCAGCAAATACACTCGAGAGTATGTATCGACATAAGCCATTATGTGCAAAAGGTTCGAGGACGGGTTAAATGAGGATATCCGTTTCTTTGTTGGTGTTCTAGAATTAAACGAATTTGTGGTATTAGTAGATAGAGCCTGTAAGGCTGAGGAACTGGTCAAAGAAAAAAAAAGGAAGGTTGAAAACGAGTCTCGCGACTCGAAGAAGAGACAGTTAGGCAAGTCATTCCAATCCTCATCCAAGAAGTCAAGAGAGTTTACTACTAGATCAGCTACTTCGGCTAGGTTTTCAAGTAGAAGTAAGGGTAGACAGTACCCGGGGTCTAAAGCTCAGACCACTTAGGTTGCTAGTGTTGGCAACACTCGGCCGAGTAGACTGAAATGCCAGCAGTGTGTCAGGCATCATTCCGGGGAGTGTCAAGCAAATGGGAATGCTTGTTTCAAGTGTGGATCTCTAGACCATTTTATCAGAGATTGCCCCGAGGCGGGTGAGAAAGAGAAACCTCAGAACGCAAGACCGGGAAGTACTGTTAGAGGAAGACCACAGAGAAACCTGAAAAGTGAAATGAGTAGCAAGAATACATCTAGAGAGCATAATGCAAGAGTTGAGGGTAGAGTACCGGCGAGAATATATGCCATTAGCGCTCGCGAAGAGGCGTCTTTCCCTTACGTGATCACGGGTACATTTTCTCTTTATGATACTCATGTTATAGCTTTAATTGATCCGGGATCTACCCACTCGTATATTTGCATGAAATTAGTCTCTAGCATGATCATGCCTGTAGAGTTTACTGAATTGGTGATAAGAGTGTCAAATCCCCTAGGCAAATGAGTGTTAGTTGATAGAGTATGCAAAGATTGTCCTTTGATGGTTAGGGGTCATTACTTTCCGCTAATCTAATGTTATTACCGTTTGATGAATTCGATGTCATCCTTGGGATGAATTGGTTAACTACTCATGATGTGATAGTGAATTGTGGAAGGAAGTTCATTGAGTTAAAATGTGAAAGTGGGGATCTCATTCATGTTGGATCGGATGAGCAAGACAGATTGCCAATAGTGATATCTTCCTTGTTGACTCAAAAATATCTAAGAAAGGGGTGCGAAGCTTACCTTGCCTTGGTAATGAATGATAGAGAGACCGAGTTAAGAATTGAATTGGTACCCATAGTATGTGAGTATCCAGATGTTTTCCCAGAAGAATTGCTAGGGTTACCTCCGGTTAAAGAGTTTGAATTTGGAATTGAGTTAGCTCCTGGTACTGCCCCCATTTCTATTGCTCCATATAGAATGGCTCCAACCAAGCTAAAAGAATTGAAGGCACAGTTGCAAGAGTTAACGGATAAAGGCTTCAGAAGATCGAGTTATTCTCCATAGGGTGCTCCCATACTATTTTTGAAGAAGAAAGATGGTTCTACGAGGTTATGTATAGATTATCGGCAACTCAATAAGGTAATTGTGAAGAACAAGTATCTGTTGCCAAGAATCAATGATTTGTTTGATCAATTGAATGGAGCCGCAGTGTTTTCCAAGATAGATTTAATGTCTGGATATTATCAGTTGAGAGTCAAGGACTCGGATGTGCCGAAAATCGCATTCCGGACAAGGTATAGTTATTATGAATTTTTGGTCATGCCTTTCGGTTTAACCAATGCCCCTGCAGTTTTCATGGATTTGATGAATCGCATATTTCGGCCATATTTGGATAAATTTGTTGTAGTCTTTATCGATGATATATTGATCTATTCTCGGGATGAGAACAAACATGCCGAGCATTTGAGAACGGTTCTGCAAATTTTGAGAGATAAACAATTATATGCCAAGTTTAGTAAAAGTGAATTTTGGCATAAAGAAGTTGGATTTTTGGGGCACATTGTCTCGGGAGATGGAATCAGAGTCGACCTGAGTAAGTTATCAACGATTGTGGATTGGAAGCCACCAAGGAATGTAACCGAGGTTAGGAGTTTTCTAGGTCCAGCCGGCTACTATAGACGATTTGTCAAAGGATTTTCCATGATAGCTACTCTGATGATGAGGCTATTGTAAAAAGATGTAAAGTTTGAATGGACAGAAAAGTGCCAATAGAGTTTTGAGAATCTAAAGGCGTTGTTGACTGAGGCTCCCGTTTTAGTACAGCCTGAACCGGGAAAGGAATTCGTAGCCTACAGCGATGCATCCTTGAATGGATTGGGTTGTGTACTCATGCAAGAGGGTAAGGTGATAGCATATGCCTCTAGACAATTAAAGCCACACGAGAAGAATTACTTGACCCACGATTTAGAGTTAGCTGCAATTGTATTTGCACTAAAGATTTGGAGACACCATTTGTATGGTGAGAAATGTCGAGTGTTCACAGATCATAAGAGTCGAAAGTATTTGCTGACCCAAAAGGAGTTGAATCTAAGGCAGAGAAGATGGTTAGAGCTAATAAAGGATTATGAGCTCGTCATTGACTACCATCCGGGAAAGGCAAATGTGGTCGCCGACGCCTTGAGCAGGAAATCCTTGTTTGCTCTGAGGGCCATGAATACACGGATAGCTTTGTTAGATGATGATTCTATTCTAGCCGAGTTGAGGGCTAGACCAATATTTCTCCAAAAGATTTATGAAGCTCAGAAAGACGACAATGATTTGCGAGCTAAAAGAGTTCAATGTGAGTCAAATGTTAAGTCAGACTTTCGGATAAGTCCTGATGGATGTTTGATGTTTTGAGATAGGGTCTGTGTACCCAGAGATGATGAGCTTATTTGGAAGATTCTATATGAAGCACATAGTGGATGTTTGTCTGTACATCCAGGTAGCACGAAGATGTATAATGACTTAAGGAAATGGTATTGGTGGCTGAGTATGAAGACAGACATTTCTGAGTTTGTTTCGAGATGCCTAATTTGTCAACAAGTGAAAGCTGAACATCAAATACCTTCAGGTCTACATTAGTCTATTATGGTTCCCGAGTGGAAATGGGATCGTATTACTATGGACTTCGTGACGGGTTTGCCGTTGTCACCAAAGAAGAATGATGTTGTTTGGGTCGTGGTAGATAGACTTACGAAGTCAGCCCATTTCATACCAGTACGGGTTGATTACTCGCTTGATAAGTTGGCGGAATTGTATGTGACAGAAATATTAAGACTTCACGGAGTACCGTTGTCGATTATTTCGGATAGAGATTAGAGATTTATGTCACGATTTTAGAAAAGCTGCAAGAGGCCTTAGGCACAAAATTGAGTTTTAGTACAGCTTTCCATCCGCAAACCAACGGGCAGTCGGAAATAATAATACATATACTTGAAGACATGCTTCGATGTTGTGTTTTGGAATTCCAAGGTTATTGGGAGAAATACTTACCGTTGGTGGAGTTCGCCTACAATAATAGCTTTCAGTCGAGTTTAAATATGGCACCTTATGAGCATTGTATAGGCGTAAGTGCCGAACGCCTCTGTATTGGACCGAACTCAGAGAGAAGTAATACATGAATGTCTAAAAGCTACCTCAGATAGAAAAAAAGTCATATTTGGATTTGAAATGGAAAGAGATTGAGTTCCAAGTACGTGATAAAGTGTTTCTGAAAGTATCACCATAGAGAAAAGTTCTCAGATTTGGCCGAAAAGGCAAATTGAATCCGCGTTTTATCAGACCATATGAGATTACGGAGAGGATAGGGCCGGTAGTTTATCGTTTGGCTTTACCACCTGAGCTGGAAAAGATTCATTATGTCTTCCACGTGTCTATGTTACGTCAATATTGTTCAGACCCTTCACATGTGATTGTACCATCAGAGGTAGAAATTCAACCGGACATGACTTATGGCGAAGAGTGTTAAGATTTTGGCCCGAGAGATCAAACAATTGAGAACCAAAAGTATAGCTCTTGTGAAAGTACTATGACAAAGACATGGAGTAGAAGATGCTACATGGGAGCTCGAAGAGTCTATGAGAAACCAATATCCTAACCTTTTCACCGGCCAGATTTTCGGGGACGAAAATCCTTAAAAGGGAGAATTGTAACAGCCCGATTTAGGGGTTAGTTTGAATATTGGTTTTGGAACCACTAATCTGAGGTAAGAGAAAATTATTTTTTATAATATTTTATTTGTTATAGCACGATTGCAAGAGTGCATGAAAATTTTGGTGCTTTAATTTTAGCGATTGCATGCTTAATTGAGAAAAAAGACTAAATCGCATAAAGTACGAAAGTTCTATTTATAAACTAATGGTGTCTAAAAGCCATAGAATATAAATTGGAGGCCTTTAAAGTGCAATTAGACCCTTAGAGATAGGGTGGCCAACCATAGGAGACAAACTATGTTAAATTGGTCAAAGTTGTTGAAATTAGGTAGACTAAATTGATGTTTTATAATAAAATAAAGAAAGAAAAGATATCATCTTTTTTTCTTTTCTTCTCTACCGAAAATACCAGCAAAAATAGGGGTTCGAAAGCTTAAAATTTTCAACAACTTGTCTTCCTTGCAAGTAAGTGATTTTGGTGATTTTTCTTGATGATTTTTATACTTTTAGGACCCTTGTATCGTGATCTAGCTAATGAAGGGTCTATTTTGTAAAATGGTTAAGAGTTTAGAGTTTTTCCATGTGAGTTTTGCTGCATTTTTATGGAAGAAAATGAGTCTTTGTTGTTAGATAAATAACTTTTATTAAATGTGTTTCCATGAAAACACCTAAGAGGACCTCTTTGCAAAGGTTATAGAATAGGTGTTAAATGTGTAAAATAATGAGTATTAAGGGTTGTTATAAGAGAAATAAATGTCACCTAGGCTCATTAAAGAAAGAAATTTGATTAGAATTGATTTACGAGCCTAGGGGTAAAATGGTCATTTTGTGAAAGTCTAAGGGCAAAATGGTAATTTTGCCAAAGTATGATTTTTGAAATGCATTGATTAATATGATAATTAAATGAGCTAAATTGCTATTATAGATCAAGAAGAACGATGGATTAACCTTGACCGAGGAAAGGGCAACATATCGTACTAGATCGGCAAATTAACCTATTTTGAAATCGAGGTAAGTTTGTGTGCAATAAATTCAACATCATGTTATTAAGTTCCTAAATGTTTGATATTATTGCTTTTGTATAATACTTCTATGAATGTGAGAAATGATGTTGAATGAGAAAATGATGTGAATTGTGATGTGGAAGTCCCGGTTGGACTTTAATAAATGAGAGAATAATATCATTGAGACTTGAGATGGGTAAGGTCCCGTATGAGACCGTGTCTGGGACATGGCCTCGGTATCGAATTGAGATCCCGTATAAGACCATATCTAGGATATGACATCAATATTGAATATGAGAACCGTATAAAACAATATCCGGGATATGGCATTGACAATTGATATGAGATTCCGTATAAGACCATATCGGGGATATGGCATTGACATTTAGAGGTGACCCCATGTAAGACCATATATGGGATAAGACATTGGTGTTGTATCTAGGTAAATGATGATGAATATGTATCTTCGAGTATCCCAAGTGATTCAATGGGGTAATATTTAAGCTTGTAACAGAGATGAGATTAGTGCTAAAGCTGTGTGATGAAGTAATACAGGTACAAGTGAGTAATTCACGAGAAAAGTTTACGAAATGTGATGTGATATGTAATTGGTAAGAGTAAGCATGAGTAAGTTATGGCTATGAGCCTAAGACTTTGTGTTTCATTGAATGCCATGGATGGATGACATTATGAGCCTTATGTTGTTATTTATTTCAAGCAAACTTACTAAGCTTTATGCTTACCCCTCTCATTTCCCTTTTCATTGTAGTATTGCCAAGCTAGCTCAGGAATTCGTTGAACGTCAGAGTTCGGAAACCACACTATCAACTTCTTCTTGGTATAGCAAAGTTAGACTTATTTTGAGTATGGCATGTATAGGACTCGGTTATTTTGTTATGTCATATTTGTTAGCCAAGGTGTTGGCTATTAATGATGTTCAATTCATTTTTGTAAATGGTATTGGAAATTGACTAGTACTTGTCAAGTTCACATTTATAAATGAAGATGAAATTCATAAAGTGCATGTTTATGTGAAAGTCTTGATTTTGGGTTCTTGGAAGTGCCTTATGGTCATGATATAGGTTGAATTGATTTCGTATAAGTGTGGTTGCTTGTAGGGTGGAAAATGGCTTGGTAGAGAGCCTTACAATTGTCCACAGGGGTAGACACATAGACGTGTGTCTAGCCATGTGTGACACAAGGTCAGCCCATGGGCATGTTGAGAGGCTGTGTGTCCCCATGCATGCTAGGTTGACAAGTCAGTATGCTCAGTAGTAATTACACGGGTAGAGACACGGCCTTGTGTCTCGACCGTATGGAAGACATGGCCTAAGACACGGGCATGTGCCCAGGCCATGTGAAGTCTGCACCTGAAATTAGGAATTTAATGCAACACACGGTCTAAGGACACGGGCGTGTGCCTTGGCCGTGTGACCATATTAGGTGATGACGTCATAAACAGAATGTTAAGGTTTTCACACACGGGCGATGACACGGGCGTGTCGTGGCCGTGTGATGGACACGGGCTAGGGACACGTGCGTGTGTTTGGCCGTGTGAAAACCCCTGTAGGTTCGAATTGAAAAATAAATCCACACCGGTGTGGAGCACAGGCATGTGATATGCCACACGGGCGTGTCCCACCTTTCACATGGGCGTGTGGCCCTGTTTTGTGGCAAATTTTTCTAAGTGTCCAAAAGTTTATTGTTTGATCTCGTATCATCCAAGTGCAAGTTTAAGGTCTCGTAGACCTATAATAAGGACATTATGGCCTTGAATATAATGTTTTATTTTGAAACGAAATTTTATGGATTGATGTAGTATGATTGAGCTAATTAAGTATGATAATGCCTCATACCCGGTTCAAGTGTCGAAGACTGATAAACCATAATATATACATATTTTAATCCCACATTTGGCATACTTTTGGATGATTTATCCCTTGAATTATGGAATCTGATGCTCCTAATCCTTTAATTTCATGTTTTATACGTAGGGGAGCATAGCAGGATGAAAAGAATGGAAAACGGGCCAAAAATGGAGAAAATGGACCAAAGTAAGAAATCCACACGGCCTAGAGTTCGCTACACGGTTGTGCTACTTTAGCAGACTCAAACACGGCCCAAGGCTCGATTCATATGGGCGTGTCCCTACTGTGACCTGTTTTTATTCCATTCGGAAAAGGATACTTAGAGGCAAAGAAAGACATTCCGAAAGCCTATATAAACACCTAGAGAGCAACCTATGAGGGGGTGTTCGAGAGTTTGACAGAAGGCCTCTGTCAGGAACGAAGGCAGAGAGAGCTGAAATTAGGGAATTACTCCAAGAAAGCCAGTTGATCCACCTCAAAAGCTGGAATCACGCTCAAGACTGAGGATCTTCCCTTCAATTTCCTTCAGGGGTTTTAGGGTTTCCTTTATGTTTTGTTATTTAATTTCTTCTGAGATGTATTCTTTTATAATTATGAACTAAACCTCTCAAATACCTAAGACGAATCTTGTTATTGTTTTCTAAACTGTACGATAAATACTTGATTTGTTCTTAATTATGTGTTCTTAATTCTTGCTTTAATATTTCAGGATATTGATTCAAGTATTGATGTGCTTATTCAGAGGAGCAAAAGTCCCTGTTTAAGAGTAGGTCTAGCATAGTTAAGCGGAGTTGATCACACTCCTAGAAATAGGACGACGAAAATCTGCCGGATTAGGGTCAAACCTAATATGGGAGTCCATAGATCGAATTAATGCAACACTAGGGGTTTTAATTAGAAAGAGATTTCAATTAATCAACCTAGGGTTAGATGTTAAGAGCCTCGAAAGAGGTATTAATATAAATTAGGGAATCCTACGAATCAAGTCAAGTGAACAAATCATCTAGTTCAGAGTTAAATAACAAGTGAAGTCTAGGTGGATTCTTCCTCAGGTATTGTCTTAATTAATTGGTTTTCTCAAAAGTATTTTCTCCAATTCATTCTCTGTGTCTTAGCATCCTTAGTTTAGTAATTAGTTAGATAGACATCAATCCTCTTTATTTTAGGCTAGATAATTAGTTTAGTAATTAGTTAGACATCAATCCTCTTTATTTTAGGCTAGATAAAAGTTAGTACTTAGTTCCGTTCGGTTTGACATTCCGGTCTTGCCACTAAGCTATACTACTGTTCGATAGGTGCGCTTGCCTTAATTGTGGTGATAGTTAGTTTTTAGGCACGATCATTCTTATTATAAATATTAAAGCTTTCAGACCACCATCAAGTTTTTGGCGCCGTTGCCGGAGAACTAAAATATTAGGAACGCTTAATTTTTATTACTTTAGCCATTATTTTTACAATTTATTTTTATTTCTACTTTTCTACTTTTTCTTTTCTTTGCTTCTGATAGGTTTTTCTAGTTTATGACTAGAAGGAACCTGATAAACCGTAAAAGTAACATATTTTAAGCCCACATTTAGTATGCTTTTGGATGAATTAAGCCTCGATTTATGTAAAAAGGTGCTCTTAATACTTTGCTTTCATGTTTTATATTCAGGAAAGCACTCGATGATGAAAAAAACGAGAAACTAGCCTAAAACGAACCAAATTGGGCCAAAGAGGAAATCGACACAGCCTGGACTTAAGCCCACATGGCCGTGCCACGCCAATATACTAGAACACGGCCTGATCTCGACTTACACGGCCGTGCCTCATTAAAAAAGTTCAAACACGACCTGACCACTAGTCACACGGGCGTGTGCCAAGGCCGTGTCCCTGTCGTGGCAAAGAGCAATTTCATTCAGATTTGGATACTTAGGGGCGAAGAAACATATTTTGAAAGCCTATATAAACCCCCTAAGTGTTACCTGAAAGAGGGCGGTTAGCTAGGCCAATGAGCCGAGCTAGAAAGACCAGATTTGTGGAGCTCGAAGATAGCCAGTTGATCCATCTCAAAAAGCCGAAATTCTACTCAAGACGGCGGATCTCTCCTTCAATTCCTTTAGGGAGTTTTAGGGATTTCTTATGTTTTGTTTTATCTTTTTCTTTTGAGATGTTTTCTTTATTTGCTATGAACTAAACCCTTCAGATACCTGAAGGGGATGAAACCTAAGACATATCTTGTTATTGTTTTCTGAACTATATGATAAATATTTGACTTGTTCTTAATTATGTGTTCTTAATTCTTGTGTTGATATTTCTGGGATAATGATTCAAGTGTGATGTGCTTAAGTGGAGGAGCAAAAGTCTCTGCTTAAGAGTAGATCTAGCATAATTAAGCGGAGTTGATCGCACGCCTAGAGATAGGGTGACGAGATTTTGCCGGATTAGGGTGAAACCTAATATGGGAGTCTATAGATCAAGTTAATGCGATTCTAGGGGTTTTAATTAGAAAGAGATTTCAATTAATCAACCTAGGGTTAGACGTTATTTGCTTCGAGAGAGGGTTTAATATAACTTAGGGAATCTTACGGATCAAGTCAAGTGAATAAATTGTCTGGTTCAGTGTTAGATAACAAGAGAAGTCTAGGTGGATTCTTCCTAAGGGTATCGTCTTAATCAATTGGTTTCTCTTCTAAGTTATTTTTCCTCAATTCATTCTCTTTTTGTCTTTGCGTCTTTAGTTTAGTTGATAGTTAAATTTAGATTAGATAACCATTCATTTAATTCTTAGGCTAAATAATAGAAAGAGAGTTAGTGTTAGTACTTTTGGTTCCTTTGGGATTCGATATTCCGGTCTTGCCTAAGCTATACTACTGTTCGATAGGTGCCTTACAATCGTTGTCAGAGTTAGTTTCTAGGTTCGATCATTCTCATTATAATTTTAAAGCTCTGATTTCGACGATCAGAACCCGTCAGGTACCTTAATGTTTTACAACAATATAGAAGGTGCTATTCACAGAAACCGCAGAGAATTAAGGCGAAGCTTGCAATACACAGAAGAAGAGCAAGAGGACGACACCAATAATACTGAAGAGATGGTTGATAACAATCCGCTACCCCCTGTGGTTGCAGCAAATTCGGTGAATCAAAATCTTGTTCCTCGTACTATGTATGATTATGCTAAACCTAATTTAACAGGAACTGAGTCAAGTATTGTTAGACCTGCTATTGCTGCAAATAATTGTGAACTGAAACCTAACACAATTTAGATGATACAATAATTTGTTCAGTTTGATGGTTTGCAGGATGAAGATCCAAACAATCACTTGGCAAATTTCCTAGAATTTTGTGATACTTTCAAAATAAATGGCGTTTCTAGTGATGCCATTCATCTTCGGTTGTTCCTCTTTTCGTTGAGAAACAAAGCTAAGCAGTGGTTGAACTAATTACCACGAGGATCAATCACTACATGGGAACAAATGACCGAAAAAGTTTTGTTAAAATATTTTCTGCCGACTAAAACGGCTAAGTTGAGGAATGATATCTCTTCTTTTGTGCAAATGGATTTAGAGACACTTTACGATGCATGAGAGAGATTCAAGGATTTATTGAGAAGGTGCCCTCACCATGGTTTACCCTTGTGGCTACAGATTCAAACTTTTTACAATTGTGTGAGCCCCTCAACTAGGCAGTTGATTGATTCAGCCGCCGGCGGTACCCTAAACAACAAAACACCTGAGACTGCCGACGAATTTATTGAAGAGATGTCACTGAATAACTATCAGTGGCAAGCTACAAGGACAAGGCCAACAAAAGCCGCCAGTGTTTTCAACCTCGACGCAGTAATCATGCTATCAAATCAGGTAGAGATGTTAAATAAAAATATTGATAGTTTGTGTAGTTCTTCACAGGTACATCCAGTAATGCAGCGCAATATGAATAGAGGAGGATGAGCAATACAGAATACCCACCTTACAACCCGAGCGCTGAAAACGAACAAGTTCACTATATGGATAATAATTCTACACCTCAAAATAACCCGTATAGTAATACTTATAATCCAGGTTGGAGGAACCAGCCCAACTTCTCATGGGGTAACCAAGGAAATCAGAGACAACAACCCCTCCCAGGCTTTCAACAGCAACCCTACCCCCAAGAAAAGAAGCTGAACCTTGAGGAGATGCTAACAAAATTCATCGCGGTATTAGAAATTCGCTTCCAAAATACCAAAACAACACTTAAGAATCAACAAGCATCAATTCAAGGGATCGAGAACCAATTAGGTCAGCTTGCTAAGCAGTTCTCTGAATGATTACAAGGAAGCCTACCAAGCAACACTGAAACTAACCCAAAGGAGCAACTTCAAGCAATAACCGCTCATGATAGTGAAGGGTTAGATGACACCAAATTGAGGCAAGAGAATTTAGTAGAGGAAGATAAGGGTGAAATAAGTCATGATAAACCAAAACCGGTAATTAAAGAGTACCAACCTTGTGTGCCATACCCCAATGCGATAAAGAAAGACAACACAGATGAACAATTCGATAAATTTCTTAAACTTTTAAAGAAATTACATATTAACTTACCGTTTCTTGAAGCTTTTTTGCAGATGCCAGATTCAAGAAAATTTTTAAAGAGCTTTTGACAAACAAACAGAAGTTAGACGAGGAGTCGCATGTGGAGCTAAACGCAGTGTGCTCAGCAATTCTGCAAAATAAACTACCACGAAAATTAAAAGATCCAGGGAGTTTTACAATTCCATGTTTAATTGGTAGTTTATCTGTTGATAATGCTTTAGCTGATTTGGGGGCAAACATAAATGTTATGCCTTATAAAATGTTTAAACAGCTAGGTCTAGGGAAACCCAAACAAACTAGGATGAGCATTCAATTAGCCGATAAAACTATTAGAATTCCTAGGGGTATAATTGAAGATGTACTCTTGAAAATTGATAAATTTATATTCCTAGTAGACTTTGTCGTTTTAGACATGGATAAGGACAATAATATTCCTTTAATTTTAGGAAGACCTTTTTTAGCAACTGCCAAAACTAAAATTGATGTTGGTACAGGAGAACTCATACTCCGTGTAGGTGACGAAACGATCATCCTTCATGCTCTTGACTCAGCTAGAACATCGAGTAATCAAGATGAGAACATAAATTCTATTAATTACCATCCGGTTAAACCTTCTTTTCAGGAAACACTACGCAACTATACAACTAAGCCAGATCCTAAACCTCATGCCAACAAGGAAATAATTCATGAGGAACGACGGCTTCAGATCGATGAATTAGACGAGTGGAAGGCACATTTCAAGGAGAAACTAAGAATACATGAAGCAGAACCAAAGCACTCCATGAGCCGAACAAATTTAAGATTGGAGATCAGGTATTGTTGGATAAGACAGACCCTCGAATCTCCACTTCAGACTTGAGTACAAACGAAGAGATTCCTTTTGAAGTGCTGAATATCTTCCCATATGGTACAGTCGAGGTAACTAATCCCAAGTTCGGCATTTTTAAGGTAAACACTACCCAACTCAAATTATATAGCGATCATAAAACTGATAACAGGGGAGAGGATTTTCAACTCCTAAAACCACCATGAATGTGCGAATTAGAGGTAAGTCAAGCTTAAGACTCTAAACAAGCGCTTCTCGGGAGGCAACCCGAACATTAACCCTCTTAATTTTCATTTTCATTTTTTTATTTTCACTCTTAGCATCTAACTACAAACTAACATATGCTGCCCTACCACACGACCTTGCACACGGGCGTGGACGTAGCCGTGTGGACACCACGGATTTGCACACCGGAGTGGCGACGGCTGTGTGAACCAAGGACGAAAATTTTTCCCAAACCACGGGCTACGATAAAACACTACGGCCGTGCGAGATGGTCGTGGTCTCTACTGAGTAAATGCCATGGGCGTGGCGCCTTGCAACTGTGTTCAAATCTATCAAATTAACATGGGCATAGGATATTGGACACGGCCGTAGGAGAAGCGAACAAAGCTCAGCACGGCCGTGCGATACAGCTGTGTAAGATAGCACACCCACATCACACGAGCGTGGGCCGCATATCAGGCATGCCAAAACCCTACTCTTCGACACACACAGGTTACAAACGAGTCACACGGGCGTGTTACATGCCCGTGTGCCCCTATTTCTATATAAAACATTCACTATTAATTATCCCCTTCACTCAAACCCTAGCCCTCCTTCCACCACCATTCATCCCTCTTCCCCTATTCCAACCACCACTATGACTAAAGGCAAGCCCAACACTACCACTCCCATGTTAAAAAGGCGAAAGGATCCTGGCAAGGTCGCCCCGTGCACAATCACTCTTCATAAGTTCACGCTGGCGGCTTTATTCACCCAACAACACAAGGATCTTTAAATCTGTTCATTTTTTCTTTTCCTTTTCTATTCTCCTTTATTTTCCTTCCCTTTATCTTTCTTATCTTTAATTTTTATTTTTACATTTTGATTTCTTTGATTTAGATTCTAAAGGCTACTTGGGAATCACAAAACCACGACCACTGCCAACTCAAGGAATCCATCCAAAATTTAGAAAGTTTCACTTCTCCCTATCTCTTATGATTTCATGCTGTATATCTTTGTAAATTGAGGGTAATGTACATATTAAGTGTGGGGGGTGAATTCTAAAAGTTCCTAACTTTTTGCATTATTCTCAAATCCCTGAATTTTGTTTTCCTTTCTCATACCACCATTAGAACAAATTCTGATTGACTTATGATTTTTATTGCTATGTCTTGAATTATAACATAGGCAGTTGTGCATTGATTGTTTAAACTTGAAGACTTTAGAGAATCAAACATGATGAGTTGATTTTTGAAGATTAAAAATTTGCTAGGTTGTTTCCCTAAAGTTTAGGTATTATCTTGAAATTTAAAGTTCACAGGGTTGACATCACAAACCAATAATTTCTGTGAGATTTTGAGCCTTTAGAACATACATTCTTTCGTGCTCACTTTTATTGTTGATTTGTGTGAGTTAATATTGATCTGTTATTTTAGAACTTGCTTCGATTATACTTGTCGAGACCACACTTTTGATTTGATATACTGAGATGATAAAGGCACGGATTTAACCCGCTTACTTCCCAAAAGGCCTACCTTCATGTTTAACCCTTAGTGAACCCCTTTGAGCCTAACAACCCATTCATTGATTTACCCTTAATATTAACCCCCAAGACTTACTCTTTTTGATTCATTAAGAATTTTTCCCTATTGAATTAACTCCTTTTTGTCGGGATTTGATTTGAGAAGTTGTCTAACTATATTTTCCATTTCAGTTGTTAAATTCTATTATTGTACATAATTATGTGTTCTAAAAATTTTTTGAAAGTATATCCATTATTAGTTCTATGTTTTTATGAGCTTAAACAGTAAATCTCACATCTTTAGAAGAAGCTCGTATTATTAATGTAATTTTTTTCTATTTTTCTAGTTAGGTAATTTATCAATTCAATCTCGATTCTAACCTCCTTTTAGCCTGTGACCACACCCCCTAACCAAGCCACGTTACAACCTTTTTAAAGACCTTTTGATCAATGTATCATATCAATTTATAGTGGTGGAGATTTTATTTTCATGCAAGCCTATGGTAATAACTTTTCATGTTGACTATTGAGTGCTTAAATTTTTGTCCCTTAAAAACTTAGAGCAATTTGAGTAAATCCTTAGTGAGGATGTTAACTCTGTGATATTTTTAATAAAAGGTGATTACTTAGATAAGGGGGGATACCTATGTTTTTCATGAATAAAATGCTCAACTTGGATCATTTGAAACTCTGATGTTCTTCTAGTTGAATTCTCGATGTGTGATTACCTATAGATTATTTTGAAACATCATTGATAGGAATTATTAATTAAGAAGAACGAATTTTAATTGTGAGTTGAGGATTTTGCTTGAGGACAAGCAAATGCTTAAGTGTGGGGGTATGTGATAAACCGTAATATATACATATTTTAATCCCATATTTGGCATACTTTTGGATGATTTATCCCTTGAATTGTGGAATTTGATGCTCCTAATCCTTTAATTTCATGTTTTATACGTAGCAGAGCATAGGAGGATGAAAAGAATGGAAAACGGGCCAAAAATAGAGAAAATGGGCCAAAGTAAGAAATCCACACGGCCTAGAGTTCGCTACACGGCTGTGCCACTTTAGCAGACTCAAACACGGCCCAGGGCTCGATTCATATGGGCGTGTCCCTGCTGTGACCTGTTTTAATTCCATTCGGAAAAGGATACTTAGAGGCAAAGAAAGACATTCCTAAAGCCTATATAAACACCCTAGAGGCAAAGAGATTTCAATTAATCAACCTAGGGTTAGATGTTAAGAGCCTCGAAAGAGGTATTAATATAAATTAGGGAATCCTACGGATCAAGTCAAGTGAATAAATCGTCTGGTTCAGAGTTAAATAACAAGTGAAGTCCAGGTGGATTCTTCCTCGGGTATTGTCTTAATTAATTGATTTTCTCAAAAGTATTTTCCCCAATTCATTCTCTGTGTCTTAGCATCCTTAGTTTAGTAATTAGTTAGATAGACATCAATCCTCTTTATTTTAGGCTAGATAATTAGTTTAGTAATTAGTTAGATAGACATCAATCCTCTTTATTTTATGCTAGATAATAAAAAGAAAGTTAGTACTAGTACTTTTGGTTCCCTTCGGTTTGACATTCCAGTCTTACCACTAAGCTATACTACTGCTCGATAGGTGCGCTTACCTTAATCGTGGTGATAGTTAGTTTTTAGGCTCGATCATTCTTATTATAAATATTAAAGCTTTCAGACCACTATCAAATATGGGTAAGGGGTGTTACACAGCTTGTCACAAACATAATCAATTAAAAGTCAATTAAAAGATTTCATAAAGATATATCCTAATTTATCTCCCATTTTGACATAACTTATTGATATAAGTTTTTTTTGAATCTTCTCACAGATCTACCATATTTATATATGTCAAATTAAGCTCTCTAAACACCTAAAAAGCATGTTCTCGAGTATCTTATAGTGTCTTTTGTTATATTTATGCTCTTTATAGATTTTATAGCTAATTTTAGTTTTAATTGCATTTTAATGTTTTTAGGTGTTAAATTGATAGATTTTAAGATTAGATGTGAAAAAATGACTAAATTGTAAAGGTTAGCCGATAATTTTGTACATTAGAGACCAAAGTGAATAAATTCTAAAATTGACTATACAAATAAGAAATAGGAGGTCCCTAATGAATAATAGTGAAATTAGAATTCAATTTGAAGCTTTAAATTGAAAGTTAGGTTAGTCCCGATTTTAGGGACTAAATTGAATAAATTATAAAATTTGTATTTGATTGTGAATGGGTTGATTATTGATAGTGCCACATGTCTATTGTTAATTTGTAGCTAATGTCGACCTAGATTCTTTGAGAGAGAAAGGAAAATCCAAAGCCGTCGACGAGTAGCTTAGAATTTTTGGTTTGTAAATATATAATTGAGGAACTGATTATTTTTTTGCGTGTTTATATCATTTTGCATTATATGGAGCTGGAAGTGAGTATTGATGATTGCTTGAGCTGAATTGATGTGATTTAGATTGAATATCAGAGCAGGGACTAAATTGAATAGAATAGAAATTTAATGACTTGCTTGATATATACAATATGTATGAAATTGAGTTGGAACATGTTATATTATGTGTTTAATTGACAAATTGATTATAAATTTAGCATGATAAAGTATATGTAACACCCCAAACTTGACCTAGACGTTATGACTGAATCTAGTGATGTCACAATGAATGGGTTTTGAAAACGGAGACGACTTGATAAACCATTCAATTTTTATACCATGAGTTCGTTCATGAATATACCGAAAATGTTATTCAATTAATTAGTTTGTCAAAACACTTATTACAGCGGAAGTTTAATAATTTCAATATATTTTAGAAACTCGATTTGTTTTTTTTAGAAAAGCCCCTTTTTGTGTAAAACCGTCGAATTCATAACATATCTTTTGAAATCATGCAGATTATCAATAAACCAAAACTCAACAGTTAAAAACCATAAAGTCCAGAGAGTCCCCAAAATTACAAACTCTCAAAAGAAAACCAAAATAATAAATGAAACCATAAAATTAATAATTTTAAACAATTTACGACTGAGTGGTCACCGCTGAGTCTTCACCGCACTGATCCGCCCAAGTCTATGGATTACTTGAACAAAACAGACAAACGGATGTGAGTATTCGTAAACTCAGTGTGTAACCCAACAGAAATAAGCATGCAAACATTCAGATACAGAGTCAGGCTCATGGCCTTTTTAGATACAGTACACATGTAACACCCCAAACCCGACCTAAACACTACGACCGGATCTGGCATGTCATTGGGAAGAAGTTTAGGAAGTTTGACTGGTTTCGGAAAAATTCTAAGTCATTTTAAATCCCGAATTTCATGGTTCTGTTGAAAACCTGTTGTTTAGTTAACTTTGAAATCTAATTAGTTGAACTTTGCGATTAGGTGACATTTGTAAATACTTACCAATTATTCGATTATCAGGTTTTTAATACAAATGCCCTTTTTTATAACAAACGTTGTTTGGCAGGTTATAAGAAAACTTTATTTCGTAATTTAATTTTTTAAAACATTTATTGAGCAGTCTGTAATTAATATGTCCAAACTTTAAACCCGAAAGATAATTCCAAATATTATAGTGGCCTTATTACAAACCAAAGAAAAGTCCCCAAAAATCATAACCGATAAACAAAATAAAATTTACTCATAAAATCCATGCGTGGCCACCTTGAGTTCCCTCCAACCCAGTCCGTTAAGCTAAGAATTACCTGTAATTGTTTGAATCGTAAGCCACAAGACTCAGTGTGCAATTATTCCACATACTCCACAAATGGGCCTTAGCCCTAGAGCACCATTGGCCGAAGCCCAATTAACACAGCATAATCAAATGATTCATGTGAAACCCAACCCAACCTAGTTTCCATCCTCTACACTCCACTTCATACGCCCAACCTCAACACACCTGGGGATTTCTACAATCAACCCTCCATCCTCTACACTCCACTTTGGCAGTCATGCTGGCAGACACACTGCTCAAAGACAATATAACTTGGCATAGCCACCGATCACCATGTGACCAAATATAACGTGGCCCAGCCACCGATCACTATGTGACCAAATCATCGATATAATAATTTGGCATCACGCCATCATTTGGTGTGACATTGTCACCCATAAGCACTTCCCCTTTATATCATAACATCCCAATATCCCATGCATATGCAACATAATGTAATGAACAGATTATATATGATGTCACCCACACAATCATGCTATCAAAATTGAAAGGTTTAACCAAGATACACTAACCTGATGTTTCAGTTTTACCCAACTAGGGTAACGCAATCACCATTGCCGGGATTTCTGGCTTCCACAACATATACACAATTAATACCACAAAAAGGAATAGTCTGATAATTACACACCTGTGAACACAGAAGACTACACTATCGATCTCGCTAACATCCTCACTCGCAGGGATCACAGCGATCTGTTTATCCCTCTCCGGAGCCGGCCCACAACCCAGTGGCCAATCATGAACAGCTGACACTGCTCGCTTCTTGAACTTTGGAATCGAACCCAAGGGTTTGCTCCCTTCCCCAACTTGAACGTTTCTTGCATCCATTAAATGTCTTGATCAATAAATCGCTATACGAAAGAGATGATTGATTAAACACTCAATTGGGTTACGGTAATGAACGACGAACAAATAGACTAATAGATTAACTAGGGAGAATTCCCTTACCTTACAATCCCGAAAAGAGAGATGGGGTTCAGAGATTAGTCGTTCCTCAGACTTGGAATTTAAATGGTTCGGCTAACGCTATTTCCCGGATTAAGCGCCCTTCATAACCAAATCGATGAAAGATCCAAAGTAGATGCCTAACACTTTGTCCCCCCTTAAACGTTGTAACACTGAGAAAAGAAGCAGGTTTAAATGTTGATCAAGACAGGTTCGGCTTTACCAGGAAAAGAAAGAGTAGCAGGTTTATTCAAGGGGAAATCGAAAGGGAATAATCTTACCTTAACACAGAGAACCTGAACCACCCAAGAGAATTTGGCACAATCACTATAGCAGAGAAGATTCGGCTATGATCAAGAGTGGAAGAGAATAAAATGAAAGAACCAAAAATGAGAGAAAATGAGATTTAATAAAGGCTCAAGAGTTTCGGCAACACCAGAAAAAGAGAGGAACGATTGGGAGAAAAGAATGATGAGGGGAAAAAATAGGAAAGAGGAACAAAGGTGGAGTGCAACAGTTTTCGGTTTTAAGAGGGTAAGTAGAGAAGAAGAAGAAAACAATAGGTTGTAAGGGAAGGGTGTGGTGCTTAAGGTTGTGGGGTTTTAGAGAATGAATAGAGAAAAAAAACAAGATGAAAAGAAGATGCACAAATGGTCTCCTCAGTTTCGGCTATAGGTTAAAGGAAAAGAAGAAAAGAAGAAAAACAAAGGAAATTCACTAGGCACTTTTGGCAAAATAGAACAAGAAAAGAACGAAAAGAACACAACCACTAACACACAGAAGCTACCAAAAACACACAAAAGAAATTCAGCACCTAAACCCCTTAACCAAACCGAATGCCTAACCCCCTACTCTAATCAAAATTTCGGCTAAGACCCCCTTCTCACCTCAATCCCTATGCCTTCTCCTTAATTCTCTCTTAAATCCCCTCTCCTCCACTTATTCAAATTAGTTTGAATAATTCAAACTCCCTAAATAGCTCTCCACCACCCGTTTGAACCATTTGACCAGGTCTTGTCTCTCTCCTCCAGAGTTTGATTACCATCCAGCTGCCTTCCTTGCCTGAGCCAAAAATAATTCTCCTTTGTGCTGCTAGAGAGATTCGAACCCTCTCCCTCTCAACTTCTCCTTGTGATGCTACCTCCCTGCATGTTAGGTGGTGTCTCCTTGCCACTCTTCCACTGCACCTCTTGTGTCACCAAACGCAAACATTAACCCTTAAATCCTGCTCCCAATTAGCTTCCCTCCTAAAATGCCCAAAACTAAAATTTTGGCCAAGGTTCCGACTAAACCCCGGGCCTTCCTGGAGACCCCAAACACACGCAAACAACATACAGAGTACCAAACACACAAAAACAAGATAAATGCAAAGCCCCTAAATCCCGGATGTTACAACACAAAATCAGATATACAGATCAGAAACACTGAATCCTACCTCTATCCTTTACACATCAACTCTGACCATCCCATCACACCATGTGGGGTTAAAAACATCCACCATCCTTACACACCATATCGTGCCATTATGACACATGTCAGATAATGTGTAGCCAAGCTGCCAGAATATAGCCAATAATCACCGTGTAGAATATTTCCTCCTCATATGCAAATCCCATCCTACAATCATATATAGAAACAGATACAAAATAACATACTAGACATGCTCAACATGCTTACGTACAAATATTAGAATAATCAGACATGCATAGTGTTATAATACTCAGAACTAAATATCAGACTATCATATCTACAAATTTAAGGTTTGGTTAGCCCTTACCGACCCTACGGTAGGCCCACAGTTGTTTGGAATGACCCGTGCGACCTTAGGGGAAATTTCAGTAATATGAGCCCACACGTCGGTGTGGGCCTACACACCCGTGTGGACCACATGCCCAGATTGGCCTTGCCCATGTGGCCTACACAGCCTGACCCAAAAACTCACACGTCCGTTTGGAATGCCTGTGTGGCCCACACGCCAACTTGGCCTAGCCCGTGTGGCTCACACGGCCACACTCTGGCCACCACACGACCGTGTATTATGCATGACCATGTTTTCGTCGACCACACGACCGTGTCTCGCACACGGCCGGCCACATGCCCGTGTGGCATTGACAGTGGCCATTTTCGGCTTTCGTCGAAACTCAGATTTTTTCATTTTGGGAACACACCTAGTATTGTTTTGATGTTACTGCAAACATGAACCCTCCAAAACCTAAAGATCAACACCTATGCTCAAAATTAGACTTAATTCACGATTAAACCACAACTACGAAACCGACAACAATTCAAAACAGGCATTCATCGCTTATCCCAACACCCCGAACGACTTTGCTTACAATTCCGCAAGAGGAGAGTCACAATCTTCTCGATTCGCTGTTGCCAAAACACGAGTTCAACATTAACAAAAAATTCAACAAAGCCATCCGGTTAAACGGAGACTCCCTACTCTGCAAAACATACTACCAAATTACCAAACGAATAAACGCAAAGATTTGAAATCCCACAACCACGATTTTGTCAAAATGAGGAAAGAAAAGAGAAAAAATTTGTTGAAAAGGAAAAGGGAAGAAAATGGCAGAGGAGGAGAAAACGAACTTCAGTTTTTCTGGAAAGAGAAAATTTTGAAACAAAAGAACAAACAAAATTATCCCCAAATCCCCCCTTTTCTCCCACGAATCCACTAACTCACAACTTTCTTAAAATTTTAGTTCAACCAAAATACTATCAGATAAATGAGCAAAATTTGCTAATGCAAGGATTCGAACACAGAACCTCCAACAAATTGACTCCCGTACCACTCGAACCAACAGGCTCATTCTGATATGAATTTACAGGCAATTTAATATAAGCCCACTAAACAAGGATAAGGCTTAGACCCAAAAATTAACAAAATTCGCAGAAGTGGGACTTGAACCCAAGATATCTCAAACACTCCTAGAACACATAACCCCCGAAGCAGATAGATATTTATGTCAGATATTGATAGAAGCAAAATTAAATTATTTAGGGCGTTACAGTATAAATTGAATTGTATAATGAAATTGGAATTTGATCACTTTATTAGTTGTTTGGACTGAGTCCGTGTTAAGTTAATAGGGTTAAAAATTTGTGAACAGGCTAAATGAAACAACCCATTTTCGGTGAGATCGGTATAGTGGTTAGGGAAGACAAATTCGATTCCAAAAATAAAAATTTATTTAATTTTATTTTATGGTTGGTATTATGATAGGAAGGTCACATGAAAATTTTGATACGAAAATTTTATCGATTGTGTGGTTAATTAGGTAAAGGACAAAATTACATAAATTGCGAAAGTTGAATTCTAGTAGCTATAATGATTAAATTGCCATGGAATTCAAAACTAGAGGTCCTTATATGGTAATTAGACTATTAAGAAAAGTATGTAGATTTTTCTTGGTGACTCATCCATGGAAAAATTAAAAATGGCTAGGGACTAAATTGGGAATCAACAAATTAAAAAGATGATAGAAAAATAAAAAGAAATTATCATCTTTTCTATTCATCTTCTTCAACAATATTTTCTATGGAAACCCTAGGAGAGAGGAAGATAACTTAACCAAGCTTGAAAAGGTATGAAATTAGGTCCCGTTTTTAATGATTCTAATATTTTTAGAATCGGGATAGCGTAATCTTTCTATTTATGTGATTTATTTGAAAAGATAACAAAGTGTAGAAACTTTTCCATGGATTTAAATGCTGGAAGTTTGAAATTTATGGTAGAAAATGAAAGATAGTTGATAAATAAACAACTTTTACAAAGCAATTTTTAATGAAAACTTGATTTAGGGAATAAAATTAAAAAGTGGTAAAATCCATGAAAAATTCTGAAATTTGTGAAATGTGTGTGCTGTAAAAATTGTTATTAAATTTTAGTTAGGCTTGGAATGAGGACTAGATTGCATGAATTTATTTTTCGAGCCTAGGGACGAAATTGGAATTTTTGAAAAGAGTAGGGCAAAATAGTAATTTTTCCTAGGATGTAGTAGAATGCAAATGTATGTAAAATGTGATGAGTTAATAATTAAATTTGCTTATATAGGCCCGGAAGGACCAACTACAGAATTAGGTCGAGGGAAACAAAAAGTTTCGAATTAGTTGGAATTCAAACCCGAACAATTGTCAAGGTAAGTTTGTGTAACTTAATTTGGTACGTTAATATGTTTGAGATGAAATGTGTGATTGTGATAATATGTATGTGTTGATATACATTATGAAATAATTACAAGTTGGAAATATTGATAAAATATCATGTCCCGGTTGAATTTTGAAATTTGATAGATTTTGGTGATTTCTTGAAATGGGTTTAATAAGGCAGAGGTTAAAAATAGGATTTAGCCCGAATAGGTAATCCTGAATTTATGCCTCTTGAGCATATGTTATAGACCGAGTTTAGCCCGGATGGGTAACCCTAATTAAGCTCTTTAGAGCATTGGTCACTAATAGGATTTAGCCTGGACTGGCAATCCTAAATGACTTTTGTGAACGTCGGTTGAAAAACTAGGACTTAGCCTGGACTGGCAATCCTGTTGTAAAATATGTGGCTCAAGAGTGTGCTCTTTAAACTTATGCCCAATGGGTAATTATGAATATGAATTGACGATAACTTATATGTATACCTTATGTACATCACCCGAATGTCCATCAAAATTTCATTAGTCCAACGAAAAAGTCTCTGAAAATATGGAAAGGTGGAATTAATGGAAATTTTTATATAATGACTCATCTATGTTTACTTGATATTCTTATGAAATTATGTGACTAGTTTGAATAAGTGTATGTGCTTAGGTAACTTACCCAAAAATTGATGGATTGTGTTTTGTGTATGCTTGTATTAATAAGTATAACCGGTAAGTTTCTTTCCCATTATACGAACTTACTAAGCATGAAAATGCTTACCCCATTTACTTTTCCCTTGTTTTATAGTGCTCGTAAGCTCGCGAAGGTTGGAGGATCAGTCGGAGCATAATCACACTATTCATGTAACATCCTTAAATTAGGGGTTCGATATTTTGCTCTATTTTGTGTGTTTGGCTAGCTAAGATGGTTATTTAGGTGTGTTGGGGGTCCTGGGGAGGCTCAGGTTCGAGCCCAGGTCCTGGCAAAAGTTTGGTTTTTGGGCACTTTAGTGAGGAGAGCTATCAAAGGCAGGACTTAAGTATAATAGATTGTGTTTTGATAACACAAGTGAGGTGTGAGGAGTGTTGGTTGTGAAGTCAAGGTGGAAGCTGGTAAAGTGGGGTTCGAATCCCATATGCTGCAAAATATTGCTTTTATTTTGTGGCCAAGGTAGAAAAGAGGTGGAGTTGGAATGGGATTCTGCTAGGTGAAGGTTTGAAGTGGTCAAACCATTTGAATGGATGTTGGAGAGTGAGTGGGGGAGCAAATCAAGGAGAGAATTGGGGGAGTGGGTGTGTGGAAGTGTTTGGCCAAAAGTGGGGAAGTGCTTAGGGAGCATTTTCGGTTTTGGTTAGTGTGTGCGTGTGTATACCAAATTCTCTTTTGTTTCTTAGGCATTTTCAGCATATTCGGTCATAAGGGTGTGGGGTGAGTGTCGTTTCTTCAAGTGTTCATTTGAGAGAGAATTCTTTTTACTTTTTTTTTTTCATTTTGGCTAAGAACATTTCAAGTCTTTTGGTTGCTCTCCTTGCCGAAACCTTAAACATTCAAGTAACTTCTGCTTCTCATTTCTTTTCGCTTTAGATACTTTCTTCCCTTGGTTGTCGAAAAGCACCTGTAGCTGAATTTCTTCCACCCTTCCTCTCTCGTATTCACCATAGTCGAAACCTCTTCTCTTCTTCATTGTCTTTTTACTCTTTCCTCCATCGACCTAACTTACTCCTATTCTTTTTGATCCGGTTTCTCCTTATTTTGTTAGAAGTTGAAACTCCCTTTGCTACCTTGGTGTTCCTTCTATTCCCTTCTTCGACAACTAAATTCTCTTTTCATTTCTCAATCGACTTCTCTCTTCTTTTGCAGTAGTCAAATTTGCTTAAGCGGGGTTGGCCGAATCTCTCCCTCTCGTGCGACTTGTCTCTGATCACAAGGTTCACTTTAGTTTATTTCCATTGTCGAATCTGTTATTGTGCGGTTCCTCACTAATTAAGGTAAGGAGTTCTCTCTCTCGTTTCATTGCATCTTTTCTTTTTTTCGTTTTACTCTGCCATAACCGAATCTTCAACTTTGGGCTAGGCCGACTATGTTAAGGATTAAGCAACTCTCTTCATTGTTCATTAATAATCAGATTTCGAGAAGGCGTGGTAAGAGCCAAACCTTCTTGTTAGACAACCACCATTCTTTGACTGTGATACTTTACTGATCGAGACTTTCTTCATGGAAGCGAGTAATAGCCGATCTAAGGGGGTTGCGTTAAGGGAGCCTAAAGGGAGTGGACTCGTAGTCTCTGCTCCCAAGTTCAAATGGCATAGGGTGTTAGCGATTTGGGATTTTCCACCGGGTTGTGGAAGGGGGACGACATTTATATTGGATAAGCAAATCGTGGTTGTTTGTGCTAGTGAGGGTGACGTCGGGCGGGAGTGCTTAGTTCTTCACGTAATCAGGTGTGTAATCTCACACCTTTATTCGTTTGTTATGTATTATATTGTGTGTCAGCCTAAAGCCGAAATACCCTTAATGGGTAAGCTACTGAGATACCCCTAGTGGGTGAGTTTGGAAATAGCCCAGGTGAGTAAATTTATGATTATACCCTTCCGGATAGATTTGGCATGACCATGTATTCTGTTTATCTATTATATTGGTATGTTCATGCATGCACTAAATTATTATGTCATGATATGATGCATGGGATTGGGATATTGATGATCAGGGAAGTGTAATCCAGTGGCTCTGCCACATATTTCGGTGACTCTATCGCATTTTGTCTGGTGGCTATGCCACGTATATTCTGTTAATTTGGTGGCTTTGCAACAACTTCGGCGATGAGCTGCGTGACTTCCATCGAGGTGTGTAGTGGATGGAGGGTTGATTGTAGAAATCCCCACATGTGTGTTGGGCTGGTACGGGTGGTGTGTAGCAGATGGATTACTAGGCTGGGCTAGGTTGCATTGCATGCATTATCTGCATAACTATGCTAATAGGGCTAAGGCCCAGTTTGTTTTCGTTGGGGCTAAGGCCCAGTGATGTTCGATTAAGGGGATTACACATTGAGTTCTCGTAACTCACCCTCCCTCTGCTTAATTTTTCAGGTGACCCCCAGCATTGAGGATTTGGAGCCGAGGCGGACTCTGTGGTGGCCACACATCGTAACTTTAGTAAATTCTATTTTACTTTACTATAATTTTTACCTTAATTTGGGTTTATGTTTTGTAATAAGGCCTTTGGGATTTTATTTTGGCTTTAATTTTTAATTCGGTTATTATCGATTGTTAAATGTTGAAAATGGAGTTTTTCTAATACATTGATAACTGTTTTCCAAAACAATAATGAACAGTTTACAAACTATACTTGATAAAACTCTGGGTTCTCTTAAATGTTAAAAATTGTTTCCAAATATTACATTTTCGAAATTCACTGAATCTGAATTCTGTTTTAAACAAGTTTTTGAAAATAATGATAATAATAATAACACTCATACTAATAATAACAATTTTTCTTAGTTTTGAAAACCAAAAAGGAAGTTCTAAATTTTTCAAGCAACAAAATTCGAAGTTTATATCGAATGTGAAGTTTCTTTAGCAATCCTTTCATGTGACACACCAGATCCAGTCGTAACATCTAGGCCAGGTTTGGGGTATTACATTTAGTGGTATCAGAGCTAGGTTGCAAAACTCGGCTGTGGAATGGGTTTGAAAATGTTTTTCAAAAATTGGTTTGAAATATGGTTTAGAGAATATACGTCTTTTTGGAAGTGTCGCACCCGAGTCTCTAGCACCAAATCTGTAAGTCTTCTGATTTTGTTTTATGATGAAATGATTTTGGAAAAACTACTAGAGTTAGTATACTGAGACTATTAGTTAAGACTATAGAGACTGAGACATTAGGAAGTTCGATCTGCGAAAACAACTCCTATACTTACTTTACATAAAACATTTGTTAATAAACATTGGAATTACATATTGATCCATAAAAGTCTTAATCAGATTTATATGATTCGGCAAACATGAGCACTAGAGGACGTAGACACGGTAGACGTGGCTGAGGTAAGGGCCGAGGTGCTTGGGTTGGGTCCGAAGCATCTGAGCACATGCCTGAAATGGAAGCACCTGTATCCCTGGTGACCGTGGCAGGGTCCCATGATCGAACCAGAGGGGATGATGCCTTGTCCCAAGCTACGCTGTGAGTTTTGAAGCGGGTTGCTGGATCAAGTATTGGGTCAATGGCCCGAAAATCTATTCTTGAGCGACTCCGAGCAAACGAGGTTGAGGTATTCAGGGGCATTTTTGGTGTGGCCCCAAACATAGCTGAATATTGGTTGGAGGCAGTTGAGCGAATTATGGATGATCTAGACTGCACGGTAGAGGAAAAATTGAAAGGAGCAGTGTCCCTCCTACAAGACGAGGTATACTAGTGGTGGCTCATAGTGAGGGAAGGTACTCAAGCGGACCGTATCACCTGGGACTTCTTTAAGAGAGCGTTCCAGGGAAAATATGTTGGGGCGAGTTATGTGGACGCCCAGAGGAAGGCATTTCTTAACTTGGTCCAAGGGAATAAATCCGTGGCAGAATATGAGGCGGAGTTCTTACTCTTAAGTCGTTATGTTCAGGGAATAGTCGCAATCGATTATGAGCGCTGTGTGCAGTTCGAAGATGGTCTGAGGGATAAGTTGAGGATGCTGATAGCCCCACAACGGGAAAGAGATTTTGTTGTATTGGTAGAAAAAGCTAAGATTGCTGAAGAGGTGAAACGTTCTAAGAGGCAAAACCGAGATAAGGATAGGGGCAAGAATAAAAGAGGTTTTGGGACGTCAGGTTCTTCTGGAGGTTTCCAAAAGAGGCCTAGGTTAGATGGGCCAGCTCGAGTTGGGATGCCAGTTGTTGTAGGTCAGTTGTGACCTTATGCACAGTGTGGGAGAACATATCCGGGGGAGTGTTAAAGAAGAACTGGTGGATGTTTCAAGTGTGGGTCTAGGGATCATTTGATTAAGGACTATCCAAGGGAGCTTGCTAGGGTGCAGGCAGTAGGTCAGGGAATTGCACAGCCTGGGAGAGGTGGTCATCAGCCACCGAGAGCTCGTGGTCCGGCCAGAGGGGGAAATGGGTTTGGACGAGGTCGTAGAGCACCAGGCAGAGGTGTGGGTAACGCAGATGCAAGACAGCCTGGACTGGTTTATGTGGCTAGACGCCGAGAGGATGGCGACGTACCGGACGTCATAACCAGTACGTTTCTTATATTTGATGTGTCATTTACTGCTTTGATAGATATTGGATCAACCCATTCATATGTTGCCTGTACTGTGTCTGGGACTTTGAGTATAAAATCTGAGATTGCTACTAGAGACATGTTTGTGATTAGCCCTCTAGGACAATCTGTGATAGTGAACAAGTTGTTTAGGAATGTGCCTTTAGAAGTGCAAGGGATTGTTTTCCCGGCACTCTTGATGGAATTGCTGTTCGGCGAGTTTGACCTTATCTTAGGCATGGACTGGTTAGTTAAGCATTGTGCGAACTTGGATTGCGCTGCTAAACGTATGGTTATAAGAACTCCAGAGGATGAAGAAGTGATGGTGATAGGTGAAAGGAGGGATTATCTATCTCATGTGATTTCGGCATTAAAGGTAGAAAAGACGGTGTGAAAAGGGTGTAAGGCATATTTAGCTTTCGTCAGCGCATCTGATGCCAAGGAATTATCTACAGGGGATGTCAGAACTGTGAAGGAGTTCTCGGATGTCTTTCCTAAAGAGCTTCCGGGGTTGCCTCTGGATCGTGAGGTTGAGTTTGGCATTGAGCTACTTCCGGGAATGGCTCCAGTATCCATCGCTCCTTATAGGATGGCGCCGAAGGAGCTAGTAGAACTAAAAGCTTAGATCTAAGAATTGTTAGACCGTGGATTTATCCGACCAAGTGTATCTCCATGGGGAGCGCTGGTATTGTTCGTAAAGAAAAAGGATGGGTCGATGCGTATGTGCACTATCGTCAGTTGAACAAGTTAACTATTAAGAACAAATACCTGCTACCAAGGATTGACGATTTGTTCGATCAGTTGCGAAGAGCTTCAGTTTTCTCGAAGATAGATTTGAGATCGGGGTACCATTAGCTTAGGGTCAAGGAGGAGGATATTCACAAGACTGCTTTTCGAACTCGATATGGGCATTACGAGTTTCTAGTGATGCCACTCGGGTTAACAAATGCACCAGCCGTTTTTATGGATATGATGAACCGGGTCTTCCAACCCTATCTAGATCGGTTCGTGGTGGTATTCATAGACGACATTTTGGTGTATTCGAGAACGGAAGAGGAACATGATTCACATCTTCGGATAGTTCTGCGGATATTGAGAGAAAAGCAACTTTACGCCAAATTCAGTAAATGTGAGTTTTGGATGAAGGAAGTAACCTTTTTGGGGCATGTTGTATCAGCCGAGGGGATTAGAGTTGATCCTCGGAAAGTTGAAGTGGTATTGGATTGGAAGTCACCAAAGTCGGTATAAAAAATATGAAGTTTTCTGGGTTTGGCTGGGTACTACAGAAGGTTTGTAGAGGGGTTTTCGTTGATTGCTGCACCCTTAACTAAGCTACTGTGTAAAGGAGTATCATTTGAGTGGGCTGATAAACAGTAGGAAAGCTTTGAAAAGTTGAAGAAGATTCTGATGGAAGCACCAGTGTTGATACAGCCTGAGGCTGGGAAGGAATTTGTCGTCTATTGTGATGCATCACACACAGGTTTGGGTTGTGTGTTAATGCAAGAAGGGAAGGTGGTAGCGTATGCATCTCGTCAACTAAGGCCTCATGAGATGAACTACCCCACTCATGATTTGGATTAGCGGCAATGGAGTTCGCCCTAAAGATATGAAGACACTACCTGTATGGAGAAAAGTCGATTATCTATACGGACCATAAGAGTTTGAAATATCTTCTTACTCAGAAGGAGCTAAATTTAAGACAACGGAGGTGGATAGAATTGCTGAAAGATTATGACTGCTCGATTGAGTATCGCCCGGGTAAAGCCAACGTGGTGGCAGATACGTTGAGTCGTAAGGTGATGTCGGATTTGAGGGCAATGTTTGCTCATCTCAGCCTTTACGAAGATGGTAGTTTGTTAGCAGAACTTTAAGTGAAACCGACATGGGTAAGTCAGATTAAAGAAAAGCAATTGTTGGATGAATCGTTGAGTTCTCGACTTCAGCAAGTGGAAGATGGGAAGGCAGTGGAATTTGGGCTGAACAGTGAAGGGGTATTATGTTTCCATGGAAGAGTTTGTATGCCGAAGGACTCTGAGTTGAGATAGATGATTCTGCGGGAGGCGTATAGTAGCCCATACGCTATGCATCCTGGTGGAAACAATATGTACCGAGACCTGCGTGAACAGTACTGTTGGCCAGGGTTGAAACGGGAAGTTACTGACTTTGTGAGCAAGTGTTTAACATGTCAGCAAGTAAAGATGAAACATCAGTTGCCTTCGGGGTTGCTGCAACCGATGAAGATTCCACTTTGGAAGTGGGAGAGAATAACCATGGACTTTGTTAGTGGGTTACCCTTGACACCTACTAGGAAAGATTCAGTTTGGGTGATCGTTGACCAGTTGACTAAATCCGCGCACTTCATACCGGTACGTATCGACTATTCGTTGCAGAAGTTGGCCAAATTGTATGTGGCAGAAATTATGAGGCTACATGGGGTACTAGTGTCTATCATATCAGACAGGGACCCTAGATTTACCTCTCAGTTCTGGAAGGCATTACATGAAGCTTTGGGTACAAGGCTAGATTTCAGCACAGCATTCCACCCACAGACTGATGGTCAGTCAGAAAGGGTAATTTAGATTCTAGAAGACATGTTAAGGGGTTACGTGATTGACTTCAGGGGTAGTTGGGAAGATTATCTGCCGTTAGCGGAATTTGCATTCAATAACAGCTACCAATCCAACATTCAGATGGCACCGTACGAGGCGTTGTATGGTCATAGGTGTCGTACCACTACGTGTTGGACAGAATTGGGTGAGCGACGGTTGTTGGGTCCGTAATTGATTTCAGAGACTGAGGAAAAGGTTAAGCTGATTCGGGACCAGTTAAAAGAAGCATCTATAGACAGAAATCGTATACCGATCTGAAGCGTAGGGAGATAGAATTTGCAGTAGGGGATCATGTCTTTTTAAAAGTCTCACCTTGGGAGAACGTTTTAAGGTTTGGACGAAAAGGCAAGTTGAGCCCTAGATTCATTGGGCCTTACCAAGTGTTGAAACGTGTGGGACCAGTTGCTTACCAGCTTGAGTTACCCCCAGAATTGAATCAGATACATAATGTATTCCATGTTTCGATGCTGAGGCGCTATTGTTCAGCTCCATCTCACATAGTGTCGGTGGAAGAAATTGAGGTAAGACCTGATCTGTCATTTGAAGAGGAACCAGTGTAGATTTTGGATCGAGATGTTAAGGTATTGAGGAGGAAATCAGTTCCATTGGTCAAAGTGTTGTGGCATAACCACGGTTAAGAGGAGGCCACGTGGGACCTGGAAAAGGCAATGCGACAGCAATACCCTCATCTCTTTTAATCAGGTAAATTTCGAGGCCAAAATTTCGTTAAGAGGGGTAGAACTGTAACATCCTTAAATTAGGGGTTCGGTATTTTGCTCTATTTTGTGTGTTTGGCTAGCTAAGCTGGTTATTTAGGTGTGTTGGGGGTCCTGGGGAGGCTCAGGTTCGAGCCCAGGTCCTGGCAAAAGTTTGGTTTTTGGGCACTTTAGTGATGAGAGCTATCAAAGGCAGGACTTAAGTATAATTAATTGTGTTTTGCTAACACAAGTGAGGTGTGAGGGGTGTTGTTTGTGGAGTCAAGGTGGAAGCTGGTGAAGTGGGGTTCGAATCCCATATGCTGCAAATTATTGGTTTTATTTTGTGGCCAAGGTGGAGAAGAGGTGGAGTTGGAATGGGATTCTGCTAGGTGAAGGTTTGAAGTGGTCAAACTGTTTGAATGGATGTTGGGGAGTGAGTGGGGGATAAATCAAGGAGAGAATCGAGGGAGTGGGTGTGTGGAAATGTTTGGTCGAATGCGGGGAAATGCTTAGGGAGCATTTTTGGTTTTGGTTAGTGTGTGTATGTGTCGAATTCTCTTTTGTTTCTTAGGCATTTTCAGCATATTCGATCATAAGGGTGTGGGGTGAGTGCCGTTTCTTCAAGTGTTCATTTGAGAGAGAATTCTTTTTACCTTTCTTTCATTTTGGCTAAGAACATTTCAAGTCTTTTGGTTGCTCTCCTTGCCGAAACCTTAAACATTCAAGTAACTTCTGCTTCTCATTTCTTTTCACCTTATATACTTTCTTCCCTTGGTTGTCGAAAAGCACCTGCGGCCGAATTTCTTCCACCCTTCTTCTCTCGTATTCACAATAGCTAAAACCTCTTCTCTTCTTCATTGTCTTTTTACTCTTTCCTCCATCGACCGAACTTACTCCTTTTCTTTTTGAATCGGTTTCTCCTTATTTTGTTAGTAGCCGAAACTCCCTTTGCTACCTTGGTGTTCCTTTTATTCCCTTCTTTGATAACTAAGTTCTCTTTTCATTTCTCAATCGGCTTCTCTCTTCTTTTGCCGTAGCTGAATTTGCTTAAGCGGGGTTGGCCGAATCTCTCCCTCTCGTGCGACTTGTCTCTGATCACAAGGTTCACTTCGGTTTATTTCCATAGTCGAATCTGTTGTTGTGCAGTTCCTCACTAATCAAGGTAAGGAGTTCTCTCTCTCGTTTCATTGCATCTTTTCTCTTTTCGTTTTACTCTGCCATAACCGAATCTTCAACTTTGGGCTAGGCCGACTGTGTTAAGGATTAAGCAACTCTCTTCGTTGTTATTAATATTCAGATTTCGGGAAGGCGTGGTAAGAGCTGAACCATCTTGTTAGACAACCACCATTCTTTGACTGTGATACTTTATTGATCGAGACTTTCTTCATGGAAGCGAGTGATAACTGACCTAAGGGGTTGCGTTAAGGGAGCCTAAAGGGAGTGGACTCGTAGTCTCTGCTCCCAAGTTCAAACGGAGTAGGGTGTCAGTGATTCGGGATTTTCCACCGGGTTGTGGAAGGGGGACGACATCTGAATTGGATAAGAAAATCGTGGTTGTTTGTGCTAGCGAGGATGACGTCGAGCAGGAGTACTTAGTTCTTCACGTAATCAGGTGTGTAATCTCACACCTTTATTTGTTTGTTATGTATTATACTGTGTGTCGGCCTAAAGCCGAAATACCCTTAATAGGTAAGCTACTGAGATACCCCTAGTGGGTGAGTTTGGAAATAGCCCAGGTGAGTAAATTTATGATTATACCCTTCCGGGTAGATTTGGCATGACCGTGTATTCTGTTTATCTGTTATATTGGTACGTTCATGCATGCACTAAATTATTAAGTCATGATATGATGCACGGGATTAGGATATTGATGATCGGGGAAGTGTAATTTGGTGGCTCTGCCACATATTTCGGTGACTCTGTCACATTTAGTCTGGTGGCTATGCCACGTATATTCTGTTAATCTGGTTGCTTTGCCACAATTTCAGCGATGAGCAGCGTGACTGCCATCAAGGTGTGTAACGGATGGAGGGTTGATTGTAAAAATTCTCACAGGTGTGTTGGGCTGGTACGGGTGGTGTGTAGCGGATGGATTACTGGGCTGGGCTAAGTTGTATTGCATGCATTATCTGTATAACTATGCTAATAGGGCTAAGGCCCAGTTTTTTCCGTTGAGGCTAAGGCCCAGTGATGTTCGATTAGGGGGATTACACACTGAATTCTTGTAACTCACCCCCCATCTGCTTAATTTTTCAGGTGACCCCCAGCATTGAGGATTTGGAGCCGAGGAGGACTCTATGGTGGCCACACATCGTAACTTTAGTAAATTCCGTTTTACTTTACTATAAATTTTACCTTAATTTGGGTTTATGTTTTGTAATAAGGCCTTTGGGATTTTATTTTGGCTTTAATTTTTAATTCGATTATTATCGATTGTTAAATGTTCAAAACGGAGTTTTTCTAAGACATTGATAACTGTTTTCCAAAACGATAACGAACAATTTACAAACTATACATGATAAAACTCTGGGTTCTCTTAAACGTTGAAAATTGTTTCCAAATATTACATTTTCGAAATTCACTGAATCTGAATTCTGTTTTAAATAAGTTTTTGGAAATAATGATAATAATAATAACACTCATACTAATAATAATGATTTTTCTTAGTTTTGAAAACCAAAAGGGAAGTTCTAAATTTTTCAAGCAACAAAATTCGAAGTTTATATCGAACGCGAAGTTTCTTTAGCAATACTTTCATGTGACACGCCGGATCCGATCGTAACGTCTAGGCCGGGTTTGGGGTGTTACAATTCACTATCTCCTTTTTGGTATACTTAGAAATCTCATTTTGGTATAATGGCATGTATAGGCTTATTTGGCCAAATAATGACTTGTAAGTGATGCTTTGTAATCTAGACATTGGAATGGCTAGTAATGATTTATTTGGTGTGTTTATAAGTTATTTCATGTTCAATGCTTATGTGTCAAATGTGGATGAATATAGTATGTTTATCTTGTAATGCCCTAAAAGTATAATTATAAACATGAATTGCATGTGATATTATGCCATGATAGATGTTAGTTTAGGCTTGGTTTTAATGCTTGATTTGGATGGTATATATATGCAAGTATTGGTGTAGGTTGTTGGTAAAATTAGGTTAGAAAATGAAGCTAAGAAATGGCTTCATTTTGTCCACACAGGTAGACACACGGGTGTGTGTCTAGGCCGTGTTACACACGGCCTACCCCATGGGCATGTAGCTAGTTCGTGTGTCCCCTGTACCTTAAATTTGAGAAAACATAATGCTCAGAATTGAGCACATGGGCAGAGACACGGGCATGTGTCTCAATCGTGTGGTTGACACAGCCTTGAACACGGGCGTGTTACACGGGCGTATGAAAACTGAACCTAATTTCAAAAATAAAAATTCGCCACACGGCCTAGTACATGGGCGTATGACTTAAATTTCTTCATGCCTTAGAAGTTAGAGACTTACACGGGGTTAGGGACACGGGCGTGTCCCTAGACCACACGGGCGTGTGAGCCCTGTACTTGGGAAAAATTTTGGAATTTCACAAAAAATTCTCTGAGATCCTGATTTAGTCCTGAGTCGTTCCTAATACTCGTATTGGGCCTTGATGGCCCATTTAAGGGGCATTATATATAATCTCGATAAATAAATAGTGATTAACATGAAATGTTTGTAAATGTTTTGAAATCTCTGGCAACGCTCCGTAACCTTGTTCTAGCAACGAATACGGGTTATAGGTGTTACATTTAGTGGTATTAGAGCTATAGTTTAGTCGATTCTCGGATTAACGTAGCTAGTACGGGTCTAGCTATACATGCCATTATATAAAAGATGATAGTGTGATATCTCCTGACCACTTTTAAATGTATTTTCATATAGTAATGTCTTCCAACCAAGATCGAGATTAGTCTGAGGAAGCTGAGAGCACTGCTCAAGTTTCTATGCAACGAGCCGCAACTAGTACTATTAGGAGGAGGGCCGTGAAGAGGCAAAATCAGATTTCTTTGAAATGATGGATTAATGGTTTAGTAAATATATGAAAACACGCCCTACTGTTCAACAACCTCCCCCACCTGCTACACAACTTGATGAAATGCCACAGGGTACTGGACCCGTTAGAATTGGTAAGGCTTTGGTTGATAAGATTAGAAAATATGAGGCTGAAGAATTTAGGGTTACGACTGATGATGATCCAGAGAGGGCCGACTTTTGGCTAGAAAATACTATTCAGGTTCTTGATGAATCGTCATGTACCCTCGCTGAGTGTTTGAAATGTGTGGTATACTTGCTGAAAGTTACAACTTATCATTGGTGGAAGACCATATCTTCTGTTGTACCACGAGAGAATATTACGTGGAAATTCTTCCAAACCGAGTTTAGAAAGAAATATATTAATCAGAGGTTCGTAGATCAGAAAAAGAAAGAATTTTTATAACCTTAACAGGGAAATATGACAGTGGCCGAGTATAAACAAGAGTTTGTTAGACTAAACAAGTATGCTACTGAATGGGTTCAGAATGAAGTCGATATGTGCAAACGATTTGAAGAAGGGCTGAATGAAGACATTAAGTTATTGATTGGGATTTTGGAATTAAGGGAATTTGCGGTATTAGCTGAAAGAGCCCACAAGGCTGAGGAATTATGCAAAGAGAATAAGAAGCCGAAAGAGAAGCTCAGTTTCCAAGTAAAAGATTTATGAGCAAGAAGCAATCATCTGCCTCAAAGAAATCAAGAAGTTACCAAAAACGTATTGCCTCATCAGTGGGATATTTAGGAAAGGAAAGAAGTTCTAAATGCTCCAACCTAAGGTCTTCGTCTCTGTTAGCATCTAAACGCTCCAACCCAAGGTCTTCATCTCTGCTAGCAACTAGTGTTGGGAGTGTTGGAAACCCCAAGCCACGATGCAAAGTCTGTAACAAATTGCATTTTGTAGAGTGCCGGATGAGAAGTGGGGCATGTTTTAAATGTGGTTCTCTCGACCATTTTCTTAAGGATTTCCCGAAAAGAGTTGAGAAAGATATAGAACAAACCCCTAAGTTGAGTAATCCTGTCGCAAGGGGTAGACCACCACGATATCCCGGAAATGTCAGCGGTAGTCACACTGCTGCAAAAGACTCAACGGCTAAATCTGAGGCACGGGCTTCGGAAAGGAGATACGCCATACGTGTAAAGAAAGATGCCCCAACAATGAATGTTATCACTGGTACATTTTCTTTACTTGATACTAATATTATTAGTTTGATTGATCCTGGTTCAACGCATTCATATATTTGCACGAAACTTGTGACTGTTAAAAATATGTTGGTTGAATTCATCGATTTTGTGGTGAAAGTTTCAAATCCCTTGGGTCAACATGTTATGGTAGATAAAATTTGTAAGAATTGCCCGTTGATGATAGAGGGTCTTTGTTTTCTGGCTAATTTGATGATGTTAAATTTTGATGATTTTGATGTGATTTTGGGAATGGATTGGCTAACCCAACATGATTCGGTAGTTAATTATAAATGTAAATATATCATGTTGAAGTGTCAAAATGGTGAATTACTTCGGGTTGAATCTGAAAAACTAGATGGGTAATCTAATGTGATTTCAGCAATATCAACACAGAGATATATTAGAAAAGGGTATTAGGCTGTGTCTAAGTTGAAAATCCAGTCAGTGCCGGTTATTTGTGAGTTTCCTGAGGTATTTCCAGAAGAATTGCCTGGTTTACCACCAGCTAGAGAGGTGGAATTTTCTATAGACCTTGTACCATGGACGGCACCTATATTGATAGCACCATATAGAATGGCTCCTACTGAATTAAAGGAGTTGAAAGTGCAGTTGCAAGAATTAATTGAAAAAGGATTTTCTCGACTCAACTTTTCACCGTGGGGTGCACTGGTATTGTTTGTAAAGAAGAAAGATGGATCATTGAGGCTGTGCATTGATTACAGGCAACTCAATAAAGTTACAGTAAAGAACAAATATCCATTTCCCCGAATTGATGATTTGTTTAACCAACTAAGGGGTGTTACTGTATTTTTGAAGATTAATCTACGATATGGTTACTATCAACTACGGGTAAAGGATTCAGATGTGCCAAAGACAACTTTCAGAACCATATATGGGAATTATGAATTTTTGGTGATGCCATTTGGATTAACGAATGCCTCAGCGGTATTTATAGATTTAATGAACAGAAATTTCAGACCGTACCTAGACAGATTCATAGTTCTATTTATTGATGATATTTTGGTCTATTCTCGGAATAAAAAAGAGCATGATTGCAAACTCTGTGTGAGAAACAACTATATGCTAAATTCAGTAAATGTGAATTCTGATTATGAGAAGTTAGTTTTCTTGGACTTATTACATCTGCAGAAGGTATTCGGGTAGATCCGAGTAAGATTTCAACTATTATAAGTTGGAAGCCTTCGAAGAATATTTCGAAAGTCTAAAGTTTTCTAGGGCTAGTCGGATATTATCGGATATTTTTTAAAGGGTTTTCAATGATAGCTTCTCCGATGACTCGATTGCTGCAAAAAGATGTGAGATTCGAGTGGACTGATAAGTGCCAGCAAAGTTTTGATAAATTGAAAGCCTTATTGATGGAAGCTCCCGTATTAGTTCAACCTGAATCGAGTAAAGAATTTGTAATCTACAGTGATGCCTCATTGAATGGTTTGGGTTGTGTATTGATGCAATATGGTAAAGTTGTAGCTTATGCATCTAGACAATCGAAGCCGCATGAAAGGAATTATCGGTACACGACCTTGAGTTAGCAGCCATTGTGTTTGCATTGAAGATATGGCAACATTATCTCTTTGGTGAAAAGTTTCATATCTTTACGGATCATAAAAGTCTAAAGTATTTAATGACACAAAAAAAATTGAACTTAAACAACGGAGATGGATGGAATTGTTGAAAGATTATGATCTCGTTGTTGATTACCATTTGGGGAAAGCTAATGTGGTTGCGGATGCTTTGAGTCGAAAATCTTTGTTTGCCTTACGAGCATTGAACGCCCAATTGTCCTTGTCTGATGATTGTTCAATCATAGCTGAGTTAAAATCTAGATCAACGTTTCGATAACAAACCTGTGAGGCTCAGAAGGATGATGATAAGTTACAGGCCAAATGAGTGCAAAGTGAGTCAGATCCTGATTCAGAGTTTCAGATTGATTCAGATGGTTGTTTGTTGTTCATAGACAGAATGTGTGTACAGAAGAATTCAGAATTAGTACAGAAGATTTTACATGAAGCGCACAGTAATATTATGTCTATGCATCCCTGTAGCAACAAAATGTATAATGACTTGAAGAAAATTTACTGGTTGCCGGGAATGAAAAGAGATATTTCTGAATTTGTATCTAGATGCTTGATATGTCAACAAGTAAAGGCTAAACACCAAGTTCCTTCAGGATTATTGTAGCCAACTACGATTCCGGAATGGAAATGGGAAAGGATTACCGTAGACTTTGTATCGGGATTACCCTTGTCACCGAAAAAGAAAGATGTTGTATGGGTAATTGTCGACCGTTTAACGAAGTCAGCACACTTTATCCCGGTACAGATGGATTTTTCTTTGGATAGGTTGGCTGAATTATATGTCTCTGAAATTGTAAGATTGCATGGAGTTCCAACCTCCATTATTTCAGATAGAGATCCTTAGTTCACCTCCCGATTTTGGAGTAAGTTGTAAGAAGCTCTGGGCATTCGTTTACACTTTAGTACTACATTCCATCCTCAAACAGATGGACAATCTGAACGTGTGATACAAATTTTAGAGGACATGCTTCAGTGTTGTGTACTTGAATTTGAGGGTAACTGGGAAAAGTATCTGCCTTTGATTGAATTTGTTTACAATAATAGTTATCAGTCCAGTATTAAAATGGCACCGTATGAGGCTCTATATGGTCGTAAATGTAGAACTCCATTGTATTGGACGGAGTTAAGCGAGAAAAAGATACAAGGAGTTGACTTGATTTGTAAAATCGAAGAAAAGATGAAGATAATCCGAGATAGTTTGAAGGCAGCCTCAGATTGTCAAAAGTCCTATGCTAATTTGAAATGAAAAGAGATAGAATTTCAGGTTTGTAATAAAGTGTTCTTGAAAGTATCACCATGGAAGAAAGTTCTCTGATTTGGTCATAAAGGGAAAATGAGTCTTCGGTTTATTGGACCTTTTGAAATCATTGAATGAATCAGGTCGATTGCATATCGGTTAGCATTACCACCTGAGATTGATAAGATTTACAATGTTTTCCATGTATCCATGTTACGAAAATATCGATCGGATCCTTCACACGTTAGTTGTCCAACAGAAGTTGAGATTCAGCCTGATATGACCTATAATGAAGAACCGATCAAAAATACTGGAACATGAGACGAAAGAGCTGAGAAATAAAAAGGTGGCATTGGTAAAAGTGCTCTGGCAACGACATGGATTAGAGGAAGCTACCTGGGAGCCGGAGGATATTATGAGGAAGTAATACCCTACCTTCTTTTTTGGTAAGAATTTTCGAGGACGAAAATTTTTAAGGGGGAGAATGTAACAACCCATTTTCTGTGAGATCGGAACAGTGATTTCGGGACCCCAAATCCGAGCCAAATAATAAAAATTTATTTTATTTTATTTTATGGTTGGTATTATGATAGGAAGGTCACATGAAAATTTTGATATGAAAATTTTATCAATTGTGTGGTTAATTAGGTAAAGGACTAAATTGCATAAATTGCAATAGTTGAAATCTAGTAGCTATAAGGATTAAATAGCTATGGAATTCAAAACTAGAGGTCCTTATATGGTAATTAAACCATTAAGAAAAGTATGTAGATTTTTCTTGGTACTCATCCATGGAAAACTTAAAAATGGCTAGGGACTAAATTGGAAAATCAAAAAATTAAAAGGATGATAGAAAAATAAAAAGAAATTATCATATTTTCTATTCATCTTCTTCCCCAATATTTTCTATGGAAACCCTAAGAGAGGGAAGAGAACTTACCAAGCTTGAAAAGGTATGAAATCAAGTTCCGTTTTAATGATTTTTTATATTTTTAGAATCGGGATAGCCTAATCTTTCTATTTATGGGATTTATTTGAAAAGATAACAAACTGTAGAAACTTTTCCATGGATGTAAATGCTGGAAATTTGAAATTTATGGTAGAAAATGAAAGATAGTTTATAAATAAACAACTTTTACAAAGAAATTTTTGATGAAAACTTGATTTAGGGAATAAAATAAAAAAGTGGTAAAACACATGGAAAATTATGAAATTTGTGAAATGTGTGTGCTGTAAAAATTGTTATTAAATTTCAGTTAGGCTTGGAATAAGGACTAGATTGCATGAATTTATTTTTCAAGCCTAGGGACGAAATTGGAATTTTTGAAAAGAGTTGGGGCAAAATAGTAATTTTTCCTAGGATGTAGTAGAATGCAAATGTATGTAAAATGTGATGAGTTAATAATTAAATTTGCTTATGTAGACCCGGAAAGACCAACTATGGAATTAGATTGAGGGAAACAAAAAGTTTCGGATTAGTGGGAATTGAAACCCGAACAATTGTCAAGGAAAGTTCGTGTAACTTAATTTGGTATGCTAATATGTTTGAGATGAAATATGTTATTGTGATAATATGTATGTGATGATATACATAATGAAATAATTACAGGTTGGAAATATTGATAAAATATCATGTCCCGGTAGAATTTTGAAATTCGATGGATTTTGGTGATTTCTTGAAACGGGTATAATAAGGAAAAGGTTACAAATAGGATTTAGCCTGGACGGGTAATCCTGAATTTAAGCCTCTTGAGCATATGTTATAGATTGGGTTTAGCCCGGACGGGTAACCCTAATTAAGCTCTTTAGAGCATTGGTCACTAATAGGATTTAGCCTGGACTGGCAATCCTAAATGAGTCTTGTGAACGTCGGTTGAAAAACCGGGATGTAGCCTAGACTGGTAATCCTATTGTAAAATATGTGGCTCAAGAGTGTGCTCTTTGAACTTGTGCCCAATGGGTAATTATGAATTTGAATTGACATATAATTTATACGTATACCTTATGTACATCACCCGAACGTCCATCGAAATTTCATTACTTCAACGGAAAAGACTCTGAAATATGGAAAGGTGGAATTAATGGAAATTTGTATATAATGAGTTCATCTATGTTTACTTGATATTCTTAGGAAATTATGTAACTAACTTGTTTGAATAAGTGTATGTGCTTAGGTAACTTACCCAAAAATTGATGGATTGTGTTTTGTGTATGCTTGTATTAATAAGTATAGCCGGTAAGTTTCTTTCCAGTTATACGAACTCACTAAGCATTTTTGCTTACCCCATTTACTTTTCCCTTGTTTCATAGTGCTCGTAAGCTCGCAAAGGTTGGAGGATCAGTCGGAGCATAATCACACTATTCACTGTCTCCTTTTTGGTATACTTAGAAATCTCATTTTGGTATAATGGCATGTATAGGCTTATTTGGCCAAATAATGACTTGTAAGTGATGTTTTGTAATCTAGCCATTGGAATGACTAGTAATGATTTATTTGGTGTGTTTATAAGTTATTTCATTTTCAATGCTTATGTGTTAAATGTGGATGAATAGAGTATGTTTATCTTGTAATGCCCTAAAAGTACATAATTGCATGTGATATTATGCCATGATAGATGTTAGTTTAGGATTGGTTTTAATGCTTGATTTGGATGCTATCTACATACAAGTATTGGTGTAGGTTGTTGGCAAAATTGGGTGAGAAAATGAAGCTAGGAAATGGCTTCATTTTGTACACATGGGTAGACACACGGGCGTGTGTCACACACGACCTACCCCATGAGCGTGTAGCCAGGCCGTGTGTCCCTTGCACCTTAAATTCGAGAAAACATAATGCTCAGAATTGAGCACATGGGCAGAGACACGGGCGAGTGTCTCAATCTTGTGGTTGACACGGCCTTGAACACGGGCGTGTTACATGGCCGTGTGAAAACTGCACCTAATTTCGAAAATAAAAATTTGCTACATGGCCGAGCACACGGGCGTGTGACTTAAATTTCTTCATGCCTTAGAAATCAGAGAGTTACACAGGTTAGGGACACGGGCATGTCCCTAGATCACACAGGCGTGTGAGCCCTGTACTTGGGAAAAATTTTGGAATTTCACGAAAAATTCCCTAAGATCCTGATTCATTCCTAATGCTCGTATTGGGCCTCGAGGGCCTTTTTAAGGGGTGTTATATATAATCTCAGTAAATGAATAGTGATTAACATGAAATGTTTGTAAATGTTCTGACAATCTCTGGTAACGCTCCGTAACGCTGTTCCAGCAACGGATACGGGTTAGGGTTGTTACACTAAATGGTAAATGGATGAAATGAAATGTGAAATTTGAAGATATGTGAAAATCCCTATGATTAGGTTAAAAATGAGCCTCGAGGGTTGATTGATTATGAACGAGGCTATAAGCTCAAATTCTCTAAATGATAGCATGGAATTGAAGATGTTTATATACATGTTTTGAATGAATTCAAGTGATGTTCTATTGCTTATAAATGAATATGAATAACTTACATGGTAATGGTAGTTTATCATATTTAAGTATACGAATTGGCTTGTAAATTGATATAAGCATAGCTATATGAAAGTGGTGTCATTTTTCAGAAGTTAGCATGGGTTAAATTATGAATAGAATATATGCATCTGTATGAATTTGTTATATTGCTTTGAATTGTAGAATTAGCAATGAGCGTTTTGTTCAGCATACAATTTTGTTTTCTCTGTACATAGGTAACATAATTTTCTGGTATATTGTGGGAAGGTCATTTCATCATCCAAAATTAGAACTCGACTCAGCAATGTTTGTGCATCTCTTATGTTAATAGTTGGCATGTACCAAGTAGGTTAAGTTTTGTTGGCATATCATGTTACTTAGATGTTGTATTTGATGTTTTAGAAATGATACATTTTTTATGTATATATATGTAACTTAGATTTGCCTTAGTTGATTAAGGTATGATATGAATGGCATCCTGGTTAAAATGAGATGTTGAACATTATATGCTTGCATCTTTATGTTGTGAATTTGGCTAAAGTTAATTAAAAGTTAAAACTGTTTCAAAATGTCAATAATAAAAAGAAAAATTAAATAAATGAAATAAATAAGACATTAACATGATGATAACAATAATAACAATAATACACCTTATTCACAATACAATAAAAGAATCAAGGAAACATAAAGAAATAATATTAAAATGTATGTAAGGGGAATTTGTAAAAAAAATAGACGTGAAAGTAAATAAAATGAAATAAGAATAAATAAAAATTATACAAGTGTGAATAAATAAAAAATATTAAAACAAAGTGCATAATTAACATTAAATATATAATGTACAAATGCAAGTGAAATGGAAGATATAAATGTAAATTATTTATTAAAGATGGAAACAAAATGACATTGATTGATTTTAGGGCAAAATACCCAAATAGACCAAAAAAAACTTTATTTACGAAAAAGGGCTGGTTTCTTTAAAATTTGCTGAAAAGGGTCGTTTCCCCACAAAACGCATCCACGTCAGCGCGTTTTGTAGGGATGCAGCAGGATAGCGCGCCCTTGGGGGAATGCTTTGGCCACATCAGCACAAAGCGCATTGACGGGGACGCGCTTTGCTGATGTGGCAAAAGCGCTCCCCCAGGGGCACGCTTTCCTGCTGCATCACCAGAAAAACGCTCTGACGTGGACGCGTTTTTGCCCTCCTTCCCCGTCCGATTAGAGTATGAAATTTTAAGGTTTCTGGGCTAGGGTAAAAATATATTTAGGGTTTTGGGCAAAATGTATTAGCCAAAAAAATTAATTGAATTTTTTTGACAGTTGTAACTGGCAAAATAATTTTGAGAAGACGTTTCTGAACAAACAGTGGCCAAAAACGATTCAAGCAGGATGTAGTGTCAGCAAAAGTACTGAAAAGAGCTCCCACGTGGACGCTCTTTTGCTACAGTAGTCTCCGGTAAAATAATTTTGAGAAGACGTTTCTGAGCAAACAGTGGACAAAACGCTTCCAGCAGGAGCACTGTCAGCAGGAGTACTGAAAAGAGCTCCCACGTGGACGCTCTTTTGCTACAGTAGTCTCCGGTAAAATAATTTTTAGAAGACGTTTCTGAACAAACAGTGGCCAAAACGCTTCCAGCAGGATGCACTGTCAGCAGGAGTACTGAAAAGAGCTCCCACGTGGATGCTCTTTTGCTACTGTAGTCTCCAGTAAAATTAGACTATAAATAAGCCAAATTTCATTCTCAGGTTGCATAACAGAAATTGAGGTAAAAGAAAAATAGAAACTGAAAATGAGTGAACGTATTAATACTGTTATTTACTACGATGGTGAGGTTTGTGACACCGAAAATGGTTTTGTTTTTTTATCGGAGAGCACAGTGCGACTGGGTTTTAATCAAAACATAGATTTGTTAGAACTTCGCAAAAGAATTAGGCGTAAAATCTTCGAAACAACGCCAATGAAAGTTCAGTCTATTAAGTATAGATTTTGTGCTTCGTTTGATCCGGTGAGATATGAATCATTTGACATCAAAAGGTCCTCAGAGCTTTGAGGCAATGGTGGAGACTCATCTTGCCAGTGGATCACCCTATCTTGAGGTATATGTACAATTTTCATCGCCAAGTGATCTTCCTTCGACCTCAACATCTACTTCTGTTCGAGGGGAATACATGACCCTAAGCTGACACTCTGTTAGTAGGAGACAAAATATGGAAGTGCCCGTGTTTGGTAGTAGTATGGAAAACATAACCCCCGCATGACACTCGGTTGGTGGATGAGACATGCATATCCTTCCTTCGATGTCCGATGATAGAAATACGTATTGGGGAACGTCATCAACTTCTAGTGGTTGGCAATCCACATATGATTGGGAACGTTACAAAAGATGTTTAAGGAGGGATAATGTACTCCCCACGACATCCACCAGCGAGGGGCCCTCGTTCGTTGCAGATTATGGTGGATCAGATGATGAGTCGGATGTGGATCCACCTCGAGAGCCCGGGCCTAATGGTGCAGAAGTTGGATTATTTTCTGAATCGGAGCCTGTTCCAATAGTACCTGAAGATGTTGAGGGCGGTTCAGACGAAGAAGAAGAAGATCTGCTATTCAAGGCGTACTCGCCTCTAGCCCACATGCATAATGTCAATCTATCTCAAGACGATGCATTGGAGTTTCCTAAACTACCACACCAGACGCGTGACCGTACAACTTCGTCGTTGGATTCGGGCGAATTAGAAGTTGGTAACGAGTTTTCCAACAAGAATGCTTTTCTTTGCTACATTGAAACAATACAACATCAAGAATGGGGTTAACTACAATGTGGTTAAATCCAAGCTCGATAAGTATGAGGTGAAGTGTGCAGTGCAAGACGGTACATGTTCATGGAAAATCATGGCCTCGTTGAGGAAAAGGACAGGCTTGTGGGAGATCAAAAAGTACAAAGGTCCATATACATGTCTTGCCGGTACAGTATCACTATGTGTTCAATGTTTTTGAATAATACTAATATTACGTAATGTTGCATTATTTAACGTACTTCATTGGCAGGTGTTACACAAGATCATCTGAAGATGGATTCAGACATGTTGGCTGACTTAATAATACTGACGGTGAAGGCCGATCCCAAGACTACAGTGCCGACCTTAATTGGCAATATTCGTAGCCAATTGGGGTACACGCCCTCTTACAGGAAGGCTTGGATAGCCAAGCAGAAGGCGTTGAAAAAGTTGCATGGTCGGTGGGACGCTTCATATAATGAAGTGTGGTAGTATGTCAGGTGCTGGAGAGATATGTCCCAGGTAGCATAACAGACCTTGAAACGGAACCGGCGTACTACAACGATCGTTTGCTCCGTGGATGCGCAGTGTTCAAGCGTCTTTTCTGGACATTTAAGCAATGCCGAGATGCATTTATATACTGCAAGCCATTGGTACAAATTGACGGTACCTTTATGTATGGTAGATATACGCATCAGCTATTGCTAGCTGTGGCACAGGACGGAAGTGGGAGAATCTTTTCGATTGCGTTCGCAATAACACCGGGGGAGTCAGTTGATGACTGGGATTTCTTCCTATCTAGGTTAAGAAGGCATGTCTGCTCCCAACCTGATATATGCATTATATCAGATCGGGGCCCTGGAATACAAGCCGCAATAGAGCACCAGGGAAGCTTGTGGCATCGCACACACCATCGATATTGCCTAAGGCATGTTGCATCCCACTACTACGGGCAACATCGATCTAAAAGTTAGCGACGGCAAGTGACCAATATGGGTATGTAATATCTATTAATATAATTTCGTTTGTAATATTCAATTTATTCTCAATTGAAGAGTGGTATGTAACATTCGCTATCAACATATATTGGTAGGGTACAAGATCAATAAGGACCGTTTTTAGGAGATGTTGGCGAGTTTGCGATTAGATAACGAAGAAGGCACAAACTACCTGTGCAATATTCCTTTCGAATAATGGACACAATCATACGACGGCGGCCTACGATATGGTCATATGACCTCAAACCTGGCAGAATGCATAAATTCTGTTCTAAAAGGAACGCGTCATCTGTCGATAACATCGATTGTGTGAGAGACATATTTTCGTTTAGCGGTACTATTTTCGAAGCGAGCAGCGAGTTATAAAGGCCAAATGCAAGAAGGCCATGTATGGAGCCCGAAGGTCTTGCGAGAAATTAACAGGGGGAAGGAACGGGCCAACACTATGCACACAGTGTGTCACGATCGCTACAACCTATGGTTTCGTGTGATGGAGTTTGACAGACCGAACCAAGGTATTGTTGGCGGGCAGTATCGTGTACACTTGAGAAATAGGACCTGCGACTCTGGGATATTTGATGCACTTCATTACCCATGAGCTCATGTACTTGCGGCTTGTCAGAATCTCCGTCTTGATCCCATGAACTATGTCGACGAAGTGTATAAATTAGAAAACATGTACAAGGTGTGGAGACACGTATTCCCACCAGTCCTAGATGAACGTAAGTGGCCGTCGGTATCTCTTGCATCGTATAAGCTGTTGCCGGATAGACAACTGAGGCGCAAACCAAAAGGTCGACCTTGCTCGAGTAGAATATGCAACAATATGGATATCCGAGAAACGAGCAACCAAGGAGGTTGTGCGGATGGTGTAGGAACCTAGGCCATACATCTCGCTCGTGTCCAAATCGGAATAGTTGACAGTCTTCTTAACTTTTTTTGTCTCTTGGTGTATATGTAAATTCTATTTATTTGTTGATGAAAACGGTGAACTTTCTAATTTGGGAAAAAAACCTTTAAGTTACAATAAAATTACAAATATTGGACTTTTATTTTTAAAATTAAATTTCAATAAAAAATTTAAACAAATTCTATTTTATTAAAGATATTAAAATTAAATTACAAAAAAAAAAAATAAATTTTTAATTTATTAAATATATTAAAACTAAATTACAAAAAATAAAAATAAAACAACTTTTAATTTATTAAATATTAAAACTAAATTACAAAAAATAAAAATAAAAAAACTTTTTAATTTATTAAAAATATTAAAACTAAATTACAAAAAATAAAAATAAAAACAACTTTTTAATTTATTAAATATATTAAAACTAAATTATAAAAAATAAAAAAATTTAATTTATTAAATATATTAAAACTAAATTACAAAAAATAAAAACAACTTTTTAATTTATTAAATATATTAAAACTAAATTACAAAAAATAAAAAATAAAAACAAATTCTTATTTTATTATATTACATATATTAAAATTAAATTACAATAAAACATTAAACAATTTCTATTTTATTAAAGATATTAAAATTAAATTACAATAAAAAAATTAAAATATTTCTATTTTATTAAAGATATTAAAATTAAATTACAATAAAAAATAAACAACTTTATTTTATTAAATATATTAAAATTAAATTACAAAAAATTAAACAACTATTATTTTATTAAATATATTAAAAATAAATTATAAAAAGTAAAAAATAAAAATAACTTTTTATTTTATTAAAATTAAATTACATATAAAAAAATAAACAACTTTTATTTTATTGAAGATATTAAAATTAAATTACAAACACAAATAAAAAATAACTTTTATTTTATTAAAAAAATAAAAATTATATTACAATTAAAAAAATAAAAAAGCCGGTCCTAATCAATGTTGATGCCGCTCGGAATCAGTGCCACACGGGGGTGGTCGGCGGTTACGCCTGGATTCCTCCTTCTTCTAGCTTCCGGCGGGGGTCGTGGAACCCCAGGCGGGGATCTCGGTTCCTCCGGCAGTGGGTCTGGTTGTGGGTGTTGCGAGGATGACCCACCTTGATAAAATAACGACCCATGAGGTGTTTGCATAAACCACGGCGGGGGTGTCTGAATCCCGTATGGCGAAGGAAACTGGTAAAAAGAAGCGCTCCCCGATGGCGCCTCCTGTGATCCCTCATGCGACGACGGCCTCAAGATCGGCTGGCCAGTCAGAGTAGTCGGGAACGGACTCGAACCGGGCCATGCATTCCAACATGGAGTTGGATTGGGAAAAGGAAACATATAAGGGTTAGGATACATATAAGGGCTAGGGTACGCACCTAGCATAAAGGCTAAAGGCTGTGATATCGGTGTCGTCGGCTGAACTGATGGGCCCAGTGACTGTGTGGGCGTCGTTGATGGGTCCAGTGACTGTGTTGGCGCTATTGATGGTCCCGACTCATCACCCCTTCTCTTTGGATTTAAAGGGCCTCGATGTTCCCTTTGTTCACAAAGTTGCCGTCGCCTCTCTTCTTCCGACAACAAATACGGCTTACCATGGATCCTAAACCATGGCATGTATTTCGTCACGCACGCTAACTCAGGAACGACAATCGGTTCTCGGATAGGTAAATAGTCATACCGGTTCTCCCACATCTTAATATATGCTGACCAAAATCTTGGCCAATCCGTGTGCAACTGTCGTAAGTCCACTTTGTGCTCATCATCAAGCACCTCAGGTGGCACGGGAATCAGTTGTCGAAATCCAAATTGTCACAGAACCCGATCTGACTACTGCATCTCCACGGTCGCATAGTTGATCAATGGGACCTTCACGTGCCAATTGTTTGGATTTTGCAAGAACTCCTCCGGAATTACTGTCCGAATTGCCGGATCCTCGTACGGTGTCCATTGAAACTATATTAACATGACCAAAATAATAGTTATATACATAATACTAAACACTAAGTGCGAAATACTAAATTATAAATACGAAATTCGAAACTTACTTGTGATTTCGACCGTTGCTCTAATAGAAGCCGTATATCTTCAAGTGAGGTAGGTATTCCAACATAACTCGCCGAGTGGTTCCACCTAATTAAATAAATTTTTAGCATACAATTATCTACGTAATAATTGTAAAATATAACATTAAATTTACCTCGTTATCAGTGGAATGAATATGGGTGGTCGAGTCGAGGACATAAAAATGGAAATTGAAACCGTGCCCATGACTGCAGTAGTGATAGACAACCTCCGATTTTCGCTTTACTCGGCCGCGTCGCCCCGCACATCTCCCGATACAACTTTGATAGCACGGCAGACCCCCAACTCAATTAATCGACTGCTCTAAAATCAACAAGTTTCAGCAACCATCTTAAGTGTACGAGGTTTCTAGAAAGGTCCGACATCAGATAGCCTCCAATTATCTCAAAAATGTATGCTCGAGCATACCGTATTCTTTCTATTTCGGTCGAACCATCATTCGGCTCCTGGAATGTGTCTCGTAACTAGGCCATCTCGATCCGACCTCCATGAATGTTATCCGGAATGGCACCCAGAAGCTCGTAGCATACGGCCATCCAATCGGTAGAAGTTGCGGATCCGGTGACTATCGACCCGTCCACCGGCAATCCTAACTGCAACTGCACATCTTCCAGAGTGATGGTACACTCTCCGCATGGAAGATGGAAAGTGTGCGTCTTGGGTCTCCACCTCTCTATCAACGCACTGATCAAGGTCGGCTCTAGCTTGAACCCCCGGCCTATCGTGGCCACATGCCAAAAACCCTCTTCCCCCAGGTAATTCTCGATCAACGGCGATGGGGGACCATCCATATTGCGAATATAGCATTGCAACACTTGATCTACAGACTGTTTAAAAAATTATAAAATAAAAATTAATATTGAAAAAAATATTAAAAAATATTAAAAAATATTGAAAATAAAAATTATAAAATTATAAAATAAAATTGCATAAACCTAAAAAATATTAAATAATACTAAAAAATTAAAATTAAAACTTACCATTTGCATTTGATCGACGGAGATGTGCTTGTTGTCTAGACGAATTAATTCACCGACCATTGGTAATACGATCGAAAATTTTAAAATTTCCCCAAAAAATATATTAAAAAATTAAAAAGGGCTTTTTTGTAAATATTAAATGACTATTTTGAAATTTCAGAGGAAGTTTCAATGACTGAAAGAGAAATTTGAGAGGAATTTGAGAGAAGAATGAGTAAGGACTAAAGTGTGAAAAAAATAAAAGGGTTGGGAGTTTTTATAGCCTAATTTTTTTACCGTTGGAAGCCCAACGGTCAAAATTTTTTTGACTGTTGCACGGCTAAAGCGCGCCCCTGGGGGAGCGCTTTTGCCACATCAGCAAAGAGCGTCCCCGTCAGCGCACTTTGTGCTGATGTGGCGAAAGCGCTCCCCCAAGGGTGCGCTTTCCTGCTACATCCCCACAAAACGCGCTGACATGGACGCGTTTTGTGGGGAAACGGCCCTTTTCCGTAAATTTTAAAGAAACAGGCCCTTTTCCGTAAATAAATTTGTTTTTGATATATTTGGGTATTTGGCCCTTGATTTTAGGACTAAAAGATAAAAAATGTGGAAGACAGAGGACTGATGTAGCAATTAATTTGCCTTTAATTTTTAAATTATGGATTAAATCAAATGTTTATATAAATAAAAGGGTTACGGGTGTAAATAGGTCAGAGAACGAGGGCGGTGCTGCGAAAAACAGGGTATTTTTTTGTAAATTTAAAAAGTAAGGGGGTGAGAATAAATTACCCATTTTTGACACCTATAAATGAAAAAAAATTATTTATTTTTTCATTTTAACCTCATTGTTTTTCAAAAAAAAAAAAAAAATCTCTTCCTCTTCCAACTTCTATGTTGGCTATGACTTCACCACTGGAGAGCCGTTGGGCTCTCTGGCCTCCGGTGGTGGGCCACTGGGTACAGTGGTCGAAATTTTTTTTTTTGCAAAATGAAATTTTTCTTTAGAAAAAATCATTACTTTTCTTAAAATTCAAAATCTTATTTCTAAATAGTTAAAAAAATCAAAATTTTGTTTTAAAAATTCAAAATTTCCTTTAAAAAGACTAAAAAAAAGCAAATTTTTATTTTTTAAAATCTAAACTTTCTCATTTTTTTTTTTAAAAAAAAAAACAACACTATTTTTTCTTAAAGATTAAAGCTTTTATTTTGAAGTAGTTACAAAAAAAATCAAAACTTTATTTTAAAATTTTAAACTTTCCTTTAAAATATCTAAAAAAAGATTATATTTCAAAATCTAAATTTCTCCTTTTTTAAAAAAAAAGAACACTATTTTTCTTAAATATTTAAGTTTTTACTTTGAAATAGCTGAAAAAAATCAAAACTTTTTTTTGAAAAAAATTAAAATTTCCTTTAAAATAACTAAAAAAACATATTTTTATTTCTTCAAAATCTAGACTTTCTCCTTTTTTTAAAAAAAACATAATTTTTCCCAAAATCAAACTTTTTTTAAAGAAACCTTTATTTTAGCAAGGGGAGAAAAAAAAACGGGATTTTTAGGGGCTCTTAAGGGAGGAGGACTGATGGTTCGGTGACGTCCCCTTCATCGGAACACAAAATCCAATCCCTCATGACTTGCCTATGGCCAAAAATAAAGATAGAAGAAAAGAAATAGAATGCTTGTAGTTGTTGTGTTTTTTTAACCTTTTTTTTTAAGAACAAAAATAATGAAAAGCCTCATCTTTTTCATTTCTTGTTTATATGTTATTTTTTTAATCTTGCTTATTTGTAAAAATTGATAATAATAATAATATTTAATAATAGTAATAGTAGTGATGATAGTAATAATAATTTGGGCCTTTGACAGGCCCAAAAAGGAAAGTAGACCAAAACCGAGTGGGCTTCAAACGACCCAAGAGAGAACAAAATTTAAATAGGCCCGTAATCAAGCTCGGACAAAAAACGAGTGTCTATAGGGACCACAAATTTTCGTCGAGTCAACTTGTAAATATTATTTATGGAATATTTTTGGAGTCATTAGGGTCGTATTAATTTTTGGTTAAGAAATTTTATCATTTGGATAGCTAATTTATGAAAAAGGATTAATTTGTAAAAGATGCAAAACTTATCAATTAACGCAATTGGATGATTTAATGCCTAACTAATAAATGTGGGAGGACCAATAGAGAAATTAGTCCTTATTTTAGATAGTGGACGATAATGGGTATTAAATTTAAAGAAAAGTTGAATAAAAATTTAGTATAATGACAATTTTGTAATTAAAACAAAGATAAAACAAAACTAAGTAAAGATTAAGCACTTTCTTCTTCATTCTATCTTCAACCTTGCTGAAAAATCGTGGAAAATTAAGCTTGGAGAATAAGCCAAACATAGTATCTTGCATGCGAGTGATTTTTATACATGTTTCTTGTAATTTTTATGTTTTTGAGATCATTGCAACTAGGTCCAATTAGGTCGTACCTTCGTTTTTGAATCTGTGAAAAATTTTAGAAGTTTCCATTGATGAGTCTTGAATTTTTTTTATGATAACTATGTATTTGAATCTTTGATTTATTGTTTGGTGATTTTGTAAAGTGATTTTTGTTAGATTTTGAATTTAGGATTAAATTGTGAAAGTGTTAAAATTTTAGGGTTTGATAGTGAATTTGATGTTTATTAGGAACTATTTAAGGGCCTATTATATTCAACTGAAATGTTGACGTGAGAAAATGGTTAATTTAATGATTTTTGGGCTAAGGGACTAAAGTGCAAAAGTTGAAAAAGTTTAGTGTAATTGTGTAAATTCAAAAAGTAAAATCGTATAAAATATAAAGTGAATTGGTAGGTGAAATGTAAGCTAATAATTGAGACATTTTACATTTTAGATCAAGACCCTGTTGATATACATGGAAAAGGAAAAATTACGAATTAATCCCTAAACTTCTACAACTACTACAATTCAGTCCAGGTAAGTTTGTACAATTTATAATTTAACATCTACATGAAATGTTTGATGGTATAATTTGATATAATAGATATATTTGCTTATAAATGATGTAAAGTTATTTGAGAAAAATTGTTGAAATTCAACACTTGGATCGGATTAAATGCAGGATAGAATACAATCGAGATATGGTGTGTTATGGAGGATTGAAGTGGAGATTGTTGTGGAGTGATATATATATATATATATATATATATATATATATGTTTCCCAAGTAGACTGAGGTTCAACATTTGTTGCGAACTCTCGTGTTATACTTCTTATTTTGGTGTGTTTCGTTGGACTAGCTCTTCGGAGCCATTGGTGTGTTATCGGGTGGACTGGCTCGTATGAGCATCTGGTGTGTAACATCTTGAATTTTTGGGCCTATGTGTTTAATGGGTGGATATGTTTAATGTGTTAATCTAAGTGTTAGGGGTCCAAATTGGGCTCAGGCTTAGGTAGAGGCCTTAATTAAAATTATCTGTTTGGGCATTATAGGGTTTAAAAGGTAGTATCTGTGTTTCAAATACCAAAGTGGGCTTGTGGCCCAATATTAGGAGGTGACGACACACAAGGGAGTAAGGGGCCCAAATTTAAGTTTCATGGAGCCCAATTATTTTAATTTAAGTTAGCTAATTTTTGGCATTAGGGTTAGGTGGAGTGGATGGCAACAAGGCTCAAAAATAGGAGGATTTATGTGAATGGGATAATGTAGATATTATAGTTGATAATATGGAAGATAAAAAGGAGAAAAGATAGGAGCTTATCTACAAGGAAGGTGATGGCTGAAAATCCACCACTCAGAGGAGTAAAGAAATCGGCTACTGCATGGCAAAGGGGTGCCGAATTTTCCCTTTCATTTAGCTTGAATTTTAATTAATTAGGAAGGACATTTTTGGTTTTATACAAGAGGTGCCGAAATTCCTATAAATAGGGGGGATAGCTCCTTGATTCTGGCATTTAAAACCCCAATTCTCTCTTTATTCCTTGTGCCGAAAATCCCTAGCCTCTCCCTCTACAATTTCTTTCTTTAAATTCTTTAAAAGCCGAAACCTCTCCCCTCATTCTCTTTTCTCTCTTTTCCATTCTTTTCCTTTTGTGCCAATTTCTCTAAAAAGCCGAAATCTTCATAGTTTTTTCTTTATTCATCCTATTTGAGAATTAGTTCTATTCTTCCGGCATTTAAATCTTTTCTTTGGCATTTAGTTCTAAGGTAAGTGTCGACTTCTGTTAGATCTCATGTTCTATTTCGGTTCTTGAAAGGCAAAAGCCGAAAAGCTAACAGTTTAATGGTTCTATGTTAGGCGGCATTCCAGGATTTGAAGGAAACTTGGTCGTCTAGATCTAAAAGCTGAAAATCACTAGTCTCCAATTTCAGGATTTTAAGGTAAGAAGATTTCCCTAGATTTCTACTAGATTTGTTCATTGTATACAAGATCTTAACTTTATGATGAGGATTAACGATCAAATATTGAGATAGTAGTTCTGATAAGGACTTGTGATGGAATTAAATATGGATCAGGCAAAGGAGAGAATCCCTAAGTTTAAGACACGAGCAGTATCTGCCGTTCGAGATTGGCCACTTGGTTGTGGACTGGCTTCTGAACAACACCTTAGGCAGATAGCAGTGGTGTTGGCTACGAATAACGTCAACTTAAAGGGTCTCGTTCTAACGGTAATCAGGTGTGTAGATCCTTATCACATTAGTTTTATTTTGTGTTATACCTGTTAGGGGCTGAAAAGCCAGAAAATGAGGCTGTATGAACAGTCATGTGTAGATCTCTAAACACACTAATAATCTGTATGTATATATATATTATGGGCTAAAAGCCGGAAAATGGGCTGTGTAAACAGTCGCGATACCCAGAAAGGGTAGGCAAAGGATGCCAGGTATGTAACCATAGAAACTTCTCTATGTGCATCGATTTATGTGAAAGTCTGTAATCTCTTAGGTAGTATATTGTCTGATTTTGCATGAATGTATGCATGGGATGGGTTTGATATGAAAAGGGGAAGAGCATGATTGGTCACATGGTGATCGGTGGTAGAAAACCCACGTAATGAAATGATTGGTCACATGGTGATTGGTGGTAGAAAACCCACGTAATGAAATGTTAAGGTCACATAGTGATAGGTGGTAGAAAACCCACGTAATGAAATGTTAGGTCACTTGGTGATCGGTGGTAGAAAACCACGTTAAAATTCCTGATTGATAGGAATAGGCAGTACGACTGTCGTTTTGGTGTGTAGCAGATGGAGGGTTGATTGTAGAAATCCCCAAGGTGTGATGGTTGGTACGAGTTGGGGTGTAGAGGATGGAATTCTAGGATGGGTTGGGCTTTGCATCATTTATTATATGTCATGTGATTATGATTGTTGCCATTGTGTATGGGCCAGGGCTCGTAATGTGTTTGTGGGCCCAAGCCTTTTATGTGTTTTCGGGATTTACACACTGAATCTTGGTGACTCACCCTATTATTTTTCCCTAACTTTTCATATGAGCAGTAGATCGTGGACATGGGAGCCGAGACGGGCTCGAGGGGCCATCAAGTTTTTATTTTTATAGATTATTTTCGGTTTTTCCTTTAAGTTTTATTTTGGGAATATTTAGGTAATAAGGCCCCATAGTTTATATTCGCCTAAGTAGTTTTTTTTAATATTTGCAACTTATGAATTTATGTCAGGGGTTTATTTATACCTAATAATAATAATACAAGGTTTCTTTTCAAATGTTACTTATTTATTCAAATATTTTCTAATTAACTTACGATTTCCAAAACCAACTTAGCAAAAGATTTTAACGTTCAACCTGTAGCATACCAGATCTAGTCGAAACGTATGGGCCGGGTTTGGGGTGTTACATGGTGTATTTCGATTGGAATATCGATGTACTTGGAAACACAAAAATTACACACTTTTCCATGCCCTTTTTAACTTAAATTCATGCAGTTTTGAAAAATTCCTATCGGAAAATAATTAATTTTTATAAAATAATTAAAGTGTACTTAAAATATGAACATGTTGAATTTTAATTCATTTTATAATTAATTTTGATGAATTTTGGTTATTTTCAACAGATTTGTAAAAAAAGGCAAAAAATGGCTCGGCAGACACTGCTAAAAGCACAAAATCGAGAAGCAATTTGAAGTATCGAGGCGAACTAAATTTCAGCCTAAGACGATCCAAAATTATATGTATTAATTCATAATATAATTAATTTTAATTTATATCCAATTTAATTTGGGTTAATAAATTATTATTAATTAATTATGAAAAAGTGGTCTAGTTGAACTGAACTGAGTGAACCGAACTGACCAAGAAATGGACAGTCCAAAAACCGTCCCAAGAGCTGACCCAAATCAGCTTATTAGCTGATTATTTAAGCTTGCAAAGAGGCCCTTGAAGACTTGTTCAAGTTGCATTCAAACCCCTCCATAACTGGTGGCTTTCTAGATTTGCCCCAAGCTTAATTTAACAAGTTTGAAATCATCAAACTTGCCACATGTGTGGCCGGCCAAGGGAGGGCTCTTTGGCTGCTAATTTTAGCTATTTTTAACAACCCTCTTCATCTATAAAAATCCCCTTAAGCTGATCATTTGAAACACACCTTAAGCATTCACATATTTTCTCTCTTCTCTCCACTTTCTCTCTTCTTTTGCATTCGAAATTCCCTTGCCCTCTTACCGATTTCTCCTCTTGGAAAAGAGCAGTAATTAAGTGTTCATAGCAGCCTTGGTCGATGAGGATAATGGAGAAGGAAGAACGAAGCAAACTAGTCAAGCCACGGAAAAACACCGGATTTGATTCTTGTTCCCTATCTCTTTAATTTTTGTTGTTGTTATGATGAACATATCTATGAATATTTATGTTGTTGGAATGGTTAATTTAATCAATTTAGCTTGAATTTAATTCGTGTTAGGTTGATTGCATTTCGTTTGCTAAAATTGTTAAAATTGTGTTTATGTTGTTATAGGCCTCGGTAAGATGCTTGATTAAGTAAAATCATGACTAAGTTATTCTTGCATTACAATTGTAAGGTAGCTAATGAATTAATTATTTAAACAGATTGAAATTGTAATTAATAGACACAGTACTTAATCAGTGCATGTTTAATCATCTAGGGTAGCTGAGGGTTAAATTAGCAACGGCATCTAACGATACATTTGCCTTGCATAACTTGCAAGATTATTGTGATTAAACTGTTTCAAGGTAAGGATACTTTTTTACCTCACATAGTCTTTTATGTGCTTATTAAATTGAGTTAATTGTTTGAATTGACATAGGGATATGTACAAGAGATTATTTCGATTTAACAAGTATGTATGTCTAATAACATATTTTCCTATTAAGATTTGTTTAATCGGTTGAATTGACATAGGGATATAGTCAAGAAATGAATGGATTTTGGTAGCTGAGTATGTTCGTAAGTTAGCAAATTACCGAGTTTCCGTGAATTTATTCATAACAATATAAACATGAGTTTAATAATTCTAAGTTAAGAATTGTAATTAATCTAACACAATTATGTCATCTTGATTAATTGTATTTTGAAATCATGCATTTGAGATTTATTTAGTTTACTTAGTTTAAAATCTTAGTTTTTAATCACCCTCTTCAAACAAAATATTTTTCTTCACCAAAGTGTTTTAAATAGCATTCATAAATAATTCTTTTCACAGTCCCTGTGGGTACGATAACTCGACATTTACTTGTCACTTTATTACTTGTGATTGTGTACACTTGCACATTTCTGTCATTCCAGTACTCATATCCGTAATTCGTTCATCAAATTTTAGATCTCTGTAATTTAACTTGTCTTGTGGTTTTGATGGTTATGTCATGTATTTGGACTTTGAATCAAATTTTCCAATTCAGTTGGTTGAGATTATGGATGACAGGGAACACATATATGGTTGTATTATTATAGAATGATTTGTTGTACTTACTTCGGTAAGATTCATCATTTCAGTACGTCAAACTTATTAAGCTTTAATGAGCTTACTTGTGTTATTTTTTGCTCTTCTAGATACTTTGAAGGTTAGATGGTCAGATCGGCACCCAAGTCACACTATCCACACATTTTCAGTAGTTTTTGGAACGTTTATTCCAGATTATATGGCATGTAATAGGCTTATATGTCATTGCTATTGTTTTGATATGTAAATTGTTAAACTATAATCTTAAGTGCAAATAGTCAACTTATATGATATATGCGAATAAGGTAAGATGTTTAAGTGCAAGTTCATGGTAAGTGTGATTAGAATATTGTGGTTTGAGGTGCTTATGATAGGTACATTGGTTAGGTGTTAAATTTTGTGAATTGATAAGTTGTGATTAATGATTCATATTGATGTGTAATTGTGTATACTTGTGGTACTAATGAGGGTACATTGGTTAGTCACTTATAATGGCTGATTTAGCATGTTTTTGGCTTGTTTAATGTCACTTTGAATAGGTCTTTTGGCTTGTAAATGGATTACTTAGAGTCCAAGTAAGCTTGAATTGGTAAACTTGTTGTTTAACGTTCATTTTGGGTCCACACGGCCTGAGTCACGGGCGTGTAACTCAGCCGAGACGGCCGTGTGTCATCCGATGAGTTCTTTAGGGTACAACTCAGTGAGTTACATGACCTAACACACGGCCTGGCACACGGGTGTGTGGCCCTACTTAGAGAATTACACGGGTGAGGACACGTGCTGGAACATGGCTATGTCTCCCTAGTTTGTTTGTTAAATGGCCTAAGACACAGGCGTGTGTCTAAGCCGTGTAAGGCACACAGCCTAGCCACACGGCCATGTGACCCTTGTTTTGCAAATTTTGCATATTTTTTTACTAAACTTTCCAAACTATTTCAAATTGGTCCCAATTTTTTTCTAGGTTATTTTTAGAGCCCCGAGGGCTCAATTTAGGGATGTTGTGAATGAGTTTGCATCATTTTTTATTTGATTGTTATATTGATTGATAAAATGTTCAAATATTTTTAATTATTTTGTAATAGTCTGTAACCTTTATCTGACGATAGAGATGGGTTAGGGGTGTTACATTTAGTAGTATCAGAGCTACAATTTAGTCAATTCTCGGACTGAACGTAGTGTGTGAAATGTTTAGAATTACATGCCATATAAACTTGTGATAGTGTGACATGTTTGATCCGGTCTAACTTTTTTTCTTATAGATCGTTGAGATGTCAGATAGATCTAATTGTGCTGACAATGATGAGGTTAATAGTAATATACCGACCTAATATCAATGGACGAGTTGTAATATCCTGGTTCCTCAAGTACCTAAACATGAACTTCAAAACATGTTCTTTAGGTTTGTGAATTAGTGGTTCAATGAGTTTATGCAAATGAATACTTCGGCTCAACAGCCTTCACCCCCTGTTATACCTCTTGTTGCACCTCCATCTCTTCTTTTGACTGAATCTAGTCAATGTATTCTGATACAGAAGCTTAAGAAGTGCGGTGTCGAAGAATTTCGAGGTAGATCAGAAGATGATCTGGTTAAAGCTGAGTATTGGCTTCAAAACATCTTGGAAGTTTTTGAAGAAATGACTTACCCTCTCGATGATTTTCTTGGACGTGACATTTCATTGTTAAAGGAAAAAGCATATAGTTGGTGAACTACATTGGTAGCTGTGGTACCAAGGGAGAAAATTTCCTAGGATTTCTTTCAGGCTGAGTTTAAAAAGAAGTATGTCGGGAAACAATATCTAGACAAGAAAAAGGGGGAATTTCTTGAGTTACGACAAGGAAACAAGTTAGTGGCTGAGTACGAGAGAGAGTTTGTGTATCTGAGTAAATATGCCCAAGAAATTGTGTCTACTGAAGAAGAGATGTGTATCTGATTTGAAGATGGTTTGAATGATGGAATCATAATGATGATCGAAGGTAATGAAATATGAGAATTTGTTGTTTTATCTGATTGTGCACAAAAAATGGAAGAAGTGTACAACCGCAAGACACAAAGGGATAGACGGATTCAAGAGTTTAACAAGAGAAGTTCTTCCAAGTCATTTTCTGCACCACTAACAAAGAAGACTAGAGAAGACTTTGTTGAGCTACTACAGCGTCTGAGGATCCGAACAAAAATAAATCGATTCAACATGATTTTAAATCTCCTACAAAACCAGTGGATAGTGTGGGGAGTGTACGGAATGCTCCAAATCCCATTTGTAAACATTGTGGAAAGCTTCATCCTGGCGAGTGTAGAGCTAAGTTGGGAGCATGTTATAGATGTGGATCGACTGATCATTTCCTTTGAAATTGTTCAAATCAATTAAAGGAAAATAAAGAATAGAATGTAAAACAAATGTCTACATATCAGAAAGGTAGACATCTGGGCCAGAATAATACTGCTGGGACTACTCGTACGGGAGCAAAAGGCACCGTTTTTCGGTTAGAGACTAGAACACCTACACACACATATGCCATCCAAGCCAGAGAGGAAGCTGCTGCACCTGATGTGATTCCTGGTACATTCAATCTCTTTGATGTTACTGTGTACGCACTGATCGACCCTGGGTCAACTCATTCTTATATTTGCACTGCATTAGTAACAGAAAAGAAACTACCCGTTGAATCAACTAAATATGATATTCATGTTACTAATCCACTAGGTCAGAGTGTGATAGTTAAATTAGTTTGTCGTAAATGCCCACTAAAAGCTACAGGCTATGAATTCCCTGTTGATTTGATGTTACTACCCTTTCGGGAATTTGATGTTATTCTAGTTATGGATTGACTATCATTACATGATGCTGTGGTAAACTGTAGACAGAAACAAATTGATTTGAAATGCTAGACAGGAGAGATGATTTCAGTTGAATCCGAAGGGCTGAATAGTGTTGTTAGAATCATTTAAGCTATTTTCGTACAGAGATTGATACATAAAGGTAGTGAAGTGTTTCTAGCATACATTCTTGATACCTGAGATTCAGAGTCGAAGTTAGAACAATTATCGATTGTTAGCTTGTTTATTGATGTATTTCTTGAAAAGTTACCGGGTTTGCCTCCTGACCAAGAAGTTGAATTTGTGATTGATATGGTTTCTGGAACTATATTGATATCGATACCACCGTATCGTATGGCACTAGTTGAATTAAAAGAGTTGAAAGCATAGTTACAAGAGTTGTTAGACAGAGGGTTTATTCGACTGAGTGTATCTCCTTGGGGTGCACCTATGTTGTTTGTGGAAAAGAAAGACAACTCTCTAAGATTGTGTATAGACTACAAAAAGTTGAACAAAGTCACAATAAAGAATAAGTACCCCTTGCCGCATATTGACGATTTGTTTGATCAATTAAAAGGTGTCATAGTGTTTTCGAAGATAGATATTAGATTTAGGTATTATCAGTTGCGGGTTAAAGATTATGATGTGCCAAAGAATGCTTTCAGAATTAGTTACGATCATTATGAGTTTTCTGGTAATGCCATTTGGCTTGACTAATGCTCCTATTGCTTTTATAGATTTAATGAATCAGGGTTTTTCAACCTCCTAGTCGATCAATTGAGCACTTTTTTTTTGCCTCAATCTCGGTCCGAATCTCTCTTTTCTTGATCTATATAATATCAAATTCAACTCATTCAATCACATTTTCATCCAAAATAAATCACAACACATAGTTAGGGCAATTTACACTTTAGCCCTCATGTAACATCCTGAAAATGGGCCTATGCATTTTTGCTTAATTTTATGAAATAGCATGTTTATTGTGATATGGATGTGTTGTGTGCATTTTTAGAACCTTGGAAATGTAAGGAAATGTCCTGGAAATGTAAGGAAATGCTTTAGAAATGTTAAGTTTCAAAAGAGGAAAGTGAACATTTCTGGAAACTTGGAAATGTAAGAAATGTTAAGTTCAAAAGAGGAAAGTGAACATTTCTGGAAACTTGGAAATGTAAGAAATGTTAAGTTTAAAGGAGGCAAACGAACATTTTTGGAAACTTGGAAATGTAAGGAAATGTAAGGAAACGTTTTAGGAAAAGTTAAGTTCTGAGGTTAAGAGAGGGAAGTAAAGTAGGGTGGCCTTAAGAAAATTTATGGGTGAAACATGACACACAAACAGGCTTGGAAAAGTGGCCTGGAGATACCACTTAAGGCCCAGGTGAGTGACGCCACAAGCTATGCAAGTGGGCCTGAGTTCGAGTCACTTAGGAAGCAAAATAAAAATTTTTATTTTTGCTACAAGGAGCAGAGAGATGGACGGCAATAAGGCTTTTAAAAGAGGAGTTTTATTCTCTTTAAATTTCGGCTAAATAGGAGATAAATAATAGATTTATTTATCATTATTTTCAAGAGATAATTGTTGGATTAATTCTTTTAAAAGTGATAATTCAAGGGATAAAGCTATCAAAATAGAAGAGTGGTGGCCAAGTAAGGGACTCTAGCCTAGTAATTTTGGCTATAAAAGGAAGAGTAAGGCTATTCTTCATTCATTCTTTTCTCTTCAAGAAAACCTCTGCCGATATTCTCTAAAGTTTCTCCTCTTCTCTCTGCCATTATTCTCTTTTTCACTATTCTTTTCTTCTTCATTCTTCTCCTCTCAATATTCCAAAAGCCGAAACTTGTGTGACTATTCTCTAGGCCTTAAGCCGAATCTTTGAGGACTCAAGAAAAGGGGGCTGTCGATTACAAAGGTTAAGGGTAAGGTCAGTAGTTATTGATTTCCATTCTTTTTCTTCTAAGATTAAAGTCGAAACTAGGAAATCTAACCCCATTATTGTGTTAGTCGAAACTTGGAAAGAAGGCTCTTCGGGATTTCTGCCATTGTCGACAACTTCATAAGACAAGTCAACTATTTCAGGATTTAAGAATCTAAGGTAAGTCATATTTAACATTCGGCTAAGGGTTATTTGTTGTGAATAAATGTTAGAAATTGATCTAACATGAAGTTATAGGGATTTCAATAGACATCTAAGGCAAGGAATACTTTCGGGATTTACTAAGTGTCGACTACAAGGAAGGAGAAGTTCTTTTTCTGAAGGTACACCATAGGCCGCGTGTTCCCTAGTTATTCGGTGAGTTTCGGGATTTAAAATCCACAAGGTAAGTGTCTATAGCATTCGGCCAAGGCTTATTTTGATATCTAGATCTATTTCATAATTGTTTAAAAAGCCGAAACTAACTTGGGATATGATTTAATGTTTAGCCGAATACAAGAAGGAATACAACAAAGTTTCGGGACTTGATTCTTAAGTCAATCGGCAACAAGGTAAGTTTTAGTGTACTAATCCTACTAGGATTTGGATTTATGGCTGAATGGCTCTTTACTAAGTATTAAATGATTGATTAAACGTAGAGATCTAAGATCTAAGGCATTAGATCAAGCTTTTCGGGATTTGGATTGGAAACTTTAAGCGGATCAGGTGTGTACCTCACACTATTTCTTGATATATTTATGGCAATAATTAATATGTATGTGACTATAAGAATGTGTAAGAATATGGCTAAGGTACCATGTAATGGTACAAAAGTACTCAGGTACGTTTCCTACTCCTACTAGGAATATGAAATTATGTTATATATGTAACATGTGAAAAGTGATAAGAATATGAAATTATGTAATATGCATGATATAAATGATATGGGGCATTCGGGTTATATGAAAGGGGAAGTGAATGTGGTGACCTAAGACCACAATATCTGAATGTGGTGACCTAAGACCACGATATCTGAATGTGGTGACCTAAGACCACGATATTTGAATATGGTGACCTAAGACCACGATATCTGAATGTGGTGACCTAAGACCACGAATTTTATAAGGGCGATGAGCACGTCGACTGCAGCGACTGCCTTCGATGGTGTGTAGCGGATGGAGGGTTGACTTATTAGTCCCCACGGTGTGCAGGTTGGTACGAGTGATGTGTAGCGGATGGCATCTAGGTTTGGGTTCGGGTTTGCATCATTATTTTATATCTGTTATATGAATAAGTATGTGATATGATATTGTATGCCTAAATTGTTAAGTTTTAGTGTTGGTTACACATTGAGTCTGTTTGACTCACTCCGTTTGGGGAATATTTTTCTTCCAGGTGATGATTAGTAATGGACCGGGTTGGCAGGAGCTTAAAGGTGGCCATGCACAGCAAGGAAAATTTCATTATTTGGACTTTTATTCTATTTAAGCATTTTAATTTATTTTTGGGGAATTATTTGATGTAATAAGGCCATAGTTGAACTACTTTATTTTTCTTTCTTTTATTTATTATGTTACGAATTTTTAATGATTATAAGATTAAGTAAATTTGGTTTAAAATAGACTTTAAATATTTTGTCACCTGAAATAAATGGGTTTTCAATATAAAATCGAATTCGTTTTCAACTCAAGCCCAACCCAAACCATTTTACTTTCAAAACACACAAATTTTTCCCAAGTAACAAAAGAAATTTGAACTGGTTTACATCGAGGAACATACCAGATCCGGTCAAGGCTCGTGGGCCGGGTTTGGGGTGTTTCACCTCATAATTTTACACTTTGACATTTCAGTCCCTATTTCACAATTACACATAATACATATAATTTTCTCACACCCAAGCTTGGCCAAATTTCATACTAGTCCCTAGCAGCCCATTTCATTCATTTATTTCACATTTTAACCCTTCCAAGTTTCATTTTCACAAATTAACCCTTAATAACCAATTTCATCAAAAATTCCAAATACAAAATATGTTTATCATCCATTAAGCTTTCATATTTCACCAACTATCAACACAAAGCTCACATATTCAACAATGACATAACTTAAAATCATCATTAATTTCATAAATTCAAGCATGGGCTTTATAGAACACGAAGCAACGATCACAAAAACGTAAAAATCATCAAAAACGGATCAAAACACATACCTCAATCAAGCCAAATTCTAGCCGAACCCTAAGAATATTTTTCTTTTCTTTTTCCCTTGTATTTTAGGCAAAGATGAACACAAATGCCACTAATTCATGTTTTGTCTTAATTAATATTAACTTAATTATCATTTTACCAATTTAACCTTAATGTTTCCATTTAAAATTCACTAACTCATGTCCAACTATGTCCATTCATTAGACCAATGGTCCATTTACAACATAAGGACCTTTCATGTAATAAGTCATGGCAATTAAGCACTTTTAACTACTAGCACACAGCTTTTGCATTTTACGCGATTAGGTCCTTTTTGTAAATTAAGCACACAAACGATCAAATTTTCATATGAAAATTTTCACACATATCAAATGTCATGCCATAAACACGAAAAATAATATTAAAATATTTTCCTAATTCAGATTTGTGGTTCTGAAACCACTGTTCTGACTAGGGTCTAAACCGGGCTGTTACAACCGAGCCCCATTACAACCTTATAATAGACCTATTTATTTGATGATTATGAAACCTGAGGAATTACTAAGTTCAATATATGAAGATCATAAATAAGCCTTATGATTGTTTGCTTGATTGATAAGAAATCATGTTGAATGAAGAATGTTATCTGTGGCTGTGACATACATACAAACTATGATTAATGTTGGCATATTTTGAAACTTAGTATAAAATTCTAAAAATGTTTGCATATGAATTACTTGTTAATAAAGGAGACCTATGAACATGAAGTTATTAATGCATGATTATGGGACAAAGATTGATGTTGCTTATACAGTTAGCAATTTTTCCTTAGCAAGACATTTTCCTGTGCATAAACATTAATTGGGACGAGCAATGATTTAAGTTTGGGCGTGTGTAAACTGAAAAATATATAGGATTTTTCCTATGCAATTTATCACATTTTTAATTAAATTTGTTGTTAAAACAAAGTAATTGTTTAATAAATTATTGAAATATGTGAAAATATGAAATTAGGACATAGAAATTATTAAAATGTGATTTTATGCTTTATTATATAGTTTTCATGCGTAAAATGGCTTATTTTATATTTATTTGAACATATTATATTTTTAAGACATAAAATGGGCCATGCATGATTAAATTATTTAATAAAATATAAATTTATATTTAATAATTCAGTTTAAAATATTTTATTAATGATTTGGGTTTTAATTAATTATTTAAACTAGATAAATTTTGTTCTTTGGTCCTTTAATTTATTGATTTATTTTGGACAGGTCGATAGCTTTGTTGGATTACAAAAACCGTCCAAATTGAAGACCAATTCAACCCAATTTCGGCTACACATGGCTGTCCACATAAACCACTTTTTGGTTTAATTACATAAGGTCCTTGGTCCTTGTAATGTTGAAGAAATTAGAGATTTGCCCGAAGATTTACATTTGACCAAGTCTCAGTCCTGAGTTGTTATGGCATTTAAATTACTTAAAAATCAAGCAAAATTCAACTCAAAATCCACTAATCATGGCCGGCCACTCATTGAAAGAGCTTGAAGAGACTAAACCTCTCTTTTTTTAGCAAACTACTCTCATCTCCGACTTCATTTCACCATTCCTAATCATTCCTCATCCCTCATCCCTTATCATTCTCTCTTTTCTCTCAATTCCCTTTAGTATTTTCCATTCTCCACACCTAGCATCATCTCTTCATAGAGATTTTAGTAATTAAGCCTCTTAAAGAGCCCTTGGTCGGCCACCTTGGAGAGCCATCATCAAAGGAGCAAAGCGAAGGAGTGAAGGAGCCTCGTCGGTCAGAGTCTTGAGTGACAGCCAATTTGATTTGGGTTTAATCTTTCTTTTCTTTGATTTAATCTGAAAATGTTTGCTATGTGTTCTTTGTTCGTGTTACAACAATGTTAGCTTAATTTTATTTAAGCTAGGATGATTGCTTTGATTAACACGTCCCTGTTACCTCGCACGAATGCTAAGAAACCCTTAGTAAATAAGGATCAGTAAAATGCATATTTACTAAGTAAATGATTCCGAAAGGACCTAATGTGGTTTCCAAACTCATGAAGGATCGAGTTTCCATGGAATGTTTTTTTGAATGTTATTAAGCATGTTGATAATAAATTGAGTATAATTAAAGTAATTGTCCTAATTTATTTATGTTATAATTGTTGCAAATTGTGTTTAATTTTGCTAAAATATATTTCTTTCATATAGGTTGCATATTTAGGATAATTTGCATTGGGGATCATTGCATTTAGTTTAATATATTTAATTTGTGTTTTTATTTACCAAGTTGTTAATATAATTTTTCAATTAAGTGATTAAACACAAATACAATGCCTGTGGAAACGATAACTCGATACTTACTTATGACTTGATAATGACTATGTACACTTGCACAAACCTACGCGTTACAACGGCCTTCAGTGTTCCTAGACTCTTGGTCTCGTAAAGATGCATAAAACTCTTAAACAACAGGGACCATAGCAATGTCTTTTGGGATCGTCCAAAAATGTTCCCACCTATGATATCTAACGGAATGCCATATTTCCTTACAAATAATCATTGACGGATCAAATCCCCTCTCTTGGATAAAGGTTTTTCCTTGAAGTTCAACAAAGTATTTTCCAACATTTGGGTTTGAAAAACAAAAGAGGTTCAGAATCATCAATGATTCCAGTTCATTAATTCTTTGGACCTTTCTAGGAGGCATGATGTTTAATCTTCTAACTAATGAAATATAAAGCATATAAGTTCAATGGAATAGTAAAAGTTGAGTTAGGAATCCTTAACCTTGTATAATTCATTGGATTCCTCATCACATTCATTTGTTCGCCGTTCCCATCCTTTCCTACATCGAGTACTATTGAAAGAAGAAATTTTCCAAACAAATAAAAAAGAAAAAGTGAGTTTTAGGGTTTAACCAATTTAAGAGGGTTTGAAATATTAAATGAGTTAAGAGATGTTTATATAAGGGGATAATATGTATTTAGGTTATAAAATAGGTGTTTTGAGGGTTAAAAATCAGATAAAGTGAGTTTTAAGCTGTCGGTCGTGCAAATGGATTGGGCCCTGTCGAAAATTGCAGCGATGTCAGGGCACGAGTTCCGTGTCGCGACATCAGGGTTAGATGTTGTGACACACTTTGGACTTTTTAATTTCTGGGGATACTGGCTTTGGTTTCGCAACACACAAATTTCATATCGCAACATCGAAGTGATTTCCTTAATTTCGTCAAATTTGCCGTTGGTGTTGCGATACGAGGTTACCGTGTTATGACATTGGCTTTGTTTTTATCCAAAATTACAATTTCTAAAGTGTTACAATTTCTATAAAACATAAAGTTAATAAAAATTAAAATCTAGTCTAAACAGTTAGCTAAATATACTATAATTTACAAAAATCAAATATTAATTTAAACAATTTAAGTTTTACTACCGGATTCATCGACATCATCATTATTTCACAAAAGGACGATTCTTTGATTCTATCATTCTTAGTCTATCGCTCATTGTGCCATTCCACCTTATTTCACTTATCTCTTTCCTTGCACCTATTTTTTCAACCTGGTTTTTCACTTAGGACTCGAGATTGTTAGAAATAGATAATTTTATTACAATGCTCCCGTAAGTCCTTTTTATTGACCCCACTCTATTAGTGACTACATTTAAAAATCTTGGTTTCACCATTGATCTTCATTTTTAATTCATTATTTTCCAGATCAATGGTGGACCTTGAAGTGGCTAGAAAAGGTCTTCCCAACAGGATTAGTATCTCTCTATCTTCTTCACAGTTTAGAACCACAAAGTCTGCCAGGATGATAAAGTTGTGCACTTTGACTAACACATCTACTGGTACTCCTTTCGGATGTATTGAAGATCTATTGGCAAATTGTAATGTTAACTGTGTATTTTTTTAGGTCCCCTAACCCTAGTTTTTCATAAATAGTTAAAGGCATTAGGTTAATACTAGCTCCTAGGTCACATAGAGCTCTATTAAAATAAATGCTCCTTATATTTATGGGGATAGTAAAACTTCCTGGGTCTATCAATTTTTGAGGAACTTATCTCGAAATAATAACACTATAGGAAGCGCTTATATTAACTTGTTCACCTACCTTAATCTTCCTATGCCTAGACAGAATTTCATTTAAAAAATTGGCGTACTTAGGCACTTTCTCAATTAATTCAATCAAGGGCATGTTAACATTTAACATTTTGAAAAAGTTTAGAAAACTTACAAACTTGTCTTAATCTCACTTTTTCTTCTCTTTTAGCCTAGAAAGGAATGGTATCTTTGTAATGGCAGAATCTTTAGGTGTTTCTATCCCTGGCTCAATTGCCTGTGCAACTACTTCCTTTGGTTCAGGTTCATTATTATCTTCTAGGGGTCTTTCTTGAAGATCATTAGTATTCTCCATATTTACCTCTTGGATTGGGTTTTCTGGGCTACTCAGTCCTTTACCGGATCAAAGCACTACCACTTTCAAGTGCTCCTTCCCTTTTCTACGAGGATTATTTTTGGTATTACTAGGAATACCTGTGCCAATTTGTCTTTTTATATCCCCCCGTCATGCTCATCAATTGGCTCATCTGATCTTCAAGTTTAGTCAAATTTCTTATTGAATTGGTGCATTCAGACTGCACCTATTTCACATCCGTTCTCATTGACTGTATCTCCCCATTAATTCTATCCAAACGTTGACCACATACAGTATGGTCATTTGGGTTGGCCCTTTACTAGAGCTTCTGTAAATAATGAGGTTGATAGCTATAATTTTTAACTTGGTTCGAGCTATTACCTCCTCATTGGTTTCCTCCCCATATTAGGTTTGGGTGATCTCTCCATTCGGGATTTTATGTATTTGAATAAGGATTTCCACCCCTATTTTTTATGTAGTTCACATGCTCGATAGGATTATTAATATAATGGAAGAGTAGTTTGTCTTCTCCATAAACAGGTGGTGCACTCTTCCCTGCCTCTATTTGATTGATGCTATCAATCAGTTGTTGATATCTATCATCCTCTTAGACAACCTTCACTGTAGATGGTCTTTTTCCATATATGTATCGTTCAGTTGGCCACTGGCAGGAAGTCATTATCATACTTTCTATCAATCCTATGCATCCTCATACGTTCTGTTCATTATGGCTCCTCCTGCTGATCTATCTAATCCTGACCTCGAATGTACATCCAAACTGTTATGGAAAATTTGCAATCATAACCACTCAGGCAATCTATAGTATGGGCAATTCTGAATTAGTGTATTAAAAAGCTCCCATGCTTCATGAAAGCTTTCCCTTTCCAATTGTTTGAACATCGAAATTTCCCTTATTAGTTTGACTATTTTGCTAATCGGGAAGAACTTTCGTAGGAATTTCCCTGTGAGTTCATCTTATGTTGTGATTGATCCTAGAGCCTGCGAATCTAGCCAAGAAAAAGCGTTATTGATTAATGAAAAGGGAAACAACCGAAGACGAATAGCGTCATCAGTGACCCCATTGTATTTGAAGGTATTACAAAGCTAAAGGGACCTTTTTAAATGCTGACTCAGATCCCCTGTCATTGTTCTGCAAAATTGCAAATTATTTTGGATCATCTGGATCATAGTTGGCTTAATCTCAAAATTATTAGTCGTGATAGTTGGCCTCGTTATATTCCCTTGAACCATATCTAGATTCAGTAGCGCATACTCCCTGAGAGTCCTCACATTACATGCCATGTTTATATCTACAAGTAGTTGTGGTAGTGGTGGTGGATCTTCTAGATTGTTATTGTTAGCTTCGTCAAGCAATGGATTTTCACGTGGTGGTAAATTCCCTCCAGCAGGTAATTGATTCTACATTGACTATTTTTACTACTGTTCCTGTTGCTATTGATGATTTCTACGAATTATTCCCTCTAGATCTATGACTTCCTCTATAGGTGTTCCCCTACTACAAGTCATACACTAAACCCAAAAAGATAAGATTAGTAGAAAAAAGAAAATTAAATTCATAACTATAACCTAAAAATTTCCTATTTATTCTATTATCATCCAAAAAATTAAAACTAATATAGTGACGTTGCCTTCCCGACAACGGTGCAACAACTTGACTGCCTCCGGACGTGCCAATATCCAGAGTAGAAATCCTACACAAAAGATACGAAAAAGCGGTATCCGCAAGTATACGGATCATGTTGTAATATAGTTACAACGGAGTAGGTAAGTACTCCGAGGATCATACCTAAAGGAGGCAAACACTAAATTAATTCTAATTTAAACATAAATATATCTAATTAATACTTTAATCGAATTATAGTATGAAGAATTAAAAGAATAGTTTTTGAATAAATTATAATAAAAATAATAAGAAAAGAAATAAATAAAAATTAAATAAACAAAAAACAAGAAACAAAATAAGAAAATATATATCAAATCAGGGCATGGGTGATTAGCTCGCTTTGGTAATCGTAATCAACCGGTGTCTCGAGTTTTCTTGTTCAATCAACTAGTCAATACCCTAGCAGGATCTTTCAACAAGAACAACTTATCTTCCGACCGCACAGTCCAGACCAGTTTAAGGTTAAGGTGTTCACGGATAAGCCATACCAATTTTGGGTTAATTCCAACCTTAATGACTTCCTAAAGTTGTCAGGCCTAGGGTTTAAGTTCTTCCTTTCCTGAACAGCTGATCTGTTAAGAAATCCCTACAAAATAGTTAATTATTCATACCTCCATTATCTAATCCTCCACAGGAGGATTAGTTCCTCATGGATCTTGTAAACAATATAAACTTGAATGAAAGAATGAACATAAGAATAATTCCAATAATAGAGTTTAAAATAAGCCTAATTGTATAAAATTTGAGTGTTGGATCCTCATAGCATTTGAAGATAATTTCAGAATCTGATTCTTCCTTCAATAGTAAATAACAAGAATAGGAATAAAAATCTAAAACCTAATAGAAGGGGAAAACTAAAGACTAAATTAAAGAGAAATTTATACAATAGAAAAAGGTGTCCATAACATGTGTTAGTTGAGTCTATGTATAGACTTAGAATGGTCGTCATCCTTAACCCTAGATCAGTTGATGTTCCCAAGCTTAAAGTTAGATTGTACAGACCCAAAAGCCCCTGACTTGTATTAATTTCCTGTATAAAGGTGATGTCAACGACACACCAGGTCCTGTGTCGCAACATCGAGGGCATTATGCTCAACTTTAGGGTGCCTTTAGGGGTATGTCATGACATCCTCAGGTTGTGTCGCAACATTGAAGGTAGTCTTGGACTTTTCTTATTCTGCTCCCTATGTTGCGACATCCAATGCTCTGTGTTGCAGCCTAGCAACTAGTATTGAGTTAATACGCCTTCTAATGGTCTCTTGCATACTCATAAAGTATATTAGCTCACCCTTAGGTCACATTCGGTCTTTAAGGTCAATAAAAGACTTGAATAACACAATTTATTGAATTTAAATAAATGTAAGAAAAGTTAAACCAAATACCAACTAAAATGCTCATATTCAATCTCCTCAAATGTGAAAACTAGTTTAATATGCTAGACTGATTTACGACAGATCAGAAACCTCTTACACGACCAGACCACACGGCCGTGTGGTCCTATTTTATTGTTTTTCCTTTTTTTTTTCTTTTTTACAAATTGATTCGTCTTAATCCCTGAATGATTCCATGCATGTTTAAGCCTTTGTAGGAGTGGTTGGACCACTACCACTGATTTTTGAGTGACTATGAAAGGTGTATTAATGTTTGGATATATATAAATATGTATACATATGTTTTAATATTGTTATTCTTTTAGGTTTCTAATATTACTCTGTTATGTTAAAGTTGGTACATGAGAATGTCTAAATGTGTTAGTTGAATGTATACATGTTGATGATTCCACTAGCTTATGTTTGTTACGAGTAGGTTTGTGGGTTATTGAAAATTAAATGTGAGCATTTCTGATTTGGTATATTCGTAAGTATTAAATCAATTGCATTTGCATTGTGGTTGGGACATGGTTAACAAAAGAAGGAAGTTTGATTTCGTAGTTAAACTACATTAACTTAATTTGGTGATAAATCTGCAACAATGTTGGTAGCTTGACTGCATAACATTCGAGCGGTCTATGACCATTTTAAGATGTATCGGTTGGATGGGTCCACCATAAACCAAATTGGTGTGTAGTGGATGGAAGGGTCTTGTAACACCCCAAACCCGACCTATACGTCACGACCGGATCTGGTATGTCACAGGGAAAGGTTGTTTAAAAGAACTTTTGGACTTTAAAGAGATATCGCAGTTTTGAAAACTTTTTGTTTAGTACTTCCATTTTAAGGGATAGTTAAAAATATTGTTTGAGAATATCTTACCACTTCTTATTAAAACAACTAGGAGTTGAAAACGGGCTTATTTTGTAAAACCGAACCTAGAAAATTTCTATAAGGTGACAATTGAAACAAATGTTGAGGACGTCACCTTTGAAAATAATATTTGTAGTACTAAGAAAATCCCAAGTTTAGTTATTTATTGTTTGTGGTCCGTACGTTAATATTTTGGAAAACCATTAGTTACGTTTTTAAGAAAACCTCATTTCCGACAGTTTATAACACATATACAAAATCAGCATTAAATCAAAACCCCAAAAATAAAGTTAAAGCGGCCTTATTACAAATTAAAATCCTGAATTTAAATAAGTTCAAAATAAAGTACGAAGTTTACGAAAGAAACAGTAATGTATGGCCACCTCGAGTCCGCCCCGGCTCCAACCCACGATCTAGTGATTACCTGCAAAATTCAGCAGAGGGGTGAGTCACCGAGACTCAGTGTACAAATCCCCCGATAACACATATGGACCTTAAGCCCACAGAAGCACATTGGGCCTTAGCCCACTCAATATAGCATATATCACATGTATGCAATGCAGCCCAACCCAACCTAGTTTTCCATCGTCTACACACCAGAATCATCCAAACACCCATGGCATTATGCCATTGTGGTTCTTGACCGCCGTGGTCCTAGACCACTCGTGACAAAGTCACTAAAATATATAATCATGGGGCCAACCCACCGTGGTCTCAGACCACCGTGACGATCTCTGATAAGTTTATGTATACGTGGGGCCAACCCACTGTGGTCTTAGACCACCGAGATGAGTCACTGATATACGTATACGTGGTTTCAACCACTCTGGTTTATAGACCACCGTGACCATAGTCACTTAATTCACACTTCCCCTTCCATTCAATCTCAAGCCCATGCTCATGTCATCATGCTAAATATGAATGCGACATACTTTTAGTGTGTAACAGTAATTATTTCATACATGCATATAATCAGAAATATCATCATAACAGAACTTACCCGGTTCCTACCTTACCCACAAGGGTATCCCGACTGTCGATACAGTCATTTCGGCTTTCAGCCAATGCAGTTAATAACACAAACAGTAAAGAAGCGTGTGAGTAATACATACAATCATGCTAATCAACTCCTAATGGCATAACAGTAATTTTACCCACCAAGGGTATTTCGATAATTTACCCTTCAAAGGGTATTTCCGTAATTCTGCATCTAATGACCTTTACAAAGGTCTAATGTCGCCCCGAGCGACTCGGCTACCATTTCTGGTTGTTACCGGACTATTGGGCCTAAAACCCGATTTCGACCCATTCGGGCCCACACGCCTGTGTGGCCCACCTAGCACAAATCTAGCCACGTATATGAGATTCACCTAGTCTAATCCAATATATACTACACAATCACACAATTTACTCATATGGGCCCATAGGCCCATCGGGCCCACTTCAGCCCATCGTGGCCCAAGCAGCCACAACCCGCAAGAACACTACTGATGGCCTCAACTATCGCGTCGAAGCCCCCACACATGCGCTCGCACGCTCGTGTGGCTACCATTGCCGTGTGACCGACATTTCGACATTTGACGCTCTACAGCTAGAGTAGAGAAATACACACCTGATAGGAGTCTGAAGCTAATCCGCGCTCCGTCCACTCCTATGCCCAAACGCCCACCAAGGTATAATTCACTATCCTCATAGAATGCTCTATATATAGCTAGCTTCAGACCTTCCTTCTTTGTATTTTTTCGATGTGGGATCCCTCCGTTACCAGAGTTTAAATCCAACTCAAACTCTAGCCGTCCAATCCGCAAAATAAATACTCCCTTGCTTTTTATGAGATTTGAACCCAGGCTCCCTTGCAACATAATCCACACCGCTAGCCACTAAGTCACAAGCTCCTCTTGTGTCTTAAAACATGCCCAACTAAAGATAAGTCTATGGCCAAAGTCTAAATCCATTTTTAAAAAATAATCTACAAGAAACGCCAGTGCTACAACTTGAACCTTAGACCTCCTTCCTTCCCTGTGGCGTCACTCCCTTGTCACTTATGTGGCGCCACTTTGCCACTACACCACACACTCCACTTGTGTCATTTTTCTTCATATTTTATTCTTAAAGCCTACTTACTAACTCCCAAGGTTTTTTTCACCTAAAACCAAAATTTCCCTAAAGCCAAAGTTTAATCCTGGGACTTCATAGAAGCCCTATAACCTTCCAAAATCACTCACCTAATAGGTCCAACTTGAAATAATGTCATTCTCATATTCTTAAAAATTTCAAAATGCTCCTACGCTCAAGACCCAATTCTACTAGGCCCAATTTTGGGATGTTACAGGTCTAGTGTACCCTATTTTGTGTGCAGGATGGATGGAGTTGTTGTAATTGGATGGTTGGGAAGGATTTTCTTGCATTTGTCACGTATTCGAGTATGTCTTACATATATGGATGTCGTAATATTTTTTAATTGCTTAATTTGATGTGCTTAGTTACCATGAGTTGTTTGAGGTTTCTTTATGTTTGATTGTTTGTTCGATTCTGCCTATTCATATTTGTTTTATACTCACATTGAAATTCGTAGGTCACACCCTTATTTTACCCTTTTTAGGTATCTCACATGGTTAGGTCTTGGACTCAGCAAAACGAAGGTCTCAGAGTTTCTCGTCTCAGTTTGATTTTAATAAAGTTTTCCTAAGATATAATCATTTATGTTTAATCGGATTAGTAAATAAATTTTAAGTGAACTTTGGTATGGGTTTTTGGTTTTGAGTTAGTCTAGTGTTTTCATGCATGGACATTAGTGATCGGGACTGTTTATTTTTTTTAAATATCGATCAAGTTTTAAGTGTCAGTTTATGGATTTTTAATCGAAGTAAAACGCCAAATTTTTCCATTGCTACACTAGTTTGCAAACTTTGTTTAACAAATTTTAGCTCTGAAATGTTTACAGAATTAATAAGGAAATGTTTGATCTGGCCTTAATTAAACCTTAGCAACAATAAACTAATGTTTACAAAGCTTAAGTAAAACCTACTACTGATTTTTGTAAAACACGAGCAAAAGTGGTTTCTGAAATTAAATTAAGAAGTTCGAATAGTGTTTTATTTTAGGCCATTTCAGTGGCCAATGTGACCTTCAGAATACGGTCAAAACTTCTAGGTCGGGTTTTGGGATGTTACAATAATGGTCATTGTAACAGCCCGATTTAAGGCCTAGTCGAAACAATGGTGCAAGACCACAAATCTGAAGTAGTAATATGAGCTCTTAAGGTATTTGAGATGGTTGCATGATATTATGAAAGTTTCATGAAGAAATTTTATGAAAATTTCTATTAAAGGGTCCATTAGGACTAAATTGCAAAAGTTGCAAAATATGAGTTTCTAGAAGCTTTTTGTATTAAATAGCTTTAGAATATTAATTAGAAGTTGTTAAACAGCAATTTGCCCGAATTATAAATTTTGGACAAAAATGGACATGAGTTAGTAAATGGGGAATTTTTAAAGAGAAGGGCATTTTGGTCATTTATTAATTAAATGATTAAAAAGGGAAAAAGATGATAAAAATTCTTATTCATCTTCTTCCTTGTGCCAAAAATTGGAGAGACTCCATAGCTAGGGTTCTTCAATTTTTCAAGCTTGCTAGTAAGTTCATTTTAGCCCCGTTTTTAATACTCTTCGTATTTTTGGAATCCTCGTATTATGAATTAGCTATTTTTAGCTATAAGATGAGCTAAGATCCATGTTCATAAATCTACCCATGTATGAGATGCTTGTAAAATGACATTTTATGGAAGATTATGAGAGTTTGATGTTAGATAAACATCTTTTTCTAAGTGAATTTCATGAAAAATGCTAGTAAGGATTAGTTTGTTAATATTATGAAATTTGTCATACATGGTAGAAATAGTGAGAATTTATTATTGCTATAGTAGAGATAATGAATCAGCTAATCATGGAGTTTAAGAAAGTGGTATGAAAATTATTTTACGAGCCTAGGGGCAAAAGTGTTAATATGAGAAAGTTTAGTGGAAAAATAGTAATTTTTCCAAAGTATAAGCTAAGAGTCAATTTAGTCAATGTGAGTATTAAATGATCTAAATTATTATTATAGATCAAGAAAAACGAAGCCTAGATCGAAACCGAGGCAAGAACAAAGTCGAGGGCTAAATTGCATATCTACATACATTTTGTATATCGAGGTAAGTTTGTATAATTTCCAAGCTTCATGAATATTTTCATTGAACTTCTTGTTATGTTATTAAATATACATTACTTTCATGAGAATGTTTGATGGTATGCTATACAAAGAAATTAATAAGATTAAGCATGAGAAAGACCCGATTGAAGTTCAATTACTTAGGATAGTCGATCTACCACATGAGATAAGAAAGTCCGTATAAGACCAAGCCAAGACCTGGCATCGACAATCAAGCAAAGTTATCATGTAAGTCCAAGACAAGTCTTGGCATTGAAGAGTTATTATGAGATGAAGACCCCATGTAAGCCCAAGCCAAGGCATGGCATTGGTGAGTTTCCAAGTAAAGATGTCATGTAAGTCTAAGACAAGTCTTGGCATTGAAAAGCTATCATGAGATAGAGATCCCATGTAAGTCCAAGCCAAGGCATGACATTGGTGAGTAACAAGAAAGATTTCATGTAAGTCCAAGCCGAGGCTCGACATTGACCAGTTCATGAGTAAAGATACCAAATAAGACCATGTCAAGACATGGCAATGGTAAGTTCCCAAGGGAACACACAAGAAAGACTTTGAGTAAGCCCATGTCAAGACATGGCATCAATACCAAGATGAGAAATCCCATTAAGACCATATCGATGATATGGCTTTGGCATCGAGTTATATGTGGGATGGGATTCAGTATCCTCGGTTATTCATAGAAATTCATCGGGCAAATGAGTAAAGCTTAAATAAGATAGCAAGAAAATAAGTAAGCAAAGTTATTGTTCATGTTATGACTGATGAATTAGAGATTATGATTATTATAGTAAAGTATGCTGATCTATGTGATCAAGTGATACAAGTATCTTGTTTACGTCACGAGCATGAGACTAGTAAGTATCATGAGATATGTAAGAATCAGTAAAAGCAAGTAAGCTTAAATAGCTGAAATTATGATGCCATTGTTTATGCCAAATGGTTTATGTTAAACAAGTATGATGTTTTGTGAATTTTATGCAAACTTACTAAGTTAAATGCTTATGTCTTTTATTCTCTCTTTCCATGTAGTCCCGCCAAGCTAATCTCGTGGATCATCGTTATCGGAGCTCGGAGCACACTATCAATCGCTATTTTGGTATAGCCAAGATGTTTTTATTAAGTATGGCATGTATAGGAACATTTCATTTTGAGAATATGTCTTAATAAGGGCAAAAGTATGGGCTATCAAGTTATTATTCTTTTGTATATGGCTAAGTGATTGGCCAAGATTGACTAAGTATGTATGGTTATTGATATCAATGAAGCATGTAGTATTGTTCATGAAAGATGTAGTAATCTGAATTGTTGGATTGAATATGGAATTGATCTTGATTTCAAGGTGGCAATTGGCTTGGTAAATAGCCTTCAAGTGTCCACACGGATAGACACACGAGCGGGTGTCTAGGCTGTGCGTCCCCTGCACCTTAGTACTTTAAGTTAGATTAGACTACGGGCTAATCCCACGGCCGTTTGTTTAGGCCGTGTATGACACACGGTCAGAACATGGGCGTGTGCCCCAGGCCGTGTGAATATAGTCAGTGTCGACCACGGTCTAAGTCCACGGGCGTGTCAAGGCCGTGTGAATATAGTCAGTGTTGACCACGGTTGGAAGACATGGGCGTGTCTTAGGGGTACACGGGCGTGTCCCAAGCCACACGGGCGTGTGACCCCCTGTTTTAAGGAAAAGTTTTCGATTGAATTACGAAAGTTTCCAGATATGTGTTTAAGGCCTCGTAGGCATATGAGATGTATGGGTTGTTTAAGAAAGAGAAGTTTTTAATTCGGAACGAAATTTTATAGCCTGTAAATACAAGTTTAAGCAAGTTCAATTATAGTAATGTCTCATATCCGGTCTTAGCCACGGACTCAGGTATGGGGTGTTACAGTCATTATGTGTTTGGTTGGGATTTTGAAGGCTATGTGTGTGTGTGTGTCTATATATATATATATATATATATATATATATATGTATGTATGCATGTGATGTTAATGGTCTTTTTATTGATTACTTGTTAGGTTGTTTTTTTTATGTCTAATGTTCAAATGGATGAGGTAATATCATGGTATGCATTGTGTTTTGATTGATGCTTGGATGTGAATGATGGATGATATACTTTTAGGTTATATTTAGGGATATTTTGGTAAGTTAATCCTTAATGTTGGAGATTGATTGTATGGTTAATTGGTGCTTGAGAAGTTGAAGAGAAGTATATCATTTAGTGACTATTGAGGTGGTATTTGTATGCTCTTTTGGTTGTGTTAGAATGATGAAAATTGTTGAGGTGTCTTTATGAATATGAGCAAATAAATAAACGGGCCCCTATCTATTTGTAATTTATTGTGAACACACTGCCCATCTAAAGAGGCCCTTAATCCATTTGTAAAATTTGGTTTATCTATTTTTAAACGATGTACATAAAAGAAATTGGTAATTTACTCAACAAAGAATTTTTCTTTTCTTTTTAAAATTTTAAAACAATTGATGTTGACTTATGAACCAATTTGATAACTTATGTTGTATACTTACACGATTTACATTTTTAAGAAAATAGAGACATAATATATGCATAAAGGTCAACTTCAAAGTCCTCAATAATTGTGGGATGAATGGCAAGTGAAAGCAACTTTGATAGCTTAATTTGTAGAAGTGAAAATTTCTCGATAACAATGGGAAAAAGGGGTTAAACATCTGTGTGCACAAAGAAAATAAAAGTATTTATAACTCGAGTGGTCAAATATTGTGCACTCATCACTTCTAGAAATCATTTTACTTTGATTGTGGAAAGTAATTATTGAATAGAATATACATTTTTACCAATAAGAATTAATTAGATATTTAGATTCTTTCGAAGTGCAGATTTATCAAAAGAATTGAATACTATTGAAGAAGCAAAAAAAGAAAGGAAAAATAAATAGTATAATATATATAACACTAAGACATAAATCATACATTGACCATGTTGTTGATTTTCCTCTGAAAATCTTTTTACACATGAAAATTCATTGAATTTGAGCAATACATCGTATTTGATTTCATATAAACATGTTTTTAAAAGAAAAAAAGTTAGGAGTTTGGAAAGGGCCGTGAAAGCTTATTTTACCTTTAAAATATTAAAAATATTTTTTTTTATATTTTTATAATTACACTAATTTTTTTTATATTTATTAAATAGTAAGAGCCATAATTTAGTTGGCATGGCAGCTATTACATCAAATAGAAGGATGGATGGGGATTCAAATTTTTTCCATGGGTTGGAAAATTTGATTGAATCAACTTGAAAAAAAAGAAAGAAAGAAAGCTTATCTTAAAGGTTAGCATTCTAATTAATAGAAAATTAGAGTACCTAAACGAGAATAAATAAATAATTATAAATTTCACTCGTTGATGGATATGCATACATATAAATAACAATTTATGGTAATCCATAAAAGAAAATATGTCTGCAATTAAATATAAAAGCTTAAGCCATTTGTTAACTCATTCCATTTAATTATATTATAATTATAATTACAATCATAGACAAAAACATCAAAAGACTCTAAGTACCTAATTGGATGCTTGTTATATAAAGGAGTCAATAGTATTGACTTGACTTTTTCTAAATTCGTTGTATTTAAGAAGGCTTTTGCAAGAAAAGTTTTAGCGGTGTCTTTAGTGGCGTTTGGACAAAAAAATGCCGCAAATTAATGGCGCTAATGAAAAAATGCCGCAATAAGTAAAGCAGTAGCGGCGATTATAAGAAAAACGCCGCAAAGGTCAAGCATAAAAAATGCAACAAAAAATCATTTTATTTTAAACAAAACGGTGTCGTTTTGCACCCTGTATACTCACCCATCATCCAAGTGACCCTAAACCCAACTCATGCACTCTTTCATCCTCTTCTATTTATCATTTAACTAGTTTCTTTATATTAATTAAAATACAATTTATTTTTAATTTAATATTTAAAATCTTGAAAAATATTTAATGACACGTAGAAAAAATTTGAAAGTAAAAACATAGAAAATATATGTTAAAAATGAAAAAATTAAAATAAAATTATTTTAAATAATTTTAAAGTTTTTTGAGTATATGACTGATTGTTTTTAAATTTATATATTAATTAATTTCTTATATAATTGTAAAAGAGATAATTTTAATTTTAATATATTAAAATTATCATTATAGTTTAAATTATTTAAGAGATAATAGATAAACTTTATATATATAAAAATTAAAAAAATTACTAACCCATGCATCTATAGAGAAATAAAATTAATTAGTAAATTGAAAAGGCTATTTAAATTTCCTAAAATATTGAAAGAATATATAATTACAAAAGAGGAAAAAAAATTTAAAGGCTTTTAGTTTTTTTTTTTTCATATTTTGAAATTTTTTGTTTTTGTTTTTGCTTTCTTACATAAAAAATTATACAAAAATTTCAAATTTTATCTAATTCTTTTAAATATTACTTAAATTTTTAAAATTTATTTATTTAAAATTGATATGAAACATATAATAATTCAATATAAAAATTGATATGAAAGATATAGTGCCTTCCTCATCAATGGATTCAGGTTTCATACAAAAGATTGAGGAGGACTCAAAATTGTGGAATAGTTGTTAATTATTCAATTACAAGTTATGCTAGTGCTAGGGACAGTAATCCTGTTGAGGGAAATGTGGAATGTTGCGGACTTCTTACTAACATTTTTGAGTTGGATTACTATGGCAAACAGAAGGTTGTGTTATTTCGATGTGATTTGGCTAATGTTAATACTGCTCGCGGAATTAAAAAATATCAATTTGGTTTTTTAATGGTGAACTTCTCTCGATTAATTCACACTGGACAACAATTGATAGACGAGCCTTATGTATTTTCTTCTCAAGTCAAACAAGTTTTTTACTCGAAAGATCTAACTGATAAGGGTTGGTACGTTGTACTCCGTAACAACCCTAGAGACTTATTTGACATGGGCAATGGAAATAGATATGGCATCGATGAAAGATCAGAAACTTTGTTTTTTCCAGAACAAAACTTGAATGAAACTATCCCTAGTACTAGTAAACAATTTCAATGGGTTCACCAGGATGTGGATGAAGATATTTATGAATCATGATGTAGTAAAATTCTACGATTTTTTTAATTATATGTAATATTACAATTTAAATCTTGATCTTATTAAATATTTCAAGTATTTTATATGTACTATTATTGTTGTAATTAGTTACTAATATTTCAACTATTTTATGTGTATTGCAAATAAAATGCCTAGAAGAAGATTGTGAGATCTAAGTATTGCTCAAAATCCTACAAATTCGGAAGAAACAAATAGTGAACAACAGACTGTTATTGGATCTTCGAATGTTCCAAATACAACTAACGAACATGCAAAAATTTAAAGTAATGTTAACTTTAATTTACATGCGTGTTGACTTTTATTATTGATTTTTGTTTTAAGTTCTTATATTATAATATACCATTTTTTTAGCTGAAAGTGGTGGGACATGAAAAACTTGAGGACGTACGCTATTAAAAGATTTATACGAGTCAAATTCTGTCAAGCGTGTCAAAGTAGCTAGAAACAGTCATGGTCAGCCTATTGGATCAGAAGCTCGACTTTTAGCAGGATACTTGGGCAGTATAGCACGAAATGTCAATCTGTTGCCTATCAACTACGAGTCATGGCATCATATGCCTGATAGTAACAAAAATCAAGCTCTCGATAATAATAAGGTAATAACGTGAATATAATTTATAATACTTTGATTTAAGTTTCATTTATATTAACTTTCTAAACTTGTGTTATTTGTAGGAGAGATTTGCTTTAGAGGTCTCGGATAATTATGTGAAGAAGGCATTAGGAAAAAAAATGGAGAGACCATAAAAGTGCTTTAAAGAAGGAATATTTTAAGAAAAATATAAGCCTTGAAGAGAAATTGCGAAATGTCCTACTGGGAATGCTGAGGTGCCAATGGGAAGATGTAGTTAGATTTTGAAATTCAAAGAAAGGAGAGGTATTACGTATTTCCAAACTCTTATAATTATTTCAGTTTATAGTATTTACTATTTAAGTTATAATAATTTCATAATGTAGGATCGTGAGCGAGTTGGAACTACAAGTAGGCGAAAACAAAAATTCACGCACACTGCTGGGTCGAAAAGTTTTGCTCGTTTAGCTGACGAGGTATTTTGAATTTATTAATTGTGTCAAGTATTAATTACTTTCTACTAAATAATATATTTCCTACTATATTGTAGGAATTGTCGTCTAGTCAAAAAGTTGGACACCTTCAGCTTTTTGACATTACACATAGAAAGAAAGATAGATCCCCTATAACTACTGAAGCTGCAGAAATTATGGTATATTTACTTAATAAATTTTGAATTGTTTTCAATATTTATCTTGTTTAATTATAATGATTTAATTCGTCATTTGTAATGCAAATAATGTTAAGTTATGTTGCATTTGTTTTGATTATATATTTCATTTCTAACTCTTTGATTGATTTATTAGGAGAAACTAAAGGATAAAAGGGTGGAGTATGAAACGATCGCTTCGAGTAATAGTTTTGTGAATCTTGACGACATTGATAATCGAATTATTACTGAAATTTTGGGTCCTGAAAGGTATGGTTGGGTTCAATTTCGAGGATATTTTGTTAACCCAAACCAATATTTTGGATCCAACTTGTAGCAATACATGCCTTCGAGGAATCAGGCTCAAGCTAAAGTTCAGAGGTTAATAGACCATATGGCTCAGATGCAAGCGAGCACGGTTGAGCAAATTGCTCAACTTAAAGCTGAGGCAGCATCAAGAGAAGTAGATGCTCAAAGAAAATATGAAGAACTCCAGATACAACTTAAAGCGGAGGCAGCAGTGAGGGAAGTAGAGGCAAGCAGAAAATATGACAAACTCCAGCTACAGCTTCAGAATATGATGAAGATGTTTCAGCAGTCACAGAATCCGCCATCTTAGACGTTTGTTTTCCTATTCTAAGAATATTTTAACATTATAACTTTTGAATATAATAAATTTTGTTATTTTATTTATTAATTTAGATCATATACATATTTCTTTTGTTGGATTTGAAGTATCATTTAGATTTGCAGTTTTTGGTTGGATTTGATGTTACAGGAAATTATGTTGACAATTCGGGTTCTATATGAATGAAAATGGGTTGTTAAAACGCCAAAAAAATGACTTTTAGTGGCGCTTTTACTAAAAATGCCACTAAAGAACATGATTTTTAGCAGTGTTTTTGAAAAAAGCGTGATGTTCTATAGCAGTGTTTGTGGGAAAGCGCCGTTAAAAGCCATGTTCTATAGCGGCATTTGTGGATAAAGCACCGCTAAAGATCATGTTCTATAACGGCATTTGTGAGAAAAGCGCCACTAAAGGTCATGTTTTATAGCGGCAAGCGCCGCTAAAGGTCATGTTCTATAGCGGCGTTTTTCCACATAAACACCGCAAAATTTAGCTGCGTTAGCTATAGCGACGTTTTTTGCGGCGTTTATAAGCACCGCTATAAGCCCAAAAAAGCCGCTAAAAACCTGTTTTGCTATAGTGAAAGTTCGATCTTCGTTTCATTTACTGCAACTAAGAATAAAAGAAAGATGAAGGTGGAAGATGTTCCACTTCCTGGATTTCGATTCCATCCCACAGATGAAGAACTTGTTGGATTTTATCTTCGACGAAGGGTTGAAAACAAACCAGTCAAAATCCAACTCATCAAACGGATGGATATTTACAAATATGATCCTTGGGATCTTCCAAGTAATCATTTTATTACTATATATATAATCCTTGATAGCGTGTTTATTATCTAATATTGTTGTATTCCATAACTGACTAAATTGAGAATGGGGCAGGAGCTGAAAGTGAAGGACAAAGTGAGTCATATTTCTTCAGCAAACGAGGAAGGAAGTATCGGAACAGTGTTAGACCCAATCGGGTTACCGGATTGGGGTTTTGGAAAGCAACGGGGATTAATAGAGCTGTTTACTATCGTGGAAGTGCAGGCAAATGAACCAAAATAGATTGGATGATGCATGAGTTTCGCCTCCCTAGAGAAGACAATCACACCGATACTATTCAAAAAGCTTAAGTATTATTTTATGACACTATGTTGCTTCAAGTAATTTTATACTGTAGGAGTAAAACACGAAAAAATAACAAAAATATGAAATGAGTTTAAAAAAAAAACCATGAATATAATACGAAGTCATAAATATATAAATAATTTTATACCGTAAATTATTAAGTTATCAAAAGTAAAATAAATGTAAAATAATTTAAACACGATTTGTCACATGAGAAAATACATGAAAATGAAAGGAATACAAATTTTACCGGCTTTAATCGAATGTGTAACCTAATAAATATGGGACCTTAAACCTAGAACCTGAAATTCTAAAACATGTCAAATTTATTTTAGTTGATTGGATGATACATAACAAATATGAGATTCGAAACTTAGCATCTCAAACTTTAAAATTAACATCCTACGCTTAATTTAATTATCCATCTTGTTCCCTCGAAAAGGTATTATTATCAAATGGATTTGAAATTTGAAATTTCATTTTATCAATTCATACAGTTTTATTAGGAGAGAATTATTATTAGACACGTTATGACTCAAATCCTTTAACCTGTGAACACCTATGATCAATAAAGTAAATAGCAGAGATAAAATCTTTTTTTTTAGGCCCCTTTCAGAATCCCCAAGGTTTTTTTTTTTTTCTAACTAGTCGAGGATAAGGAAAATGTTGCAAACAATAGAATTCAAACTTAACATTTTACCATGCACCTCTTCAAAATGCTTATATAAACCAGCGGGACTAATCTACATGTTTCTCTTGACTCCTTTTTCTTTCATCCTATGTGGTTTTGGTAATACGTATCAATATCTAAATTTTGGGATTAAATGCGGGAAGGACTATATGTCGAATTTTCGAGAGGAAAGTATCATCACATAGAAAGTACAGAGAAGACTGGAGAGAAATTGCAGCTAAACACAAATCAATTGCAAAGACAAGATGTCCAACATTTAGTTTAGAATCCAATAATGGTCATGAAAATTACATAAAATTTGGTGCTCCAGTTATTCATCAACATTATGATGAGGAGGAGGCAACAAGGTGTTAATCAGATAAATGGAATAAGACAATTATATCGGAATGTAGCAGCAGCTGAGAAATTGAATAGCATATCCCAACCTCTATTATTTGCATCATCGTCGAGCTTTTCAAATCAAGAAAGCTACTTCTTGACGCAAATTGGGATGAACTCAGATCAGTTGTAGAGTTTGCTGATATTGATCCTTTTCTCCTTTAAATCAATGTGCAATTATATGTTGTAGTATTGATAGAGACAATTTTTTTTCCTTTACCCTAGATTTAGCTATTGATTTGTCCAACATTTATCAATTTTATGTATTTAGCCGTTTTCTCTAGCAATCATTTATTACTAAAAAAGTTGTTAGACAACAAAAATAATTGTGACCCTCAGTCTTCTAAAAAACCAAGAATTAAACAGCCTTTCTCTCCTCTCACAACCCACACCACATGCCATAAACCGCTTCAGATACCCAAAACTGGCATTGAATCACCCCGATATGAAGCAATCTGACCCTGCTAGCTATAATCGAATCTTCTAGCCTCTTCTGTTACCGTATCAATGGACCTCAATTGACCTGAAGAGTGGATTGTCCCTCCTCCTCCACCAGTCCCTAAATCACCATCGGGCCGTCCTCTACCCCCAGGCATCACGTTTCCGGCGAAACTCCTCTTTGGCCAACTACTGAGCAACTCGATTGCCCCCTCTCGTGATATGCTGAAATTTACATCTCTCAAAACCCAACACAATCTATTTCGCTTCCCATACGTGGTTACTAATTTTCGATCGATCAATGCATGTCACTTGAAGCTTCATTATAACCACCAAAAAGTCCCCATCAACCCACACTTTCCAAAATCCCAACTTTTGTGCGAATCTGAGAGCCTAGGTACTAGCTAGCACTGTAACACCCCTCACCAGTATTCAACACCGGAATAGGGTTATGGAGTATTACCAAACTTATAAAATAATTAAACAATAATTTCGCATACATGTCTCAAATTCATATAATCATTATTCAATAACATTCATATTGTCCCTAAAACGAGCCTACAAGACCTCAAACATACATTTGGGGTGATTAGGGACTAAACTGATAACTCAAGAAACTTTTACGAGACTTAGAAATTTTTTCAAATTTTAGGGGACACACGCTCGTGTGGCCCTGCTGTGTGTCTCACACGGCCAAAGACACGCCCATGTCACAAGCCGTGTGTACATTCGAAATGAAATCACATGGCAGTGTCCCAGCCCGTGTCCGACCTTGTGTAACTCTCTGACTTCGGTCACACGGCCAACACACACGCCTGTGTGGCTAGCTCGTGTGCCCTAAAAATTGCCACACACGCTCGTGTGCCAGGCCGTGTGCTAGGCTGTACCAAACCTGTAGGGTATACTAACTTATGCCACATGGTCAAGTCACACGCCCGTGTGCTGGGACGTGTAGAGCATACTAACTTGAATTCTAATTCAACACCAAGGGCCGCACGGCCGTGTAATATGACCGTGTGTCACACACGGCTGAGACAGACGCCCGTGTCTCTGCCCGTGTGGACAAAAATAGGTTATTTACCAAGTCAATTTGTCACCCAATTTGTAAGTACCTACACCAAAATCAAATGGCACAATTCATGGCATAAAAATAGGCATTCTAATAGCCTAAACCAAACATAATCAAGCATAACTCATGCTAACTTAATACTATTTTCCACAATACACACAAGTCACAAAATAGGCCATTCCATTTATAACAATTTCACATATACAATTCAACTAATTACACACTTTCAAACATGCATCATTATCCTCAAACTCATAAGCATATATCTTCTCCAATATCAACAATTTGACATCCACTATGTCTATAATCCACAATCATCATATGTCTATCAATAGAAATTCACAACTTAATCCATACACATATATATATACATAACCAAACCAACAAATTAATCCAACTCACACGGCTATATACAAAACCAAACTCTTAATATTTATAAGTCATTTCAAATGACTAAATTCATTAACAACACATACACCAAAATGACCAAACTCCTATACATGCCATATACTTAAAACACTTAAGTTCAAAAGTACCCAAGAGATAGTAGGATAGTGTGACAAAGTCTTCGACGATCCCCGAATCCGAGCTAGCTTTGATTTCACTATAAAACACAGAAAAAAAAATTAAACAAAGTAAGCTATAAAGCTTAGTAAGCCCATATGAAAATAATAAGCAAAACTCACAATTCAAATATCATTCAAATTATGCATAGAACATACTATAAATATTTAATCACAATATTAACATGTATTCAAGTCACCTATTTAACCATGAACTCATTTCTTCCATGTGTTCAATGCATATATAGTTTCCGTACATACCTATATTGTAACATCCTGAATTTTAGGGCCTGTGCATTTTGTCTAATGAATATTAATATGTTAAATTAAGAATTGAGGTATTAATTGGGCTCAGGAATGGGCTGAGACCTCAGTTAAAATATTCTGTTTGGGCATTATAAGTTTTAAAGATAGTTATCTATGTTAAAAATATCAAGATTGGGCTTGTGGCCCAGTGGTAAAATGGCGCAACTAAGAGGGAAGGGAGTTGGCATCACTGGCAAAGGAGGAGGCCTAAGTTTTAGCCACTTGGAGCCTATGTTTTTGGGCCAAATTCAACATTTAAAAAGGAGCTAGGGGGGACGGCACAAGGCTATAATTTAGGAAATTTTTAATGTTTAAAATATGTGGATATTATGCTGATAAAGGAGGGAGGAGTTGGAGCTACTTAAGTCTCCTTTAGATGAGATTAGTAGATTAAGATAAAGGAGAAAAGATAGGATTTATCTGCAAGGTTAGGTAAGTGCCGAAATTTCTATAAATAGGGGGGATAGCTAATCAATTCTGGCATTGGAACCCTACTCTTTCTTCTCTTCCTGTGCCGAAAATTTGAAGGCCATCTCACTTGTTTTCTTTTCTCATCTTTTCTCTTCCAAAAGCCGAAAATCACCATTGTTTTCTCACCTTTTCTTTCTTCTTCTTTGAAATTTCCTTTTTAGCCGAATCTTCTGATCTCCATTGTTATTCTTCTCCCATTCACTAAAAGCCGAAACTCCTCATTCAATTCTTCTAAAAGCCAAAAAACACATCTAGTTCCATCTTTTCGGGATTTCCTTAAAAAGCCGAAAACTCCTAGATCTTTAATCTTCTACGCTTCGATCTTCTTCTATGATTACTGAATCTTTCTACAAGGGATAGCCGAAACCTTCTATAGAGGTAAGTATTGATTTGGGTTTTCTTTTGATCTTTTTCGACTTTTGGAGACTATAGCTGAATGGCTAAATAGTTGGCTAATCTCGTGTTTTCTTTCATTTGCGGCATTCCGAGATTTGAAGGGGATTCATTTGCTTAGATCTCTAAGTCAGAGTTCAGTAACACTCGAATCGTGTTACTTTCGGGATTTCAAGGTAAGGAGATCTACTGATTTTTAACGTATAAATTCAGGTATTTATTAATTCTTGGCCGAATGTAGGGGAGCCCAAATCTTTGTATTCTTCCGGCTTTTGAGCAAGATTTTAGACTAAGGGTTGTAGATCTAGATAGTAAGGATTTAACTAAGGGAGTAAAACTACGCGATATCAGGTGTGTAACACTTCCACACCATTTAGATTACCTGATAAAATATGTTTATTAATCTGTTATATTCTGATAAATGCCGAAATCCCGGCATAACGATTGAAACCCAAAGAGGGTAAAAGCAAATCACCAGGTTAGTGATCCCTGTCATTCTAAGTGAATGTTCTGATTAAATGATATGAATATGCCGATTTTCTGTGATTGCATGGGGTTGGGTTTGATGAAAGGGGAAGTGTTCTGTTGTAGCGGCTTTTGCCGTGACCTGTTGTAGCGGCTTTTGCCGTGACCTGTTGTAGCGGTTTTTGCCGTGACCTGTTGTAGTGGCTTTTGCCGTGACCTGTTGTAGTGGCTACAACCATGATCTGACGATGAGCTGCAAGACTGCCATCAATGGCGTGTAGCGGTGTGGGTTGATTGTAGAAATCCCCAATGGTGTGAATGGCTGGTACGAGTGGCGTGTAGCGGATGGAAACCTAGGATTTGGGTTGGGCTTGCATAATTTTTGTATATATATATATATATATATATATATATATTAATCTGTTATTATGTTCCGTGGGGTTAAGGCCCAAATCTAATGGTGCAAGAGGTGTAATATCCTGGATTATAGCTTATGCATTAATACTAAATTATATGAAGTAGCATGCCTTTGTATGTTATGAATGTGTTTTGTGAATTCTGTGAACCTTAAAGTGTAGGTAAGTGCCTTAGAAATTATTCGATTTTAAGTTAAAAGAGGAAGCTAAGTCTGATAAGGCCTTAAGAAAATTAGTAGGGGAATTTAGACATGAAATTGGGCTTGTTAAAGTGGCTGCAAGGCGCCACTTAAGGCCTAGTAAGTGACGCCATATGCAAGGTGCAAGGGCTTGGGTTCGAGTCACATGGGAAGCAAATAAAAGAATTTTATTTTGCTGCAAGGAGCAAGAGAGATGAACGGCATTTAGGCTATAATTTAGGAGCTTAAACCTTTTATTTTTTTTAAGTGATAAATAAGGATAATTAGGGGAGAAGGATAAAGGGTATGGAAAAGATGAGATAAAGTTATCAGAATAGGGAGAGTTGGCCGAATATCCAACACTGAGGGTGAGGTGGTGTATAGCCGAAATTCTCAAGCCTTGTGATCATCTTCTTTATTTGAATTCTTTTCTCTTCTTTTCTCAAAGTTTCTCTCCTAGCCGAAAATTTACTTCTTCAATTCTCTCAATTCTTTCTTTCTTTCCCACTCTAGCCGAATCATACTTGAGCCTCCATATCATTCCTTGCCATCTTTTTCTCATTACCACTGCTGTTAATCAAAAGCCGAATCTCCCTAGTGTTCTTCCAAAGCCGAATACACAAGTGTCTCCTAGCTGATTATTCACTAAGCCTCAAAGCCGAATCTCTCTGTGGATTTAAGCAAGGGTGCCGTCGATTTCTTCAGTAGGGGTAAGATCAAATTCAATTTCTATTTTTTTTCTTTTAGACTTGCCGAAATCTAGGAACTAATCCTATTAATGTACTTTGGCCGAAACTCTGAAGGAGGGTTTCGGGATTCTGTTATTGTCGACTATAAGGGAGGAAGTCTTCGGGATTTTAAAGATCTAAGGTAAGTCATGTGTAATATTCGGCCAAGGGCCATTTGTTGTGATTAAGAGTTAGAACTGGATCTAACATATGTCTATGGGGATTTCAACAAATACTACCACCAAGTAGCGATTTTCGGGATTTAGATCCACAAGGTAAGTGAATCTGACATTCGGCCAAGGCCCTAATTAGTGATTCGGATATGTTTCTTATTTGTTCAAAAGCCGAAACTAACCAAGTCCAGTGAACTAGTGTTGGCCGATTGCAAGGAAGAAATACCACGGAATTTCGGGATTTGATTAGTAATCAAATCGGCAGCAAGGTAAGATTTTGGTTGCGTTAATCCTTCAGGATTTGATCTTATAGCCGAATAGGCTTTTTTCTAAAATACTTAGTATTGGCCGAATGTAGGAACTAAGGGTCTAGAGCATTAGATCGGGATTCTTCGGGATTTCAGTGAACTCGCTAAGTAAATCAGGTGTGTAGCCCTACCCTTAGTCTTAATAGATTTATGGTAATATTTTAATGCATGTGTTAATAAGAATGTGAAAGATATGGCTAGGGTACCATGCAATGGTACAAAGTACTCAGGTACGTTTACCTACTCCTACTATGAGTATAATATGATCTATTATGACACATATGTGAAACTATAAGAATGTGAATAAGGAATATGACATGGTTTATGCATATTTGTATGACATGGGGCATATGGGTGAATTTGAAAAGGGGAAGTGATCTGGTGGTTTTATACCACAATATCTGAATGTGGTGACTTATGTCATGAAATCTGAATGTAGTGACTTATGTCACAAAATAACTATCTGGTGGCTATGCCACTTTATATATATAAGGGCGATGAGCACGTCGTCTGCAGCGACTGCCTTCGATGGTGTGTAGTAGATGGAGGGTCGACTTAGTAGTCCCCACGGTGTGATGGTTGGTACGGGTGATGTGTAGCGGATGGTTATCTAGGTTGGGTTCGGGAATGCATAATTATTTATATGTGCAATATGTGTATGTATGATTTTATATGCCATGAACTGTTGGGACTTAGTGTTGGTGGTTATACACACTGAGTCTGTTTGACTCACCCCGTTGTGGGATATTCTGCAGGTGACGCTCAGTGATGGACCGGGTCGGCAGGAGCTTAGTGGTGGCCATGCTCAACACAAAATTATTTTATTTGGATTTTTATTTTAAGTACTTGAATTTATTTTGGGTTTTGTTTTTGATGTAATAAGGCCATTGCTATTAACTATTTATGCATGCATTTTAATTATTTTGTTATGACACAATTCCTATCAAAGTAAAGTTTAAGTAACTTTTCTTAAAAATAAATCTTAAAATGTTTTGACACATAAATACAAATGATTTTCAATTTAAATAGTAAACTCTAAAGATTCGACTTTTACTGGTAACTTATAGTTTTGAAATATAACAATAAAGTTTTAACAAAACGAAATCTTTGAAAATAACGATGTTTTCAATTTGAACCCAAATCGAATTTTCTCCAAAATCACTCAAAGTTTTCCAAAGAACAAACAAGTTTGAACCGTTTTACTCGAGGAACATACTAGATCTGGTCGAGGCTCGTGGGCCGGGTTTGGGGTGTTTCAAGAGGGTTGCACACTGAGTCTCGCGACTCAACCTATTATTTAAAAATTTCAGGGAGCACCTAGTGCATCGGACCTGGCTGGAGAGGAGCGTAAGGTGGCCATGCGATAGATTATTTGGATTCAGCAAAGGACTCTTCATTATTTAGTTACTTTAATGTTTCTTTTATTAGTGGATTTTAAGTTTCAATGTAATAAGGCCATGGGCCACTAGACTATAACTTATGTATTGGTTTTATGTTGGGCTTTTATTATTGGGCATTTAAATTTTATATTTAAGTTAAGACATGTATAAAATTTCGATTTTTATTTAAAATTCACCAAGGTAATTTATAACTTTATATCTTATATGACTTTAATAAATTATTAAGTTTATTTGGTATAAGTGTTTAAACTTGAATATTTTCCAAAATGTGACATGTTTTATAAAAATTACTTTAGTAACATACCAGATCCGGTTGTAGTGTTTGGGCTGGGTTTGGGGTATTATAAATTGGTATCAGAGCCCGGTTCAAAACTCGACTTTGGGGTTTTTGGGCTCAAAATGTTTTCTTAAGATGGGCTTTTGAAACATGCATGTTTTTAAATGATAACAGGTCTGTTAGCTCGGCATGGCACCTGCGTCTCCGGCCCAAGTCCGCCAGGTAAGTATTCTAAACCATTGTGTGAAATATATGTGGGCTTGATGGGCTTTATGGGACGTAGATTAGTAGATTAGAACTTGATGGACTTTAGGCTTAGCTGAAATAACTCCTTAAATCTCATAAGACTTAATTTCACTAAACAAACCCGTAAACGAGTCGCAAGACTAGGGTGTGGCAACAGGCATGCGCATGTCTAGGATTGGATCCGGAAGAGCCTGGTACTTAAGCAGTCTTAGCGACTCACCTCCTCTTTGCTGGAATCTTACCTGGTTCGTAGTGACTGTTCACCCTAGCCACGAGGATTTATTGACGGGCCAAAATCTATAATTAAAACCCGAAAGGGACCAGCCACCTTAGTTTTACAAAATTGCTAAAATACCCTTATTTTGAAAAAATATATATACCAAGATACCCATGATTTGCAAATATACCCCGATTTACAAAGTCAACGGAATTTTTCTAAGAAAAAAAACACACAACACACGACAACAACCAAAAACCCACAAACACCTGAACACTACTATTTTCTTTGAAATCAAACCCTCCAAGGTACCCCTGTTCAAAAAAAAATTTTTTTTTAAGATATCCCTGACTTGTAAAATTCCAAATTACCCCTGATTTGCTCCTGATTTGAAAAATGACCAAAGTACCCCTAATTTTAAAATTACCGAAATACCCCTGATTGCAAAATTACCAAAATACCCCTGGATTATAAAAAATTACCAAAATACCCTTATTTCACAAAATCACCAAGGAACCCTATTTTGGAAAATTACGAAAATACCCCTATAGGATAAAATTACCAAAATACCCCTATGTATTGAATGTGGATGTATGGATGTTGTCTGTATGTTGATTGTTGAATGTATGTAGTTTCTAGAACTAGGAGATGTGAACTTGAGACTGAATTGTAGATTCGAAAGAACTACTCTTAAAATTACTATTCATAAGACTGTTCGTGGTTAATCAGTGGAAAGAATTAATGGTTCATAAAATTCTTAATTAGATAAACGCCAATCGGAAGAATGAGTACAAGGGGTCGAGGACGTCCGCCGCGTGGATGTGGTAGGGGTAGGATGACCTTGTCTGAGCCAGTAGGGTCTGGCCATGGGTCAGGAAACGAGATGTCAGATCCGCCAGCTGTGGAGGGAGAGTTACGAAATCAGGCGGCCGAAGATGATACAGTATCTCAGACGATGCTGCGGGTTCTCGAAAGAGTTGCTGGGGTAGGCACGGGTTCAGGAGCTCGGAAATCGGTATCTAAACGACTCCGAGCCAACAGAGCGGAAGTCTTTAGGGGTGTTTCTGGTGTAGCCCCTAACACAGTTGAGTATTGGTTGGAAGCAACTGAGCGTATAATGGATGACTTGGATTTCATGGCGGAGGAGAAGTTGAAAGGGGTCGTGTCTCTTCTTCGAGATGAGGCTTACCAGTGGTGGCTCACGGTAAAAGAGGGTACTACCGCAGACCGGATTGATTGGGATTACTTTAAGGAATCATTTCAAGGAAAGTATGTTAGGGCCAGCTATGTGGATGCACAGAGGAAGGCATTTTTGAATTTAGTGCATGGAAGTAAATCTGTGGCTGAATATGGGGCGGAGTTTCTGCGGTTGAGCCGTTACGCTCGAGGGATTGTGGCAACTGACTATGAGTGTTGCGTACGGTTCGAGGATGGACTAAGGGATGAGCTGAGGGTATTAGTAGCACCGCAGCAGGAAAGGGACTTTGCGGTTTTGGTTGAGAAAGCTAAGATATCTGAGGAGGTTAAGCGGACTGAGAAACAGAATAAGGATAAAGATAGGAATAGGAATAAGAGGAACTTTGAGCAGTCGGGATCATCTGGAAATTTCCAGAAAAAGCCTAGGTCCGATGGGCCAGCTCGTGCTCCGACGGGTCAAAATCAATCATGTCCTTCGTGTGGGAAGATGCATTATGGGGAGTGCCGAAAGAGCACCGGTAGATGCTTTAGGTGTGGATCCATGGAGCATATGATTAAGGACTGTCCGCAGGTGGATCAAGTGCAGCCTGCCAGACGAGGTTTTGATCAGGCTGGGAGAGGTGATCAACAACAACTAAGGGGCCGCGGACAAGCCAGGGGTGATAATGGTAATGAACACGGTCGTGGAGCACCAGGTAGAGGCGTAGGTTATGCCAAGGCGAGGCAGCCAGCGTTGTTCTATGCAGCACATCGCCAAGGGGAAGGAGACGCTCCAGATGCGAATAATGGTGCGTACCCTACCATAGTATACTAAGTGTTTATTTTGGCTCTAGAATTAGTGTGCACAATAAAAGCATAGTGGTGAGACTTAGGTAGAACGATTACTAGTTAGTTGGAAATTTCAAGGACGAAATTTCTTTAAGGAGGGTAGAACTGTAACATCCTGAATTTTAGGGCCTGTGCATTTTGTCTAATGAATGCTTAAATATGTTAAATTGAGAATTGAGGTATTAACTGGGCTCAGGAATGGGCTGAGACCTCAGTTAAAATATTCTGTTTGGGCATTATAAGTTTTAAATATAGTTATCTATGTTAAAAATATCAAGATTGGGCTTTTGGCCCAGTGGCAAAATGGCGCCACTAAGAGGGAAGGGAGTTGGCGTCACTGGAAAAGGAGGAGGCCCAAGTTTTGGCGACTTGGAGCCCATGTTTTTGGACCAAATTCGACATCTAAAGAGGAGCTAGGGGGGACGGCACAAGGCTATAATTTAGGAAATTTTTAATGTTTAAAATATGTGGATATTATGCTGATAAAGGAGGGAGGAGTTGGAGCTAATTAAGTCTCTTTTAGATGAGATTAGTAGATTAAGATAAAGGAGAAAAGATAGGATTTATCTGCAAGGTTAGGTAAGTTCCGAAATTTCTATAAATAGGGGGGATAGCTAATCAATTCTGGCATTGGAACCCTACTCTTTCTTCTCTTCCTGTGCCAAAAATTTGAAGGCCATCTCACTTGTTTTCTTTTCTCATCTTTTCTCTTCCAAAAGCCGAAAATCACCATTGTTTTCTCTCCTTTTCTTTCTTCTTCTTTGAAATTTCCTTTTTAGCCGAATCTTCTGATCTCCATTGTTATTCTTCTCCCATTCACTAAAAGCCGAAACTCCTCATTCAATTCTTCTAAAAGCCAAAAAACACATCTAGTTCCATCTTTTCGGGATTTCCTTAAAAAGCCGAAAACTCCTAGATCTTTAATCTTCTACACTTCAATCTTCTTCTGTGATTGCTGAATCTTTCTACAAGGGATAGCTGAAACCTTCTATAGAGGTAAGTATCGATTTGGGTTTTCTTTTGATCTTTTTCGACTTTTGGAGACTATAGCCGAATGGCTAAATAGTTGGCTAATCTCGTGTTTTCTTTCATTTGCGGCATTCCGAGATTTGAAGGGGATTCATTTGCTTAGATCTCTAAGTCAGAGTTCAGTAACACTCGAATCGTGTTACTTTCAGGATTTCAAGGTAAGGAGATCTACTGATTTTTAACGTATAAATTCGGGTATTTATTAATTCTTGGCCGAATGTAGGGGAGCCCAAATCTTTGTATTCTTCCGGCTTTTGAGCAAGATTTTAAACTAAGGGTTGTAGATCTAGATAGTAAGGATTTAACTAAGGGAGTAAAACTACGCGATATCAGGTGTGTAACACTTCCACACCATTTAGATTACCTGTTAAAATATGTTTATTAATCTGTTATATTCTGATAAATGCCGAAATCCCGGCATAACGATTGAAACCCAAAGAGGGTAAAAGCAAATCACCAAGTTAGTGATCCCTGCCATTCTAAGTGAATGTTCTGATTAAATGATATGAATATGCCGATTTTCTGTGATTGCATGGGGTTGGGTTTGATGAAAGGGGAAGTGTTCTGTTGTAGCGGCTTTTGCCGTGACCTGTTGTAGCGGCTTTTGTCGTGACCTGTTGTAGTGGCTACGGCCATGATCTGACGATGAGCAGCAAGACTGCCATCAATGGCGTGTAGCGGTGTGGGTTGATTGTAGAAATCCCCAATGGTGTGAATGGCTGGTACGGGTGGCGTGTAGCGGATGGAAACCTAGGATTTGGGTTGGGCTTGCATAATTTTTGTTATATATATATATATATATATATTAATCTGTTTTTATGTTCTGTGGGGTTAAGGCCCAAATCTAATGGTGCAAGAGGGTTGCACACTGAGTCTCGCGACTCAACCTATTATTTAAAAATTTTAGGGAGCACCTAGTGCATCGGACCGGGCTGGAGAGGAGCGCAAGGTGGCCATGCAAGAGATTATTTGGATTCAGCAAAGGACTCTTCATTATTTAGTTACTTTAATGTTTCTTTTATTAGTGGATTTTAAGTTTCAATGTAATAAGGCCATGGGCCACTAGACTATAACTTATGTATTGGTTTTATGTTGGGCTTTTATTATTGGGCATTTAAATTTTATATTTAAGTTAAGACATGTATAAAATTTCGATTTTTATTTAAAATTCATCAAGGTAATGTATAAAATTTCGATTTTTATTTAAAATTCATCAAGGTAATTTATAACTTTATATCTTATATGACTTTAATAAATTATTAAGTTTATTTGGTATAAGTGTTTAAACTTGAATATTTTCCAAAATGCGACATGTTTTATAAAAATTACTTCAGTGACATACCAGATCCGGTTGTAGTGTTTGGGCCGGTTTGGGGTGTTACATGTATTGATACGTATCTATTTCTCACCATTTCATATCTTCGATATACCCGTTAAACCATTTGAAATAATATAGGATACTCGAGAATCTCACACCCTAAGTGCCAATATAGATAGCCGAAGCTATCTCAATAAAATCTTGCACCGAAGTGTTAATACATAGCAAAAGCTATCTCAATACCATATCTCAATAATGCTCACTCTCGAGCTATCAATGGGTCTGCTCACACAAGTTGACGGTCATGACGTAGCTGCACGGTGCTGCTCACACAAGCTGACGAGAATCTGCAACACATGCTGGATAACTCAGCCACCGATAGGACGCATGGACCAGCACCCAAAGCAATAATAACCCCTAATGACATGTCATTCGTATCCTAATTTATTCCTAAGGTTCAACTAGGATTTCACACTTGCCGAATTCTCGTCGAACATGTTCGTAGAGTCATATTCACAGTTTATGTAGTATCAAAGCATATAAAATACAATTATTACAAAGCTTATTACATACGAACTTACATCGAATGCGAAAATGGCGAATTAAGTCGATTAGTCCGAAACTTTATTCTTTCCCAGATCTAAATCCATATTTTGCCTTTCTTGATCCAATTATAATCAAAATTAACTTATTTAATAATCTCTCTATTCAATTTAATCCCAAAAAAAACACACATTAAGGCACTTTTACATTTTTGCCCCTAATACTTCACATTTTTATAATTTAGTCTTTATTTCATAAAATCACAAATTCATGCAATTCAACCAAAACCCATGCTAGCTGAATTTCAATTAGGTCCCTAACAGTCCATATATTTCATTTATTTCACAATTTAACCACACAATTTACACATTTCACAATTTAATCCCTAATTGGACATTTTACAAAAATTCACTTAACAAATGTTGTTTATCTAACAACAATCATGCATTTCCTACCATTAAACATCAAAACACACCAACATTCATCAATGGAAAAACCCTAACCTTTAACAGTTTTACAAATTTGTCCCTGGGCTAGCTAGATTAACTGCAACGATTTCAAAAATATAGAAATTATTAAAAACGAGACAAAAATCGTACCTAATTGAGCATAGATAACTTGGCCGAATATCAAGCCCTAAAAATGACTATTCTTCTTTTTAGAATCAACTAAGGAAGATGAATGAACCAAATTTGTTTTTTTTTTTGTTTTATTTTAATTAACCTTAATTGCTAATTTACAAATTTAACCTTAATGAAAAACCATTAATATCATCCATTTAATGACCAAAAATGTCCACTAAGTAAATTAATGGATTATTCACCACATAAGGAACTTTACTAATTAAATTCATAACCATATAATACCTTTAGCTACTAGAACATCACTTTTGCACTTTACGCGATTTAGTCTTTTTTATCAAATTTACCTCTCAAACAATAAAATTTCTTAACGAAATTTTCACACATTTATTCTATCATACTGTAAACATTAAAATAATTATTTTGACTTTGGATTTGTGGTCCTAAAACCACCGTTCCGATTTGACTAAAAACAAGCTGTTACAAGCACCTCCGCTACCAACGCATTCGGTACATATCTATTCCATAGGCAAGCTGCTCCCATTATCAAACCAGTGTTATTTCTAATGATAATTCTCATACTCGCTCCTCCAGCTTCATGTAGAAACCTTTTGTCAAAAAAAAAAAACCCTCTATGTAGAAACCTGTATCAAAATTTACTTGGACGGAAGGCTCCGAGGAAGACCGCCACACCACCATCTCCTCTGCTGCTCATTCAACTCTTTCCCCAGTCAATAGTTCCAACTCACGAATGTATCCCAAAACGAAGGTAACAATTCCAATCTTAGTTTGTTTCTTTCCTTCATGCACTAGTTTTTTTTTCTCCAAAGCCAAATTGCCTAGATTGCGATTATGACAATTAATTTTTGTTGGTTACTGCTCCCAAAAAATAACTGTCGAACCCAATTAGCCATCAAGTCCTTTGTTTGATTCACCGTCCAATTAATTCAAAGTTCCTGCCAAACCTGTAAGGCAAGTGGACAATCACTGCTTGCATGTATATTTGTTTCAGAGTCCTCACCACACCTGGACAAGCTGCATCTATCTGTATTCTTCTTTGATACAAATTGGAATTTTTAAGCACAAAATTATTTATAAATTTTCATACTATAATTTTCATTTTTTCTGTAACACCCCTCACCTGGTCTGATCACCAGATCCAAGTTATGGGATTCTACATTAAAATACAGGAACATTTACATACAAAGATTAACAAGAAATTTCACTTTAAAGATCATTAAAACTATTCTAAACACATTTAAAATCAATCATCAATAGATTCAAGCATGTTTAAGATTCAACTGGAAGAATTTTAAAACATAACATCCCAAGGTTATCCGCCAAAATAGGTTTTGCCAAATGATTATTCACAAAATGACTAATTGCCAAAGATGACATGCAAATCAATTTGCTAAAATTTCTCACATATACTCTACAACCTATGACCACTCGCTTCCAAACGTGTCCCCTGTGTTGGTTCACCTGTAGACAATATGCCATATCAGCTCAATTTCACATAGTCTGCATATTAAGCCACGCTTGTCTCATCCGCCATAAAACCAAAAATAACTTCACACATTCAAGGCATACATTCATTTCCATTCAAGCAACCAATATCAGTGCCATTCACATAAACAAGCATCATTAACATATATATAAATGCCTATAATTTATATCATCAACTATTCACATTCAATTCCGCAAAATAGACTTGTATACAATTTAAACCTATATACATGCCACTTGATCGAGTGTAGGATTAAAAGTAAAATCTACTAAAACAGGAGTTGGATAGTGTGAGTTGTAGGTTGATCCGCCTACCGAGCTCCGCAAAATATAACTACAAGAATAGGGAAATTAAACAAAGCATTAAATATGCTTAGTAAGTTCATAGGTTTTTAAACGTAGAACTCACCATTAATATAGATAACTTAATTAAAACACATTTTCCCCTACCAACACATTTCCCACATCCAAGGTGAGTGCATCACATTGAATCATGTAACATCTTTCCATACATTGTGTACCATTAAAACATAAGTGAGCCCATCAAGCATTCCTACCTTTTTCTAAGATATATATATTTATATTACCATAAAATCAGTAACACCCTTACTTTAACTAGTCAACCATACAAATTTTTATGAACAGAAATGGATACGCAGGTAACTTATTGAAACATGCCAATTTGCTCATAAGGGTTATTTCATCCAATAACACGCCAGCTTACTCATAAGAGTTATTCCATCCGATAACAAATTAGTTATCTCATAAGAGCCAAAATTGGAAATTCGTAGCAAATATTGGACTGTAGTAACATCAAAGAACTTCCTTCATTTTCTTCACATCTCTTTTACAAGCCATACAGCGCGTAAACCCTATTGGCATGCCAATTGTATCCTTTTTTTTTATTTGGGCTCCATTTACATATCTGGGATTCTTTTTACCATTCAATACCTTTCTCACCTTCTGTGCCAGTTGCTAACATTTTCTATATACATTCAACTCAAACATTTCATAATTAAACACCACATTTTCATATGAACTTACTGACAGCCTCTAGACTTACTAACATCCAATGTGTGAATACTACATTAAAATATATAGATATATGATGAGGTATCTGCAAGTATGCAGGTCCAGTTGTAATATAGTTACAGTAGAGTAGGTGAGTACTCTGAGGATCGTACCCAAGGGAGGTGAGTGTTAAATCAATTTTAGCCTCAACATTGAAATATTTAATTAGTACTTTAATATAGTTATAGTACGAAAGTAAAATAAAAGTGTTTTTAAGATTTTTATAATAATAAAATAACACACAAAAAAATAAAATTCAAGAGATCAAAGAATAAAATAAATCAAATTTGATTATGGGTGATTAACTCACTTCGGTAATCCCCATCAACTGTTGCTTCAGGTTCCTCGTCAATCAACTAGACACTATCCCAGTAGAATTTTCCGATCTTCCACTCAAATAATGAGTCAGCAAAGACTACTTATCTTCCGACCTTACAGTTCATATCAGTTTGGGGTGAAGGTGTTCACGGATAGATCATACCAATTTTGAGTTAATTCCTACCTTGATGACTTCCTAGGGTTGTCAAGCCTAGGGGTTAGGTTCTTCCTTTCTCAAACAACTGATCCGTTGAGTAACCCTACAAAATAGTTAATAGATTATACCTCCACTCGCTAATCCCCCATAGAGGGATAAGTTCCTCATGGTTTTCATAAACAATATGGAATTGATGTAAAGAGAGAACATGATGAATGAATTAAAGTGTAGAGTTTAGGAAAATGCATGATTTGTATAAAAGATGGATATGGATCCACAGAGTTTGATTGTCCTCACAAATCAAATCTCTCGATAAAACAAGAACAACTTGAAAATAAATCAAAAAACCTAAAAGAAGGAAAATCTAAACTAGAATTAAAAGTAGAAAACTAAATTAAGGAATTGGTGTCAATAACATGTGACAAAGGAGTCTATTTATAGATTTCAGGTGGTCATCGTCCTTAACCCTAGGTTAGCTGACATTCTCAAGCTTTAAGTTTGATTGTGTGGACCAAAACGCCCCCTAGCTCATGTTTAATTCTCATCCAGAGTCGATGTCATGACACGCTAAGACCTGTGTCACTACATAGGAGTAAGTATACTCCTCTTGGGATATCTTCAAGGTATGTCATGACACCCTTAGGTTACATCGTGACATCGAAGGTAGTCTTGTGATTTATCCATTCTGCACCCTATGTTGGGACATTGATCATTCTGTGTTGTGACATAGTGACAAATAACAGTTAAGTACGCTTTCTAATGGTCTCCTGCACACTTATAAAGTTCATTAACTCACTCTTAGGCCTTACTCAGACCCTAAGAACAATAAAAGACTCAATTTGCACATTTTATTAACTTTAGGAAATATTGCAAAACATAACTAAAACCTAATGAAAATACTTGTGTAATGGCCCATTTTTGCCCGGGCCTATCATATAAACCAAAACAGAAATGAAATAAAATAAAAAAGAGAAATCAAAGTCCAGATTCTTTATGTCCATTTACAAAATAAAAACAGACCAAAAATGACCCAATACCCATGGCCCAATACCAGAACTCAACAGCATACCCGAATAAACCTAGACCAAAACATTAGCCCAACTAACTATCCTACCCTGACCCAGTCTCAAGTGGCCTAAAATGGCCCAAACATTAAACAGAAGTAGTAATGGCCTAGGGTTTCTGAAACCTTAGGCGCTGCCTCAGCAGGAACCCAACAATCGCGTCGCAACCTCGCGCCGCAGCCTCGTTCAGCCTGTTCTCACGCCGAAATTAGTGTGCATGTCGCCCCACCGCCGAGATCCTCGCTGTAGACCTGCAAAAGAAAGGAAAGAAGATAGCAACAAGAATAGCAACAATACAATTTTCCTTTTTTATTTTCATTTTTCAAAAGGTTATAAAAGCCGATTAATCTGTAAACGAAAAAAACACAATACACGGAGAAATAAAAAAGCAAAAATATACATTTAAAGAGAATAAAGAGTTTTGACCGAGGTGATTTTTCTTTGATATTTTATTTTTATTTTACGTTTATTTTACATACAAATACTGTTAAAAGAAGAACGAGAAAAAAAGGGTGAAGAATTTACCTTGCACCGCCGTGGACGATGGCGCGTGGCGCGCGTGAAACTGAGGCACAGAGCTCTGATGTTCGAAGCACGGACGGGGAAAAAAGGGCTTGAGAGTGTTACTGAAATTTTTTTAGAAAATAGTTTTAGAATGATTTTTTTATTTTTTTACTTATATAAACATAAGGAAACGGCGCCGTTTTCACTTAACCTAATAAGTGCAAAATGGCGTCGTTCAGGGCTAAGGGATCCGCGCATTGACCCGAAAATTCGGGAAGGATCCGCGCATTTTTTATTAATGGTCTAATAACCATTTTAGTCCCTCTGCATTTTTAATTCTGTTTAATTTCATTTTTATTTATTTTTAATTCGGCCCTAAAGTTTAATAATGTTCCAATTTAATCCCTCAGACTCTTTTAAGGGCCAAAATCAAGACGTTGCCGTTTTTTAAAATTTGACTTAATTGCTATTTTAACCCCTGTAATTTAATAAGAGTTTTAATTTAGTCCTTTTAATCTATTTTAATTGCTATTTAACCCATGTTTTCTTTATTTTAATTTTAATTTTATCTTTTTATTTTATTTTATTATTTTATATTATAATTAATCATTTTATCATATTAAAATATTCTATATTATTTTCTTACATTTATTAATTTATTAATAATATAAAATTTTTATATATATATATTATATGTATTATTTATATATTTAATTATTATTTTATATATTATTTTACTTGTTTAATAATTTATATATTATTATATGTTTTTTTATATTATTTATTATGTTATATTTTGTATATTATATAGTATTATGTCACATTATATATTATTCTAAAAATTTATTTTATATAAAATTTATTTATATTATCTATCTATTTTATTTATATTTTTATATTATGTATATAATTTTATAATTAATACACTATATATACATATATTTTTATTATTATTATTTTGTTTTATTTAAATATTATTTTAATTATATTATTTTCATATATTAGTTATTATATTATATATTTTAAAATTTTATACATTGTATAGTATTATATTACATCATATTTTTATTCTTATAAAATATATTTATATTGAAAACATGTTTCATTTATATTGTTCATATTTTATTTAAAATCATTATATACTATTCTTTTTACTTATGCATTGTTACATTGTTTATATCATATAAGTATGTAATTTTATTTATTTTATTTATTATTAATCTTGCATGAAAATTTTCATATTTATTTAGTAATTTCTATTTTGATATTTATGGTTTTATGTATATATTTTATTTGCCTATATTCTTTCATTTATTCATTTATAATTGCCATTGTACAGTTATTTATTTATTGTTTTATGCATACATTTTTTGCAAAATTACCATATTTTATCTAAAGGTTTTTAAAATAAGGTAATGTTTTGTATTTAGAAATTCGGGAAATAGTGCCCAATCATGCTGGGTTGCGATTTTCCGTTTGGCTAAATAACTAAATACCCTTTCAATAAATTTCGAGATGACTTTAATTACGAGGGTTTAAAAAATGTCGTGTCCAATCGTGCTGGATATGATGTTTATATTCTTTCGGAATAAAGAAATCTCAAGTTTCAAATAAAAAAAACTTATTCTTGAGAACTCAAAATGTTGTATCCTAACTTACTAGGTGTGATGTTTTGTGTCTTGAGGTAAGAATTTTCTAAAAAGATGTATCTAGTTTCGAAGTTACGAGATATTGTATCCTAACTTATTGGGTGTGGTATTTTATTTCTTTGAAATAGGTAAGTCTTGTTTTTCCTTCCAATAACGGATCTTATTTTAGAACTTTTTAAATTTCAAACATTTGGACATGATTCTATCGATTAGGTACCAATTTTTGGGTGTTACGAGGTGCTAACCCTTCCTCGTACGTAACCGACTCCCGAACCTATTTTCTTGTTTTTTCGTAGACCAAAATCAAATGTTTTAAAATAAAACGTTTTACAAGGTGATCCAATCACACCTAAGTAAAAAGGGATTGGTGTCAACTCCCATTTTTGTTTTTTAAAGTCGATCCCCGTTTTTAAAACTTGATTTTAAAAATGGTTTCGACAGCTTGGCGACTCCACTGGGGATAAAAAAGAGTCAAGTCGTAAAATTGATAATTTCATGTCCTTTTGTTTAAATTTGGTTTTTTTAAAAAACACGATCCTTTTATTGCATGTGAATATATCTCTCTTCATTGCACTGCATGACCGTTGTGGTCGCACCCTTAAGTGGGAGCGAGAAGCTATGCCTTCGTGAGGTTTTCACCTCCGCATGGGCTAGTGGATTGCTTCCGGGATACATCCGTACCTATGTCTTCGTGAGGTTTTCACCTCCGCATAGCCATAGGGAAATGTATTCCCCTGAACTGAACTCGGTCCGTATGAGCCTATAATGGGTGAGGATTGAGGAATCTGCTGGTTCGGGTACCTCAACTTTAGAACTAAACCACATATAAGTGAACCCTAAGAACCCACCCTAAGTAAAACTACGTCGAACCTTAGTAGTTACCCGATTGGTTGTTTATTTACTTTGCTTGCTTTATATGTTGCGACACTAACTTGTTATGTTTTATTCTTTTGTGCATGTCATTTCATATTTAAAGAGGTATCGTTTTAGATCAATTTCTAGAGTTAGAAAGTTGGTTTTGCAAAATGAATTCCTTGATAAAGTGGAGGACAATGCAGTCGTCCGTACATGGTCAAAGCAAAGGAAATTAGAGAAAGGGGATAGCTTAGCTGAGGGGCATATGTCAGAACTACAGGATTTCGCTTGTATTAGTGTCATGCAAAATGAGCTTCAGGAGTTGAAGGGAATATGGACCCAATGGGACGATGACGCAAAGCAGTTTTTCTATCGTAATTATGGTGACCTACCTTACTTGCTCGACGTCAAAGTAGACAAGTATCTATTCCGTGCTATGACTCAGTTTTGGAATCCCGCTTATAGTTGCTTCACTTTCGGGAAAGTAGACTTAGTACTACGGTTGAGGAATATACGACCTTGCTTCATTGTTCGAGAATCCAACTCGATAGAATTTATTCTAGGGCTACTAATGTCCCAACCTTTGTGAAGAAATTAATGAATATCAAGGGGATGAGTGAACAGTGGGTTACAGCCAGAATTTAAGAGAAAATACGCCACGACCGAATTTGGTATGTCACTAAGGAAAACGTTTTGAAGAAAAACGAGTTAACGATTAAATTTTTGTGAAAACTCTTTGAAATTCTTTATTTGTAGAAAATAAGTTAAAACTGAAATTTACTTTGAAATTACATAAAACTTTAAAATAAGTAAATAAATCTTAAGTTAGAAAAGGTTATATCATTTTAAGAAAACTCGAATTATTACTTTGAAAACCATTTGCATTTGATTGTAGAAACTTAATTTTTGAAAATCTTTTAAATTATCGAAAGCACTTAAGTTGTTAAAATTATCAAATGATTTATGTTACCCGATGGTAACGTTTTAAAAACCATCGCTTTGTGTAGTTTAGAAAACTTTGTGCTCAATTTATTATAATAATCATGAAATTTATAAACCATATTTAAACATGTTCAAAACATAAAAATAAATAATCCAAAACATAATTAAACAGGCCTTATTACAAATCCATAAAATATGAAAACCAATTTAAAATAAAATACCCAAATGGAAGTTCATATAAAACCAACTTTTATTGCATGGCCTCCTCGAGTTCATCCGGCTCCTTATCCGCAATCTCACGAATCACCTGAAAAGATAAGGGAGAAGGTGAGTCACCAAGACTCAGTGCATATTCCCTCTCCCGGGTAAATACCACATACTTACACAAATTATAACAAAGCAACATATATGTATAATGCACCCAACCTAACCATCCATAACTCCTTTTCTACCCCGTGTGGTACCAAACCACTGGTGGTGCCAAACCACTGGTGTCCAAAGACACAATTGTGATACCAAATCACTGGTGACCGTAGTCACGAATAATCCATCTGTGGGGCCAACCCACGTGTGATACCAAATCACTGGTGACGATCCCATATCTCAAAAGTGGGGCCAACCCACGGTGGTGTTAACCACAGGGACGAGTCGCTATGAGGTGCCAAACCTCTGGTGTCCGAAGACACGAATGTGATACCAAATCACTGGTGACCAAAGTCACGAATCATCAAGTTATGGGGCCAACCCACGTGTGATACCAAATCACTGGCGTCGATCCCATATCTCAAAAGTGGGGCCAACCCACGGTGGTGTTAACCACAGGGACGAGACGCTTGAGGTGCCAAACCTCTGGTGTCCGAAGACACGAATGTGATACCAAATCACTGGAGGTACCAAACCTCTGGTGTCCGAAGACACGATATCAATCTTCTCCCTCCTCTCATGTTGCCCATTCCAATGCAATAAACAAATCATGTCAATATACTTTGATATGAATTACATAACAAAAATATCATAAGTCGTAGATCATGATTTCAATCCTCATGTATTAACAACATATCGAAACGGACTTACCCGAATCCTCATTCATACCATCATGGTATCATCTCAAAATCTCATCATTTTGGCTTTAACAACATGAATAGTTATTTAACACACACATATACAAATATGAACCAAGTTATAAAGTGTGTAAGATTCACACCTTTCACCAACGCAAGAACTATCTTCCAAAGATCCGATCTATCGCACTAGATCACCTTGTCCTACAATCGGCCAATACTAAGATTATGAACAAAGACCATTCAGCCATACCACAAAATCCCAAAGAGTTTCACTTGTAATACCAAGTCTTACCTATACTTACCCAAAACGATTGACAAAGATACGAGGCTTAGGTTGATTGCTTCCAACGTCCCGAGAGCCTAAAAGAAATCGGTTCCTAGAATGATTAAAACCTTGCAACAAATGCCCATAGGTTCGACTTTTGTCCACAAGAAAATAACATAGAGAGGAGAAAAGATATAATAGGAAAATCGGCCAAGAATACTTACTTATTAACCAAAGTCGATTGAAGAAAGCAAAAGAGAACCTACCCTTGAATATTCGGCCAAAAATAAATCAAAAGAATATGAGAGTTTCGGCTATATGGTTATTGAAGATGAAAAATATGTGAGTAGAAAAGAGAATTGAAAGTGAGAGAGAGAATTCGGTTTAATCAACAATGGAAGAAAGAAAAGAGAGAGTTTGAAGAAGAGAATGGTTCGGCCAAAACAAAGAGAAAGAGAATATGGTTGAGCAAAAATCAAAAGAAGAAAAGAGAGAGAGATGGGAGAAATAAGGTTCGGCAACACCTATTTTTCCTAAAAGAAAAGTGCACAAAATTCATATGTTGTTTCGGTTTCTAGAGAAAAATGAAAGGAAGAGAATAGCATTTTTAGTTCAACAAAAAGAAGGCTAAAACACAAGCAAAATTTGCACCAAAGTGCCTAGGTACTTTCGGCCAAAGGAAAAAATTTTGGAGAGGAAGAGAAAAGTGCCAAAAGATGCACAAAAAGCTAAAGTTGACCAACAATCCCCCCCAAAACACCTAACAACATTCGGCCACCCCCCTAGACACCCATGCCGTCCACATACTTGCACTAAAGGCCTAGGATTACTTTCCAAAACATCCTCCATATTCCATGCCTTTGTCCCCTCATCATACCATAACTTTAAGATTCTTATCCCAACTTTCATGCTTTCCTTAAACATATGTTCAACTTACCAAAAATAGGAGTCCAACCTATCATGAATAAGATTTGACCGTCCATCAATGCTAGAACACACCAAAAAAAATAAAGTCTTCAAAATGCTAAACACGCTACTCGAACCTCTAACCTCAAGCAACTATCCAAGCATCATAACCACCTTGCCACTAACTCATCATATGCTTAATTTAACACTTAAATTAACTTAAGTGTCAAGCTCACTTACTCCACTTCATTAAATAAACTATACTAAAAATTATTCTAGCTTCTTAATATTTCCAAGCCTTCACACAAATATACTAAGCACACAATAACATTCATATCCAAGCTAACACAAGAAAATACTCAAATTTCAGGATGTTACAAGAAAGGTGAATGTAAATGTGTTCCTTGGGGAAGTTTGAGGGATCTGGTCCTAACACATCCAGATGCAAAGAAGAAGATTGACATCTTCGCCTTGTGTATTTACGGCTTGGTAATCTTCCCTAAAGCTCTAGGACATGTAGATGAAGCAGTTACCGATTTATTCGATCGACTAGGCAAAGGAGTCACATCTGTACCTGCGATCTTAGTCGAGACGTTTAGATCTTTGAATGCATGTCGGAGAAAAGGCGAAGGCAGGTTCATTGGGTGCGCACAGTTGTTTTTGGCTTAGTTCCACAGTCATTTCTAGAAGGTGGAGAAAGCGTCTTATAGGGTATTTTCTGAGAGTTACTCTCCATTGAAAGAGATAGTAGCTACACTGCGAAGAGAGGACGTGTCTGAGAGGAACTGGATAGCGCTACTTCAAAATCTCTGGGAGGAAGATGTCGAGTGGAGAGCCCCTTGGATGATTCCAGATGAAATTCTTTATCGATGTGGGAGTTTTGACTGGGTTCCTTTACTTGGAATTTGGGGAGCTGTTGGATACGCTCCTCTACTTGTATTAAGACAGTATGGATCGAGACAGTTCGTACCTGCAACTCATGGGCTGGCTCAGTGTGAGTTCTCGTATAGAGGGGACAATTACAAGAAGAGATTTAAAGAGATTTTTGGTGCTTGGAATCAGAATCGTAGGATGAAAAGGTTATACACAGGTCCAATGACGATCCCAGAATACATTGGATAGAGGATTGGAAGGGTTAATGATAACATCCCTGAGCTGAATCCAGAAGACGCCCGATCAAGAGATGAATGCTTGCAAGTGGTCCCTTTAGAGTTAGAAATTGTGAAGCAGGATTTTGAAAAGAAGAGTTCAGAACTTGGAAAGAGGATAGAGAAGCTAGAAGAAGAAAAGATGTACTTGAAGCTAGATGTGGACATGTAGAAATCAGAGGTTGAAAAAGTAAGAAAAGGGAAGAGAAGAGTCGAAGAAGATTTGAATGACTTAAAGACGGAGTGTAAAAAGTTACGTCTATCAATGAAAATACCGGATTATGGAAGACTTCGCAACAGTGGCAACAAAAGATACAAGCGGAAAAAGTCAAAGCTGACCATTGGGAGAGAAAGTTCCTAGAGATGCAGATGCGAAATGAGGCCTTAAAAAAGAGTTTGGCAGAAAGCCAAGAGGAGAAATGTGGATTTAAGGCTAGAGTCACTAATCTGGGACGGTCTCTTCACCACCATCGAAGTCGTAATTCTGTAATCGAGTTGAAGTCAAGTCTGAACAGATTGAGGAAATGAAGAGAAAAATTGAAGAGTTAGAATCAGCATTGCACCATTGCGAACTTCGGATAGAGCTTCTTGAGACAAGAGAGGAGCATTGGAAAAAAGAGCTTCACCATTCTCGTGATCAAGTTAGGAGTTGAGATTACCTTATGGGCGAAACGATAGTTCAGATTCGAGAGGTAGCTGATCATCTACAGACTTTGGCATCACAGGCTGATATATTGAGCATAAAGTATGAGCTACAGTCTGATCGTAGTCAAGAGCTAGTTTCATTGCTTGGGAAAGTAAAAAATTTAGGACTTAGGGCGAAAGCATATTTGTAGTCCGTTTTATGTAAAGGATTTTGTTTTCTAATAAAGTTTTCTAAAATGAAGTTGAATCAGAATCGATGCCTCTTTGCATTCATGCATATGCATTACATTGCATCATTTGCATTAGACTTTTACAAAAGATGTTTCAGTTAACCTGGAAAACATGGAACAAAGATTGGAAAGAATATAGTAAATGCAAATACAGATGTCGTAATTGAAGAAAGTTGCGACTCCTTTAAGAAATCAAAAATGAAGAGGGAATCAGAGAACGAAGTTTCCGAGTCCTTGCGTACTTGGAAGTGTTTTGAATAATGGGACTGTGGAAGAGATCCCTGTATTTTTAAAGCTGATCTAGAGTAATATTCAAAACATGCTTGTTGCCTTAAGCCTAGATGCAATAAGAACCCTTTTGTGAAATAGGCTTGTGTCTGAAATTTTATTTCAATAAAATGCATTTTCTTAAGTGAATATTTTTTCATTTTTCATACTGTACATTTTTTTACCAATATTCATTCATTCTTTATTTGTGACTATACTATCCAAATAATCATCCTTAGAATCATTTATTCTTGGGATTTGCTTGCCTTCGTACCTAGGTACCCAGATATCAACGACATGAACGACGTTATTACTGACTCCCTTTTTGAACGAGATATGGGTCTAGGGGATCTCAGGACTTTGAAGTTGACAGAAATTTTGACATATTTTCTGACTTGTTAAGAATGGTTTAACAAGATGAAAAATAGACCTTACTCTACAAAGGGTCATTGGATATTGCAGTCTAGGAAAAGGAGTAAAGATTGTAGCCTAGAAAGAAATAATGCGAGACATTATTGAATTATCTTCGAGAATTCAAAGATGTTTTCGCACGATCATATCAGGACATGCCCGGGATACTAAGATGCGGGCTAAACATGAGAATCGAGCACTGTCGATCTACATAGCTATACCGTATTTAAGGAGACAAGATTCATGTACCTTCTCCAATTCATCACAAATTTTCCATATGTGGGGCATGGATGTGATGAGTCCAATCTTGTCAAACGCTTCTAGTTGACATCACCGTCATGGTCATTGTCTGCTTCGCTAAGAGGGTAGAAGCAGCTTCATATGCCAATATTACAAGGTCGAAGTCATCAAACTCGCAAAAAAAGGGATCAGATGCCAGCAAAGAATGCATAACTATACAAAGTCAAAGTTTACAGTTTGTCCAAAGATTAGGCAGCATATCACAGTACAACAAAAGTTGCCAAAAAAAAGTGATTAAGACTTGTAAAGATTGGCATAAGAAGCTACCATTTACCCTCCGAACGTCGGCCGAAACCTTCACTGGGGCAACATCTTACCCATTGGTTTATGAAATTGAAACATTTTGTCAATTGAACCTAGTTGAAGAAAAGATTAAAGTTATCCATCACGATTAGATGATGTAAGCTTGTGATAAAGAGGTTCATCCGAGAGAATTCCACAAGGGAACCTAATGTTGAAAAAAACCTTTCTTCTATAAAACAATTTTAGAGGAAAGCAGATGCCAAAGAAGACCTGTTCTGGAGGAGCATTGATATTGACCGAGACGGGTGGCGAAAACTTGCCCAATTCGACGAATACAGCTTCAAACAAGAAGAATTTTACCTGAAAAGGGAAGGGCCAAGGTGAAAACCCGCAAAGGGCGCCTTGAGCTCAAATTCATTCAAAAAAATTCAAAAAAAAAATTCAAAAAAAAAAGGAAAAAGAAAAGAAAAAGGAGAGGCCAAGGCGAAAACCTGCAAAAGGCGCTTTGAGACCAAAGGGGATTTGAGTTGAAAACCTGAAAAGGGCGGCTCAAATTTTGACCAAAAAGCGGAGCATACAATAGTCTTGCTACATCCTAATTAGCAATGAGGAAGTTTATTACGTCTTGGGGCATTGACAAAGTACTCCGGATCCCATAAACACATATTAAGCTTAAAATGGTCCTCAAGAAATCGGAACAGAGAAGCTCAGACGGCGATATCTAGGGCACCCAGTTTCCCACCTTACCCATTTTAAATTTTCTATCTTTGATTACTTTATTCTTTGCAAAGAAACACCTTAATTAATTTTCTTTTATAGCCTTTGCTATATTTGCTTACTTTATTCTTTTTAAGATACACCAACCAATTTTCATTTATTGCCTTGGTTATCTTTGATTAGCTTATTTGCTTCTTTCATTACCATTATTGTGACCTTTTCAAGCATTTTATATTGAAATAACGACTAATGGACTAATAACACTTTCATAAAAGGAGTTTCGTACATTACTCTAGAAGCTTCTAAATAATATGAGGAATCTGAAGTAAGACTATTGTTCAGAACTCACCAAGCCTAAGGGCTAGAAACATTGAAAAATGATTACCTCTTCGGATTCTTATTGGAGAAGACAATTTCATTGGTGATACCATATCGGCAAATGACGAACAAGGTCAAGCCAAGTGTAAAAGGGGATCATTGTCGGGGGACCCTGCATTCATAAAAATTTTAGATTTTGTTCCCTAGAGATGGTAGTGGAGCAAACTGAAGAATGAAGTCTTCCTGAAGATAGTAAGGAAGCAAATTGAACTTTTAGATTTTGTTCCCCAGTGGATCAAACTGAAGAATGAAGTCTTCCTGAAGATAATAAGGAAGCAAATTGAAAATTTCGGATTTTGTTCCCTAGAAATGGTAGTGGAGCAAACTAAAGAATTGAAAATTTCAGATTTTGTTCCGCAGTGGATCAAATTGAAAAATGAAGTCTTCCTGAAGATAATAAGGAAGCAAATTGAAAATTTCGGATTTTGTTCCCTAGAAATGGTAGTGGAGCAAACTGAAGAATTGAAAATTTCATATTTTGTTCTCTAGTGGATCAAACTGAAGAATGAAGTCTTTCTGAAGATAATAAGGAAGCAAATTCAAAATTTTGGATTTTGTTCCCTAGAAATGGTAGTGGAGCAAACTGAAGAATTGAAAATTTTGGATTTTGTTCCCCAATGGATCAAATTGAAGAATGAAGTCTTCTTGAAGATAATAAGGAAGCAAATTGAAAATTTCGGATTTTGTTCCCTAGAAATGGTAGTGGAGCAAACTGAAGAATTAAAAATTTCAGATTTTGTTCCCTAGTGGGTCAAACTGAAAAATGAAGACTTTCTAAAGATAATAAGCAAGCAAATTGAAAATTTTGGATTTTGTTCCCTAGATATGGTAGTGAAGCAAACTGAAGAATTGAAAACTTTAGATATTGTTCCCTAGTGGATCAAACTGAAGAATGAAGCCTTCCTGAAGATAATAAGGAAGCAAATTGAAAATTTCAGATTTTGTTCCCTAGAAATGGTAGTGGAGCAGACTGAAGAATGAAGTCTTCCTGAAGATAGTAAGGAAGCAGACTTAAGACATCAGATCCTATCTCCCTGAGTTTGCAGTGGAGTAGATCGAAGATAGCGGATATTGCCTTCCTGAAGTTGTAGTGAAGCAGATTGAAGTTATCAGACTTATTGAAATCAAGATGAAGTTCCAGTACCTCTGAAGATGCAGTTGGAGTTAGAAGCCATTTGAAGAAGACCAAGAAGCCAAGGCTCCGCCAAGACCGGGCAAAATTGGTCATTTTATAGTCTTTGCTCTATTCTTGTTTCACAATAATGAGCAAAGAGGGGCAGCTGTAATGGCCCATTTTTGCCCGGGCCTATCATACAAACCAAAATAGAAATGAAACAAAATAAAAAAGAGAAATCAAAGTCCAGATTCTTTAAGTCCATTTACAAAATAAAAACAGACCAAAAATTAGCCCAATACCCATGGCCCAATACCAGAACTCAACAACCTACCCGAATAAACCTAGACCAAAACATTAGCCCAACTAATTATCCTACCCTGACCCAGTCTCAAGTGGCCCAAAATGGCCCAAACATTAAACAGAAGCAGTAATGGCCTAGGGTTTCAGAAACCCTAGGCACCGCCTGTAACACCCCCAAACCCGGCCCATGCGTTTCAACCGGATCTGGTATGTCACTAAAGAAATTTTTATGAAACATGTCGTAGCACTTTGGAAAAACATTTATCAGGTTTAAATATTTATACCGAAAACTTAATAATTTATTAAATCATATAAGGTATAAAGTTATAAATTACCTTGGTGAGTTTTTAAATAAAAACCGAAATTTTATACATGTCTTAACTTAATTTAGACATAAAATTTAAATGCCCAACATAAAACTGAAACATAAATAATAGTCTAGTGGCCCAAGGCCTTATTACAAAGAAATTGAAAACCCTTAATCAAAAATATTAAAAACAATATTCTAAGTAAAATCTTCTGCTGAATCAAGTATTCTCTCGCATGGCCACCTCGCGCTCCTCTCCAGCCCAGTCCGATGCACTAAGTGCTACCTGAAATTGTTAAATAATAGGGTGAGTCACGAGACTTAGTGTGTAACCCTCATGCACCATTAGACTTGGGCTTTAACCCCACAGAACATATAACAAAATATAATATATCAGAAAATATGCAAAGCCCAACCCAAATCCTAGGTTTCCATCCGCTACACGCCACCCTTACCTGCCAGTCACACCATTTGGGGATTTCTACAATCAACCCACACCGCTACACACCATTGATGGTAGACATGTTGCTCATCGTCAGGTCATGGCCGTAGCCACTACAACAGGTCATGGCAAAAGCCACTACAACAGGTCACGGCAGAAGCCGCTACAACAGGTCACGGCAGAAGCCGCTACAACAGGTCACGGCAGAAGCCGCTACAACAGAACACTTCCCCTTTCAATAAACCCAACCCCATGCAATCACAGAAACAGCATACTTATCACAGATGCCACCTTAACAGTAACATTCACTTAGGAATGACAGGGATCACTAACCTGATGATTCGCTTTTACCCTCCTCGATTTTAACCATGATGCTGGGATTTCGGCATTTATCAGAATATAATAGATTTATAACATATTTTAACAGGCAATCTAAATGGTGTGGAAGTGTTACACACTTGATATCGCATAGTTTTACTCCCTAGTTAAATCCCTGAATCTGCAACCCTTAGTCTAAAACCTTGCTCAAAAGCCGGAAGAATACGAAGATTTGGGCTCCCCTACATTCGACTGAGGGTTAATAAATACCCAAATTTACACGTTAAAAATCAATAGATCTCCTTACCTTGAAATCTCGAAAGTAACACGATTCAAGTGTTACTAACTCTAGCTTAGAGATCTAAGCAAATGAATCCCCTTCAAATCCCAGGATGTCGCAAATAAGAGAAAAACTTAAGATTAGTTCCCTTATAGCCATTCGGCTAAAGTCCCTAAAAAGCTGGAAAAGATAGAAATCTTACGAATCAATACTTACCTTCAGTTTCTTTCGAGATTCGGCACAAGTAGATACCTCAGAGAGAATTCAGAAAACACAGGAGATGAGATCTAAGGATTTCGGCTTTTATGGAAATCCCGGAAAAGATGAACTGATGCGCTTTCGGCTTTTAGAAGATCTAAGTACAGTGTTTCGGCTTTGGCTTAGAAAGAAAGAAAGCAATGAGAGATTTAGAGATTTCGGCTAAAGTATTTGAAAGAAATGAGGAAGAGATTGTCAGAGAGTTCGACCAATAAGGGAAAAAGAAAATAAAGAAAGTTGAGAGGGAGAATGGAGTGGAGGTTTCGGCAGAGAAAAGAAAAAAAATGACGAGAACTATACAACAAATTTCGGCAAAAGCCACTACAATAGGTCACGGCAGAAGCCGCTACAACAGGTCACGGCAGAAGCCACTACAACAGGTCACGGCAGAAGCCGCTACAACAAAACACTTCCCCTTTCAATAAACCCAACCCCATGCAATCACAGAAACAGCATACTTATCACAGATGCCACCTTAACAGGAACATTCACGTAGGAATGACAGGGATCACTAACCTGGTGATTCGCCTTTACCCTCCTCAGTTTTAACCATGATGCCGGGTTTTCGGCATTTATCAAAATATAACAGATTTATAACATATTTTAACAGGCAATCTAAATGGTGTAGAAGTGTTACACACTTGATATCGCGTATTTTTACTCCCTAGTTAAATCCTTACTATCTGGATCTACAACCCTTAGTCTAAAACCTTGCTCAAAAGCCAGAAGAATACGAAGATTTGGGCTCCCCTACATTCAGCCGAGGGTTAATAAATACCCAAATTTACACGTTAAAAAACAATAGATCTCCTTACCTTGAAATCTCGAAAGTAACACGATTCGAGTGTTACTGAACTCTGACTTAGAGATCTAAGCAAATGAATCCCCTTCAAATCCCGGAATGTTGCAAATAAGAGAAAAACTTAAGATTAGTTCCCTTATAGCCATTCGGCTAAAGTCCCTAAAAAGCCAGAAAAGATTAAAATCTTACGAATCAATACTTACCTTCAGTTTCTTTCGAGATTTGGCACAAGTAGATACCTCAGAGAGAATTCGGCAAACACAGGAGATGAGATCTAAGGATTTCAGCTTTTATGGAAATCCCAGAAAAGATGAACTGATGCGCTTTCGGCTTTTAGAAGATCTAAGTAAAGTGTTTTGGCTTTGGCTTAGAAAGAAAGAAAGCAATGAGAGATTTAGAGATTTCGGCTAAAGTATTTGAAAGAGATGAGGAAGAGATTGTCAGAGAGTTTGACCAATAAGGGAAAAAGAAAATAAAGAAAGTTGAGAGGGAGAATGAAGTGGAGGTTTCGGCAGAGAAAAGAAAAAAATGAAGAGAACTATACAGCAAATTTCGGCACAAGGAAAGAAGAAAAGAGTAGGGTTCAATTGCCGGAATTGATGAGATATCCCCCTATTTATAGAAATTTTGGCACTTACCTAACCTTGCAGATAAATCCTATCTTTTCTCCTTTATCTTAATCTACTAACTCATCCAAAAGAGACTTAATTAGCTCCAACTCCTCCCTCATTTATAAGCTTATTATCCACAATTAAAAACATTAAAATTTTCCTAAATTATAGCCTTGTGCCGTCCCCCTAGCTCCTCTTTAACTGCCGAATTTGGCCCAAAAACATGGGCTCCAAGTGGCCAAAACTTGGGCCTCCTCCTTTGCCAGTGACGCCAACTCCCTTCCCTCTTAGTGGCGCCATTTTGCCACCGGGCCACAAGCCCAATCTTGATATTTTTTACATAGATAACTATCTTTAAAACTTATAATGCCCAAACAGAATATTTTAACTGAGGTCTCAGCCCATTCCTGAGCCCAATTAATACCTCAATTCTCAATTTAACATATTTAAGCATTCATTACACAAAATGCACAAGCCCTAAAATTCAGAATGTTACACAAACCCACAGGGTCGATGTGTATTAGTTAATAAAGTATGTAAGAATTGTCCGTTGATGACCCGAGACATGTGTTTCCTGGCTGATTTGATACTGTTACCCTTCGATGAGTTTGATATAATCCTTGGTATGGATTGGTTAACATGTCATGATGTAGTAGTGAACTGCAGGCGAATGACTATTGATTTAAGATGTCAGAATGATGAAATAATCCAGATTGAGCCTGTAGACTTGAGCGGTCTACCAGCGGTGATATCATGGATGAATAGCCCGTGTCCTTATTAGAATGAAATTTAAAACCCACTAATTAAAAATACTAAAAATAAATAAGATAAGTAAAGTCCTTTGCTGAATCCAAGTAATCTCCCACATGGCCACCTCGCGCTCCTCTCCAGCCTGGTCTGATGCACTATGTGCTACCTGAAATTGTTAAATAATAGGGTGAGTCGTGAGACTCAGTGTGCAACCCTCATGCACCATTAGATTTGGGCCTTAGCCCCACAGATCAGAATAGCAGAATATAATATATCAGAAAATATGCAAAGCCCAACCCAAATCTTAGGTTTCTATCCGCTACACGCTACCCTTACCTGCCAGTCACACCATTGGGGATTTCTACAATCAACCCACACTGCTACACACCATTGATGGCAGTCATGCTGCTTATCGTCAGATCATGGCCGTAGCCACTACAACAGGTCATGGCAAAAGCCACTACAACAGGTCACGGCAGAAGCCGCTACAACAGGTCACGATAGAAGCCGCTACAACAGGTCACGGCAGAAGCCGCTACAACAGAACACTTCCCCTTTCAATAAACCCAACCCTATGCAATCACAAAAAAACAACATACTTATCACATATGTCATCTTAACAGGAACATTCACTTAGGAATGACAGAGATCACTAACCTGGTGATTCGCTTTTACCCTCATTAGGTTTCAATCATTATGCCGGTATTTCAGCATTTATCAGAACATAACAGATTAATAAACATATTTTAACAGGCAATCTAAATGGTGTGAAAGTGTTACACACCTGATATCGCGTAGTTTTACTCCCTTGGTCAAATCCTTGCTATCTGGATCTACAACCCTTAGTCTAAAAACTTGCTCAAAAGCCGGAAGAATACGAAGATTTGGCTCCCCTACATTCGGCCAAGGGTAAATAAATACGCAAATTTACACGTTAAAAATCAATAGATCTCCTTACTTTGAAATCTCGAAAGTAACACGATTCGAGTGTTACTAAACTCTATCTTAGAGATCTAAGCGAGTGACTCCCCTTCAAATCTCGGAATGCCGCAAATAAGAGAAAATTTTAAGATTAGTTCCTTATAGCCATTCGGCTAGAATCCCGAAAAAGCTAGAAAAGATTGAAATCTTACGAATCAATACTTAACTTTAGTTTCCTTCGAGATTCAGCACAAGCAGATACCCTAGAGAGAATTCGGCAAACACAGGAGATGAGATCTAAGGATTTTGGCTTTTATGGAAATCCCAAAAAAGATGAACTAATGCGTTTTTGGCTTTTAGAAGATCTGAATAGAGTGTTTCGGCTTTTGGCTTAGAAAGAAAGTAAAAAGGAATCAAGAGAAGGCTTAGAATTTTCGGCTAAAGTATTTGAAAGAGATGAGAAAGAAGTTGTCAGAGGATTCGACCAAATGGGAAAAGAGAAGAAGAAAAGTTGAGAGGGAGAATGGAGTGGAGGTTTTGGCAGAGAAAAGAAAAAAGATGAAGAGAACTATACAACAAATTTCGGTACAAGGAAAGAAGAAAAGAGTAGGGTTCAATTGCCGGAATTGATGAGATATCCCCCCTATTTATAGAAATCTCGGCACTTACCTAACCTTGCAGATAAATCCTATCTTTTCTCCTTTATCTTAATCTACTAACTCATCCAAAAGAGACTTAATTAGCTCCAACTCCTCCCTCCTTTATCAGCTTATTATCCACAAATTAAAAACATTAAAATTTTCCTAAATTATAGCCTTGTGCCGTCCCCCTAGCTCCTCTTTAAATGCCGAATTTGGCCCAAAATCATGGGCTCCAAGTGGCCAAAACTTGGGCCTCCTCCTTTGCCAGTGACGCCAACTCCTTTCCCTCTTAGTGGCGCCATTTTTCCACTGGGCCACAAGCCCAATCTTGATATTTTTAACATAGATAACTATCTTTAAAACTTATAATGCCCAAGCAGAATATTTTAATTGAGGTCTCAGCCCATTCCTGAGCCCAATTAATACCTCAATTCTCAATTTAACATATTTAAGCATTCATTACACAAAATGCACAGGCCCTAAAATTCAGGATGTTACAGTTCTACCTCCCTTAAAGAAATTTCATCCTCGAAATTTCCAACTAACTACTAATCGTACTACCCAAGTCTCACCACTATGCTTTCGCTGCGCACTCTAATCTAATAATATATAAACATTGCACGCATACAGTTTCTATACCCAAAAATATAGCATCCACACAAAACATACCCGACTTAATGATGATTGAACAATTCCGAGCCTTATGCTCCTCAGACTCGCCTCTTAAACACGTTCCTGACTTCCTCCAACATTCACCAGGATGACGCCTTCTGCAATATTCGCAAACCCGAAAGTTTGGACGTACCTTAATATGCTTCACAGAACGAGACTGCAACCCTAGAAAACTACGATCTCTTTTTTTCTTACAATCCACGCACCCAACCCGAAGTGTTTCACCGGTTTCTTTAACCTCCTTCAGTACCTCCCTAACTAGCTGAGTTAGCACATCAGTCCTAACACTTCCACGGCCTCGGCCGCAGCCTCTTCTTCCTCTTCTAGCACTCATCGTTGATTCTCGTATTATCTGAATTAGAAGTTTTATGAATTATTAATTTCTTTCACTGATTAACCACGAACAATCTTATGGACAGTAGTTTCAAAAGTATTTCTTTCGAATTTGAACCTATCTACAGTTTCAGTCTCAAGTTTATCTCCTAATTCTAGGAACTACATACATTCAACAATCAACATATAGACAACATCCATACACCCACATTCAATACATAGGGGTATTTTCGTTATGCCACTACCCAGGGGTATTTTCGTAATTTTATCCTACAGGGGTATTTTCGTAATTTTCAAAATAGAGTTCCTTGTTGATTTCATGAAATAAGGGTATTTTGGTAATTTTGCAATCCAGGGGTATTTCGGTAATTTTTCAATCCAGGGGTAATTCGGTAATTTTCCAATCCGGGGTATTTCGGTAATTTTGAAATCAGGGGTACTTTGGTCATTTTACAAATCAGGGGAAATTTAGTAATTTTTACAAATCAGGGATATTTTCAAATTTAAAAAAAAATAGAGGTATCTTGGAGGATTTGATTTCAAAAGAAAATAGCAGTATTCAGGTGTTTGAGTTTTTGGTTGCTGTCGTGTATTGTGTGAGTTTTTTTTTTAAGGAAAAATTTCGTTGACTTTGTAAATTGGGGTATATTTGCAAATCATGGGTATCCTGGTATTTTTTTTTCAAAATAAGGGTATTTTAGCAATTTTTGTAAAAATAAGGTGGTTGGTCCCTTTCGGGTTTTAATTATAGATTTTGGCCTGTCAACAAATCCTCGTGGCTAGGGTGAATAGTCACTACGCACCAGGTAGGATTCCAGCGAAGAGGAGGTGAGTCACTAGGACTGCTTAAGTACCAAACTCTTCCGGATCCAATCCTAGACATGTGCATGCCTGTTGCCACACCCTAGTCTTGCGACTCGTTCACGGGTTTGTTTAGTGAAATTAAGTCTTATGAGATTTAAGGAGTTATTTCAGCTAAGCCTAAAGTCCATCAAGTTCTAATCTAACTAAATAACGTCCCATAAAGCCCACATATACTTCACACAATGGTTTAGAATACTTACCTGGCGAACCTGGGCCGGAGACGCAGGTGCCATGCCGAGCTAACAGACCTGTATCATTTTTAAATATGCATGTTTCAAAAACCCTACTTTAGAAAACGTTTTAAGCCCAAAACCCCCAGAGTCGAGTTTTGAACTGGGCTCTGATACCAATTTGTAACACCCCCAAACCCGGCCCATGCGTTTCAACCGGATCTGGTACGTCACTAAAGAAATTTTTATAAAACATGTCGTAGCACTTTGGAAAAACATTTATCAGGTTTAAATATTTATACCGAAAACTTAATAATTTATTAAATCATATAAGGTATAAAGTTATAAATTACCTTGGTGAGTTTTTAAATAAAAACCGAAATTTTATACATGTCTTAACTTAATTTAGACATAAAATTTAAATGCCCAGTAATAATAGCCCAACATAAAACCGAAACATAAATAATAGTCTAGTGGCCCAAGGCCTTCTTACAACGAAATTGAAAACCCTTAATCAAAAATATTAAAAACAATACTCTAAGTAAAATCTTCTGCTGGATCAAGTATTCTCTCGCATGGCCACCTCGCGCTCCTCTCCAGCCCGGTCCGATGCACTAGGTGCTACCTGAAATTGTTAAATAATAGGGTGAGTCGCGAGACTCAGTGTGCAACCCTCATGCACCATTAGACTTGGGCCTTAATCCCACAGAACATATAACAAAATATAATATATCAGAAAAATATGCAAAGCCCAACCCAAATCCTAGGTTTTCATCCGCTACACGCCACCTTTACCTGCCAGTCACACCATTTGGGGATTTCTACAATCAACCCACACCGCTACACACCATTGATGGCAGACATGTTGCTCATCATCAGATCATGGCCGTAGAGACTAAATAGGTCATGGCAAAAGCCACTACAACAGGTCACGGTAGAAGCCGCTACAACAGGTCACGGCAGAAGCCGCTACAATAGGTCAAGGCAGAAGCCGCTACAACAAAACACTTCCCCTTTCAATAAACCCAACCCCATGCAATACAGAAACAGCATACTTATCACAGATGCCACCTTAACAGGAACATTCACTTAGGAATGACAGGGATCACTAACCTGGTGATTCGCTTTTACCCTCCTCGGTTTTAACCATGATGTCTGGATTTCGGCATTTATCAGAATATAACAGATTTATAACATATTTTAACAGGCAATCTAAATGGTGTGGAAGTGTTACACACTTGATATCGCGTAGTTTTACCCCCTAGTTAAATCCTTACTATCTGGATCTACAACCTTTAGTCTAAAACCTTGCTCAAAAGCCGGAAGAATACGAAGATTTGGGCTCCCTTACATTCAGCCGAGGGTTAATAAATACCTAAATTTATACGTTAAAAATCAATAGATCTCCTTACCTTGAAATCCTGAAAGTAACACGATTCGAGTGTTACTGAACTCTGACTTAGAGATCTAAGCAAATGAATCCCCTTTAAATCCCGGAATGTCGCAAATAAGAGAAAAACTTAAGATTAGTTCCCTTATAGCCATTCGGCTAAAGTCCCTAAAAAGCCGGAAAAGATTGAAATCTTACGAATCAATACTTACCTTTAGTTTCTTTCGAGATTCGGCAAAAGCAGATACCTCAGAGAGAATTCGGCAAACACAGGAGATGAGATCTAAGGATTTTGGCTTTTATGGAAATCCCGGAAAAGATGAACTGATGCGCTTTCAGCTTTTAGAAGATCTAAGTAAAGTGTTTCGGCTTTGGCTTAGAAAGAAAGAAAGCAATGAGAGATTTAGAGATTTCGGCTAAAGTATTTGAAAGAGATGAGGAAGAGATTGTCAGAGAGTTTGACCAATAAGGGAAAAAAAAAGAAATAAAGAAAGTTGAGAGGGAGAATGGAGTGGAGGTTTCGGAAGAGAAAAGAATAAATAAGAGAACTA